>WEIU01015180.1:32811-52347 GCA_013389925.1 Aegithalos caudatus
TGTCTCCCCTTTTTATCCAGGTAGGAATGCTTGGGTCCCTCCCAGCTGGGCAGAGCATCTCCCAATGGGATGATGTAATGTCTCATGTCATTGGTGAGTGTTAATGGACCATTATCAGAAAATATCAGCTCTGAAACTCGTGTTTGGCTACCCTATTGTTTTGGTTAAGTACCCAGCAATTTGTTACCTAGCAACTTAATGGAAAAAATTCAATTAACACAAAAGAAAGATACCCAACTTCCAACAACGTCTCAGATACTGACATCTACACTGCAGATGCTTACATGTGCATTAGTGAACTCCAGCTTTAAAATTAGCTGAGGTCAATGCTGCCCTGAAAAACATACTCTTCACCTAAAATATTACAAAGGTAAAATTTGGTACGTTTAATCTTATCTAGCTAAGGTTAAGGGAACACTTACTTAGGTAGAAGGAACAACACAATAGAGGAAATAATAAAAATGCCCCAACTGTCAATATGAGAACATGGCTTCATTTAAATAAAAGGAGACTCTAGTCTTGAGCAGTAGAGAGATACCTGTTGAAAAGTTGACAATTCTTCCATTAAACCCAGTGCATTTTATCTTTGCATCTGGCACAGTGCATTACATTTATTTTGACAGAAGCTGAGATTTTGGGAGCATGCATAAGACAATAAAATCCAACATCAAGATGAGCTGATGAAAGGTAAGCTCATTAAACAAAATGAAATCCATCTTACTAAACGAGGTTCAACAGGAAGGCAAAAAGCAATCTAGGAAAATATTAATGAAATAGGTTAGCTTTCTAGGGAGTAAAACTATAATTTGTCCAAAGAATAAGAAAAATACTATTATTGCTAACACTGTGGCTAAAGTTCTTTCAGCATATGAGAGTAACTTTACGATATGTTTTTGTGATGTGGAGTCAGGGCAGGAGAAAAAAGTAAAATGATGAGTGCAAGGTAAAATTGATTGTGCATGAGATGAATGCTTTCCATTCCCCCCAGTAGTGCAGTTGAGAGTAAGCGCAAGCAAACACACTCTATTCACTTCTAAATTAAACAGAAGACAGTTTATTTGTTTACTGTATTATAGGAACACATGCAATTTAGATAATAAGTTTTTTTGTTGTTGGTTTGCTTTGGTTTTGCATTGGGTTTTTTTAATGTCTTTAAATTTGTGTTACTGCATGTCTCCCTGGGAAAGAGCTTTGTCTAACAACGCCTCAAGGAAGAAGTGCATTGAGGCTGTGAACATCTACATGAAGTAATTATTTGCAAAGAGCAATTTTTGAGGAATGTTACATTCAGTGGTCCTAACTAACAACTGGTTGATAATTCTGTTGAGGATACTCTTCACAAAGTGCCCTGTGACAATATGCATTTTTCCTCCAAGGTTTTTATACAATTCATGAAAATCTCTACTTTTAATGACATGTAAGGAAATGAATTCCCTAAAGTTATAGGAAATAGCTATCTGAGGAAAGAAGAAGCCCATAAAAGAAAAGCATTCTCACTGTCTTCTTGTACCAGGGTTTAGTCCATTTCACCAGAAATTGAGCTTGATTTGTTCAACATTATAAGGAAAATTCCAAGTTAGAGAGAGGGGTTTTCTCATCTTTCCTAAAACATTTTAGACAGAAATTCATACCTAGTAAAAACAGTACTGTCAGTACATCAACA
Organism: Aegithalos caudatus; assembly: GCA_013389925.1. NCBI lineage: Eukaryota > Metazoa > Chordata > Aves > Passeriformes > Aegithalidae > Aegithalos > Aegithalos caudatus. Next base: position 34,475 of record WEIU01015180.1, read on the forward strand.
GTAACTGAAGTTTAATAAATCATAATTTCAATAAAAGGTTGAGTTGAACATTAACTAAGTTCAATAATAAATTTAAATACTTGTACATTATTTGAATTCTTATTCATATATGAGAGTAGGTAAGAAAAATATTTGTATGTGAAATTATTTATTGCCCAAGACGAGAAAGAGTTACAAGAATGGCCAATGCAAAATGAGGTATATTCATCAAATGAAATGTCAAAGTCTACTGTGCAGGTAAATCCTCCCAGTTCATTTGATTTCATGACTTGTCTGATTCCTTTTGAAAATCCTGTATTGTCAGTTATGTCAGCAATACACAGATTAAATTACATTGCTAGCATACATTGACACGAAGGAATTTAACCTCCTCAAAGGTGCATATTATGTAAAATATATGAAACACTTTCTTTGTATTTTATATGATTAATTAAAAATAAATTAAAAGTTGCCTTTAAAAATTAGAAGAATATCTTCATCTGAAGTAATGGGTCACAGTTATAGCAACATGTACTGGTTTTGATTGTTTTAAAGCTTTCTTTTTGAGAGAGAAGTGAAGGAGGATGCTGAAAGGGGAAAAACCAACAGTGACTGAAGGCAAAAAAGTCAGAATTTAGGCCATAACTATTTGCTGAACTCTCTCCCAGGTGTAATATTCAATCAGCAGTTATTTAATCTATGTTGGTAACATACATTTATTTTTGTTATGGACACTACTGTAGCATGAAATTGGAAGAGGATTTCCTTATAGCTGAAATGTATTACAATAATTTTGAAGTGAAAAACAAAGTTCCTGCTAGCTGGAAGTTTCTTCCTTTTTTAAAATTATTTTTCTCTCTGTTCAGGGACAGAATAACACTGTGTTGCTTTAGTGTGTCTTCTAGTGTTTTCTTTTGTAGCATTTGGAGTTAAGTGGAGGGTACAAACAGACATTGAACTCCAGCTTCTTATTTGGAGGGCCAAATGTTTAGGTGTTTTTAGGGCTAGACATTTCCTGGCAGCCTGTGTCATATGGGAAACCACTTGGCTTTACAGCCGGTTAAAGGCCAGACACCAGTTATACTGTTAGGTGAGGTTTCTTGTGTTTCACTTATCCTCAAGGAAGAAAAGGGAGCTGGGAACAGGATCACCTGGCCACTACATAAGGAATCAACTCAGAGAACTGCAGCAGTCTCCTGTATCTATGAAATTTGAAACTCTTCTTGGTCCCTATAGAAAGAGCAGACTAATTCACCCGGGAGTTTGATGGTGACAGCCATGTGCCAGTATTCCCTCCTCATCTCACATGATGGGAAGGGAAAATTGCCACTACCATAAACATCCCCAGTGCTCATAATTTATCAGTTTTAGGATTTACAAGAAGTACATTAAAGAGGAAATCTGATTAATGAGATCTATCATTTTCTCGAGACATTCAGAAAACTTTACCTGCATTACAATAGAGTTTTACAAAATCCTGGAATAATATGTTGAAGCCTGTCTATGGAATCCTGGAATAATATCCTGAAGCCTTAAGTACTATTTGGGCCTTGTTTGTACCATTATTCAAATACCAATATTTTTCTCACATTAGGCTTTAGTCCCTCAGACTTTCTGGCAACTCCTAATTATGTTTTCTTTTATTTTTTAGGTTATAATATTTAAAATCATTTATGTTCTGTAAAAATCTAGACAATAACAACTGAGAATCTCAAAAACAGCCTGAAGGCAACCACCTCTACAATTCCAATAATTATCTTTTTCTTTGCTACTTTTTAACACGATGCAAGACCTGGTACTTACTAATGATTTTGACACAGGCAAGACTGACAATTATGAATTCTATATACTATCAAAGAATAGTATTATTGTATAAAAGACACAATTTTTTTTAAAGTTGAAGAGGTCAACACCTTCCTGTCCCAGAAAGTACTTTCAAAAACCCCATTTCAGCTGGTTGATGGGGTTTTTTTCACTTCATCATTCACTATTGTACAGCACTTTGCTTCATTTCTGAATTCAGTCTCTCCCAGATGGTTGTTAATTGATAGGAGATGGGTTTCACATTTACCATTATAGCTGAACTAACGTTCTGAAATTCAAAACTTAAATATTAAAACTACACATTAGGCAGAAATGTCCAGAAGGTTAGACAATGGAATAATTTGTCAAGGGAGAAAAAGTTGACTCATCATTACAACTAGAATTGAAGAACAGGCTAGATAAAACAGATTATTGAGAGATTATAGTAAAGGGCAACTACCAGCTGCCCTCTGTTGCTTCCTGTTTTCTAATTTAGCACAGATAATGTTATGTATAACAAGGATGATATGCGATACTCCATAATCCATACCTTGCTATGTTGTGATGTTAGAAACAGAAGAAAAAGCAGTCCAAGTGGTAAACTAATATATGTATATGTATGTAATACATAGTTTGCAATACATAAAAGCTATACTAAAAAATTGCACCATCCAGCCCTGACTTTTAACAATGATAGTGTGTGATACTGCACAGGGCACGATTGCCCTTTCGGGGGTGCAGTACTCCTCGCACACAGGCATTCAAGCAATTTTATATTAAATGCTCTTACTCATTTCTACAACCTTTATGTTCTAAACAAGTGCAAAGTGTGGGAGAGAGACAACTTTCACAGATATACTGTGCCTGCTGCACTGTTAATTAATTTGTAGATTGAAAATAACTACAAGGGAAATATATGGGTGAGGGAAGACAGGGAATATTAGTGGAGTTTTTACCACTCTATTTATGTACCTTATTTCAAATCTTGTTTCAAAAGAAACACAGAGCTCATTTCATCAAGGAGAGTAACTATACAGTCTCATTTCAGCATATGTCAGTGTAATTAACAGCGTGTTTTCCAGAAAAAACTGGCCAGGATTTTACCATAGTTTCCTTATAGCAACAAGCGTTCCTTCCCAGCTCCAACACTCTTTAATTAAAATGATTATGACATTTCAGGACTCCCCTTTTCTTTATGCATGCTACCTAGATAATACATCTCAATTCAACATTGATTATTAGCGCTAATATTACAGTGCCCACTGAATTTGCATTAGCCTTTGATTGTGACAGATATTAGACCCCTGCACCACCTTATGTTACACTGTGTAACCGAGCTCTGCCTACAGCTTTCCCAGATAATAAAACCCAGGTGAAATTCCTCCCCCACTCATCAGTAATAGACCTTTCAAGAATAAATTCCTCCTGTACCATAAAGCTGAGTCCCGCGTGTTGGGGACAGAGGCTGTCCAGGCGGGAGCATTCCGGCGGGAGCGGTGCCCGCAGTGCGGGCGGCAGACGGGAGGAAGCCCTGCTCCGGCACGCAGGCTGACTGCCGATGAGACCCTGCGTGTCTGCCGCGGGAGAGGAACCTGCCATTGGCCAGGCATCGTCTAAGGTTTTATGTCACCTGCAGAGCGTACATGACAGCTTTATTAATGCCAAGCATTTTGAGCCCAGTTCACCGCCGCGTTACCGCAGCACCGTGCCAAGGTGGCCCGGTGCAGGGGTAAATCAACAGCAGCCAAAAGCGTGTCCTGCGCCCCGGAACGCGGGGACCCTGTCCCGAGTCTTCTAGGGGCTCCTTATTACCGAACATGCCCAGCCGCGAATTTTGGGTAGACACCGTCTCTGCTGGGGATGACTTCCTGGCGTTAAGCTGAGTTGTAGTCCTCAGCTTTTGAACTGGGATTAATGATAGATTTCCCCTCTAGGAAGTTAAACGATATTTCTGCTTAATTTTCTTTCCTGAGAGGGAACTGTATGACTCAGCTTTAATTTTTTTTTTCTTCTTTTTTTCTGATAAAAGCCACCAAAACTTTTATAAAAGGAAAATTTTACATTAGCTGGGTTCTAGAGCATTAATTTATGAGCACTCGTTTTGCATATGCACAGCTTTATACAGGCACATATGAAAAAGTCTGCATACAAATTGTTTTTGCATTTGATGACTTTTGTGGACAGAAAGAAAATAGCGTACACAAACAGCATCTGTGTGCTCAAATTAAGAATTTGTCACTGCTTTCATTCAAGTTCTTAAGCATGAAAACATTTTGCAAATGACAAGAGAAGGACAGATCTGAATTCCTTCACAAAAGCTGGCACTTCTTTCTTTTCCTGCCTTAGAAAGCTTTCACAACTTAACCCTTACTGTTCCAAAATTTGTAATTTCTGCCCACAATGAAAAATAAGCACAAAATTTCAAGACAGACACACACACAAGACTGCAAAAGTGAAAACTGTTTCAAGTGAGACACACATTTTTACATAGACCTGTACATACATGCATGGACTAGAACAGCTGAAATCCTTTCAGTTAGAATAAAGTTAATCCATGTATTTGATGACCTTCCATAAACCACATGTTTTAGCATACAACAGCCCAAAGTTTTTGTCTCTTACCAGGGCCAAAAATTAAGTTACAACCTATTTATGAAAATTTGCCCTCTATTTCTACAATAATTTACTTTAAAACATTGGTTCACAAAGCCCTTAGGACCTTTTATCCTGTAGCTTAAAAGATACACAAAATAAAGTATAATAATAGAAATCTAGAGATCATCTTGAGAACACAGTACTTACAACTACAACCAACAAAAATGTTGTCCTTTCTGTCATTAAGATTGCTGAGAGGAGAATCTCTTGCTGATGCTGATTTATTTATTTATTTTTAACTACATTGGCACAGCTGACTGGAGGTGAAATTCATTGTCAGATGCTGGAGGCACCATACAAAGTTCAGCATCAGCTATTCTTCTCTTCATACAAATATGCTTGCTTCACCACATAATTCCTATGACTGTTATGTATTCTCATTTCACTCTGGTTTTTCCCCATAAGAGTTCCTTTCTCCCTATACTTGGAATTATCCATTCTTTCATGTGAAATATGTGCTAGTGCTGTGCTGATTTGCCATGTGAAATTCTCACTGAAGTTGGTGGGATAGTTGGTGGGAAAGTTGGGAAAAGAGCCTGTTGCCGATAAGACAAGGGTAGAGGTGATGGATGATTCAACCCAAGAAATATCCAGGGTCAGAGTGGATGGGGCTCTGAGAAAACCTGATCAAGTTGAGGATGTTCCTGCTCATAGCAAGGGGGTTGGGATAGATGGCTTTTTAAGGTCCCTTCCAACCCAAACCATTCTATGATTTCTCTGCGCAGGTCAAGCAATTNCTAGCAAATATAAATCACGCACTTCATCTAGAAAGCCATTAACCAGTAAGTAATTGCTTTCTTCAGTTTTCTTGCTACACTGCATATGTTATCTGTCATGTAACTGCTACTCAAACAGTGACAATGCAAAGGGAGGAATTAAACACCTTTTATTGTCTTCACATAATTCTATTTTCCATCCCTTTTAAGCTTTTCCATATGCAAGTCACTCAGTTTTTGTGTTTTTCAGCAGAGTAATTTGACATTCATTCACAATCAGATGTCAAAGTTATTTTATGTACCTGCTGTATAATTATACCGTTCTCCTTGGTATTGGAGAAGTGTGTGTAGTAGAATGAGTTTGCTAAAAATAACATATTTAGAGCTCCTAAAATTTTCTAGATTCCCTTGACAGTAATAGCGTTTTTAAGAATATTATCATTCAATACTTACTAGAACTTATTTATTTCACAAGTTATTCTTATAGGATACCAAGAGAAAGTCAGTTATCTTACAGTTCTGGACATGGAATACTCACAGGACTTCTGAATTACAACAAGTTAACCAGAATTGGCACTGACATGCCAGATTCAGTATTCCTTTGCAAAGTAGTACAATTTTTTATATGATAACTCCTTCCAGCACAAGGCTAGAACTTATGTTGGGGAATCTGCCATGAAAAGTTTACTAAGGGCTTCATCCACTATGGAGAATCTCAGGTTACTCAGCCCATGATAAAAGACTCAACAAAAATAAAGCAGGAAGAAACCAAAACTATCCAAGACTATAATCATTTAATTCAACCTGCCGATTACTGTTTTCATGAAATGTCACTTTGCTCAATACTAGTGTCACTGCTTCCCCTTCAACAATAGAAAATATTTTAACTTGCTTACCTACTGATGTTTAGACAAATTTATCTACTTTTTACAGTTTGTTCATGCTCCAAAATTCACTCTGTGCTATGTGATAGAATAAATTAATTGCAGTATAAAATACTCTTTTTTGTCAAGGGTTTTACCCTAGTTGTATTTTCTATTGTCAAAGATCTTTCTTTGTGTGAAAACTATTTTATAAATAAAATTTTCATAAAAGCTAATGCAGTATTAGTGAGGTTTTTGACCAGAAAAATAAATTTTATTAATTTGGGGCATGGATAATCTGAAATTTAGAGACAGGAGTGAAAATAATAATTTGGCTCTAAAGTTCTAATGAACTGTATAGTAAAACTGAATTACACAATTAACCTTGGATGATAAATACTGATAGAAGGCAATTTTTTAACTCTTCAGCTTCCCCTGCCTCTGAACTAATGGGTAGTTCCAAAAGAACATCAATATTTTTCTTTCCATATTAAATCCATGTTTCATACTGAAACCACAAATTGCTGTGGAGAAAATGAAATATATGGTAAAGAGGAATGGGCAGGGAAAACAAAAATGGTCTTTTTCTGACAGTTTATTAGCAATTAAAAATACAAACCTCATACCACAACAAACTGAGACTCTCCTCTCTAGAGGAGAAAATTCTCATTCTCATGTATAATTTAACTTTGCCATGAATTCTTAACAGACCTGTAAATTGAAAAATCAACATCTACTCAGGGATAGCAGGTGAAGGACATGCAGGCTGGCACCAAATTTCCATCAGCCCTAACACGGGAATAAAAGGTCTTACCTTGTTGCCTGTTATTGTAAACATGTCCTGTGGAGACAAATCATTTTATTTATTTTTTTAAGCATATTTATATACAGCCTTTATAAGCAGTTCCCTCTAGATTTTTCCAATTAGTACCAAAAATATATGAATTTAGACATGGAATGCAAGAGAGTACAAAAAGTTAAATCTCATCTTCCTTCCATGGGCTTATAACACTCAAAACTACAATATAGCATAAAGCACCTGCTGATCCTTCATATTTGTTTGTGTAGGAATTAGCTGCTACACAAAGACTGCACTTCTCAATAGACTTTACACAGCTTTTGTAAGTTTCTCTTTGATTCACATGGAGCTGCTTTGAAAAGGAAACAACAGCCTCGATATTGCTCTAGACACAAGATAACAAAACACACACACTGTATAGAAGCTAATGCACTGTGAGCATTAAAGGGCAAATTGCCATCCACTCAGCAAATCTGTGCAGAATTTCTCCCAGTGGTTTTCATGGAGTGACACATTAGCTAACAATCACAATTTAACTCTGTTTGATCATTAGCAAAAGCAAGAAGGAATGTTTTCATTTCTGCAGTACAGCTAGTACAGTTTCTGTCAGCAGAGTTTGGAATTTAGCCATAAAACAATCTCAATGTAAATCTTCAGACAACAGTTTGAGCATGGACATTAAAATTCCAGAGTAGAAGAGTACTCACAAGATAGCCCCACATGCCCTCATATGGAAGTGTGCCTTCACTATGGTTACATAGTTCATTTGCATGGAGACATGACAATTTCAGCCTGCTCCATTTCTACCTTTCCTTCTTTAAGTTTAAAAATTAAAATGCTCTAGGACAGAGCACAAGTGTTGTAGTCTCACTAGCAATTAAAGTCTGGGTGGTGAATTTATTGCAGTGATAATATTGTGGTCAGTTATTTCTGTTCTAACTTAGGAGCTTCTTTAAAGCATCTGGCCTGTGTCTGTGAAAAGTTCTCATATTTAACTTTTGGACAGGACTTATCAAGAGGTCATGCAGTGAGACTCAAATCATAAATCTCCCTTTTCAACAACAAAGATTTGGTTGGGTGACTCTTAGATAGCAACATCTGCTTACACAGCAAATGAGAACTATCTTCCCATAAAGAATGCTGTTCTGAGTATCTCAGGGTATACAGTGTCATAAAACTCACAATTGGAATAAATTATATTTCAAAGGTAACTTATGTAGGTGACAGACTGTTTATCATGTGAATTATATCACTCAGTTGTACAGAACATATATATTTTATTTATTATTTATTTTTCTGGATATGGCTTCCATGTAAGTACACAAGATATTTTTCCAAGCTCTTAATTACATTTTGGAGGTAATTACTTCTAACCTCCCTTTAAGGTCTGTACACCATCAAAGACTGACACAAACCAGCCTATACAAAGCAATTCCAAAGGAACAAGTAATGTTAAAAATGCACAATAATTTTGTACAAAAAGTCACAAACGCGACTATATGTACAAAATACACATTAGAATATAAGACAAGCAAAAAGGGGTATCTTTCCTTGGCAGATTGTAATAAAATATAACCCTGTTGGGTTCCACACCTTCGCCCCCACCCTCATTCTAATGTTGCAATAAAACTATCAAAATAAAATATAACTTCTCTGTCATGGGACAACCATATGTTAAGGAAATTGTAATTAATCTTGCTTACATCTTTATGGGTCTTTCGATCTCCCCAGTTAACCTAAAACACCCATGGTGTAGTGTCACGATATGACGCAGAAATGAAGGCACAGAACTCAGTGAGCTTGAAGGCAGGAAAAAGAGATCAAGTTTATTTGCCACTTAGGTTTTATAGTTTTCCAGGGATTACCTCTGGATTGGATGGAGAAGTTACCACCTGTCCATCCACACTGGTGGAGACAAAAGTCCATCAAATGTGTCTCCTTGAGAAAAGAATGTAAACATAGATTGTTTTCCTACAGAGTCCTTGAAAGGACTCCACTTCAACTTATAAACATNCTGCGCAGGTCAAGCAATTGTGGTAGTCTGAATTTATAAGGGGTCTCCAAATTCTGGTGCTTCATTGGCAGAATATAATTATCCACCGCCATTATTCTCTTACTCCAAAAGGAAGGAACAAGTGTGCATCACAAGGTGTTCTTCTTTGCCCCATGCTTATATATATATATATANAGACCACCTGCAAGAGACACTTTCTGGGAAGTAATCTCAGAAGATTATGGTTTCAGAGAATAGAATAGCAAATCGATGGCTCAAGATTCAGGTTTCCATGACCCACCTTTACATCATTTTATAACAGAAATATATTCAGCCAAACTATATTACATATTCAGAGAAAATAACTCAAATTTACTCAAGAGTGGACAGACTGGGGGGCAGATGAGAATCTAATTATTCTCAAAATTCATTCAAATAGAAAATTTTTTCAATAGGAAAAACAAGCCCTCTTAGAAAGTGTTGATTAAACTACTTTTCTTAAAGACAAAGAAAACAACACCTTTATTATCAATTGATATGAACAGCATATTATAGGTTATATTATATTGCCATCTCTGTATAATGTAATAATTATAATAAAGATATTATTTTGCTGATCTGTACTTGAAGGAAAAGAGCTGACAGTTTCTCTTGGAGCAAAACTAATACTTTTAACTGAGCATATCCAGTGACTTGAAACCTATTGTTTTTCAAGTGTTGGGGTAGTTTTGGGTTTTGCTTTTTTTAAAGTTACTTATCAGGAGTATTATCAAGAATTTGAACTCTAAGGTACAAATGAATTTGTTGTCTGCGAAACAGTAATTGGTGCAAGCTACAAACTTATGTAGTTGTATCTGACAAATTCATCCAGCATTAGTTCATGACTTGTTATGTCCATTGAAGATAATATCCTCTCTTTTCACACCATTCAAGAGAATGATTGCAAAATGAGATAGCTCTCTTCTCATTAGGGAATTCTTTATCTACTTTGATTGTCAATATTGAAAGTCAGGGGTTTTTCCCCAGCACTCATTATTCAGTGATGGCTGTAGTTTCTAGTCCATTCCCCTTTTTATGTGCATAAAGAAACAACTAAAGAGGTTCAGCTTGCCAGAAGTATCCTGAAGCAAAATCATCCATTCCAAATCAATGAGTTACACAGTGCCCAACACCTGTTCAGTCAGTGGGAAATAATTCAGCACAGGTGTTAATGGCAAGTCCAGTTTGCATAACTGCAGCTTCATGCCCTGGAAATTCAAAAGGTCATCATCAAGAAATTACAAAGACAAACTAATTAGCAAAAAACTTTGTAATAGTTACATGATTAAAAAAATGTTACCATATACTCGGATTTTAGAGAACATTAACTTGACACAAGTATAGAATGACACAATTATAGAAAATTAAGGTATCTAAGCTACTTTTTGGTGCATCCTTAGTTGATTAATATGGAAAACTATTCTGGATTTTTGTGTAGAAGTTAAAATTACTGTTCTGACTAAATTTTAAGAAGTCAGGATATAGCCCATTATTTCAGAAGACTTGCATAGAATTTATAACAATAATTCTTTTAAAAACATATGATAATAAATTTACTTAAAAAAACAAAAACAAAAACAAAACAACAATAAAAAGTGCATTCTAACTTAATCTAAACAAGTTTCAGTTAAGGCTGCAAGAAATCTTTGGGGGTCATTGTGTCATCCAGCAGGTTACTTGCTCACTGACCAGCTGAGATTTAACATCTTCCAAGAGAAGTATCCACAACCTCTCTGGGCAATCTCTTCAGTGATTAACCACCCTCACTTAGGACTTTTTTTGTGTAAATCCAGGGTAAATTTTCCTTGCTGCACCCTGTGTCAACTAGTTCTTAGTTTTCCATTGTGTACATCTGTCAGAAATCCCTGTGGCCAAGCCTTTAGGTAGCTGTGCATGGCAACTAGATCCCCCAGAGCCCTTTCTTCTTAGCACTGAATAAACCCAGCTCTCAGAATCTCAGTTTTCTTTATGTTCTCTCTTGCTTACATCTCTCAGTTCTGTTTTTCATCCCCAACAACCATGACGACTCTCCTCTGGACTCATTCTACTTTGTAAACATCTGCCTTGCACTGGGCAGCCCTGCACTGAATCCAGTGACCCACTTGTGCTCTCACAAGTCCCACAGGGCAGTGACCACTTTCCTCAGCCTGCCACTGTGTTCTTCCTAGTGTAGCCCACCCTGCCATCAGCCCTAGGGGACACTGCTGACCTATGTTCCAGTTATTGTCCTTTACTGCAAACCCCCGACTCTACCATTTCTCAGGGGTGAGAGCTGGCTCCCAAGCTCTACTGGGGCATGGTGTTATTCCAGCCCAGATTCAGGGAATTGCATATGTCCCAAATGAACTTCATGGGGTTTCTATCTGTCCCCTCTCTAGTCTCTCAAGGTTTCTCTGAAGTGCTTGCTCTTTAAGGCATTGATTGTTCAATTCAGTTTGGTATCATCTTTCAAACTTGCTCTAGGTAAAGAAGACTGACAAAATGGAAGATCTTCATGTGTTAAACAGCTGACTGGAAGAAAGAAAACAGAAGGCAGGGGTATTTCACCATTACCCTCAGACAACTTCTGTAGAAATATATGCTGAACTCCCTGCTGCACAACACATCCATTACAGGAGTGGAAAAGAGGCTAAGCAGTGAAAAGATAGCACTAGTTGCCAGTACAAAGTTACCTGCAGTAAAGAAGATACTGCTCAGTTATGGGGATTTGCAGGTTTTTTTTTATTTTTTCAAATATGCAGGAAGCCAAACTCCAAAACAAGAGATAATTACTGTACATTAACATAAAATAGATAGGGAAAAAAAAAAAAAAAACCAACAAAAAAAACAACAACCTAAACACCTGAAATAGAATAATTTATGTTTAATAATGATTTTGATATTGTATTAATTTATAAAAATATTTTTGGAGATTTTTAGGTTTTAAGCATGGCATTGTTTGGTGCTCAGATAATTTTCATTATGAGATGTAAGTTCTTAATTATTTTAATGTCCTTTACCAGCTGTATATGCATGTATTATAAATGCTTTTGAAAATAATGCCATGCAACTGTCATGGTGTGTATTCTAATGCATCTAACTCAATGATGTATATTATATCATCTTCCTAAAATAAAGTGCCATGCTCCTGATATAGTTATTTAAAAGCTGCGTATGTCCTTAAAGCCAAGTCTGAGAAGTTCAAGACCCATTAAAGAAGTGTGATAGCCCTTTTCTCTCTTTTATTTATCCTTTACCCATAAAGCATGTCATTCCTGTACCTGTTATCATTAGTTATTACTGTATTCATCCATTGCTTTTTAATGTATTGCCATTAAACTGGATGGCAAACAGTGGGCAGGGAAAATGATATGGTCAGTGCCCTAGGGATGTAACAGTAATGGATGGTTGGACAGTAATGATTCACTTACTGCAATCAGTGTTACTCCCAGTCAGTTTTGTGATGCAATATTAGTTGCAGGGAAGATATCAAATGAGAGGAAAAAAATAGAAAAGGAGATTAGTCTAAATGGGAAGGAAATAGCAAATAGTTGTGGCTTGAACCCCTCTGTTTATTGCTGGGTTTTAAAGTTCAAAAATAAATAGATGAAAATTATAGGACTCGCTAAAATTGAAATTAATTTCTTTAAAAATTTCAAGGTTGCTGTAGAATTTTCAAAAGAAAATTATATCTGTCCTCAATGCTTTTACTACAGGCCTCAAGACATAGCAAGGTGAAACAAACAGACTTAGGTCATGTTTTTTCATCCCAAATGAAGGCTGAGTCTTACTGGACCTGGAATACCTTCTATATACTGCATTGGTGTATTGTGAAAAAGTAATTTTGATAGAGTCTTCTTTGATCAGCTGAGAATGAGAATAAAGCTGAATAGAGTAAAATTACTCATGTACACCAAACTGCAGCTTCATAAGTACTCTTCTAGTAAGGACATACTGTGCTGGTTTAAAGCATAGTAAAGTCCATAGGACTTGCATAAACTTCATTAGGGTTCTTCATGTGTCTTTTCCTTAAATTCTTTACTTCTAACTGTTATAGTGATAATGCATTAACTACTCTTTATTTCAGCAATTTCAGCCACTGGGAGAATAATGTACTGATTATGATGATGATTTTTTTTTAAATACAGCATACTGTAAAACATAAAGAAGACACAAGGCAAGGTAGAATTTAGTAGAAAGTTCAGAGATTAAGATTTAAATGTTCATCTACAAAAGAACTTTATAGTCATTAGAATGTTTAATTAATTAATTAATTAATTAATACCTTGACAAAATATTTTCTCAATATATGTTTGTCTTTCAAATGCAGTTTTCTGGAGTCATGTCTGAAAGAAAATGGGTTTTCAAATATTTGGAAGGCTTACTAAGCAAAATCAGACTGAACATGAGGTATTAAGAAAGGCATATATTTTTGATGAAGGATGCAATGTTGGAAGAATAGTAAACAGTGTTTAGACAGCAGCATAAGAAGCTTCACTACTTAACAAAACACGTTTGTTACTATATACATACAACAAGAAACGTAATGCTATTTTAACTTTATAGAGTTTATTTTGCTTGTCTTCTGAAAATTGGCAAATATAGCAGATGTTTCCAACCTTCAACTTCACAAACTTCACTTTCATCTAGCAAAGCATTCTGTTAAGTTCCTGAAACTGGAGGTAAAGATGCAATTTCTGTACATGTTAAGCCACAGAATTATGAAGACCATAACGACTGAAGAGTTTAAAACTATATCTAGTACACTTTTTGCAAAGCTTAAGTGAAGCATGTAATTACATTTTTTAATTCCATATAAAATTTTCTAGCAAGTATATTACAGTTATCCATCTAAACATTCATTCCCTGTGCCTTTATGTAATTTAAGATTTTTAAAAACGCAATATTTGAGCAAACAGTGTCAAAGTAAACAAAGAATGTAGATGTTATCTACAAGAACAGAGCTAAATGTAAACCTCTTGACAATAAGATATTTGGTAGTGCAGGGAGGCCTGTTCCTCCATGGAACATGAGGAGTGTGATCAAAGCAATAATCTCTGCTGAAAAAAAGAGTTGCTCCTCTGTTTCTACCAATTTTACATGCCTGATGATCAGTGATTTTTTATTACAAACATGGTACAGTTGATTGGTTTAAATAGCCAGATTCTTTTCCACTGTCATTTATATTACTGGTTTAGTTCAAATCCACAAACAGCTTTTTACAAGGTAAAGCAGATACTTTCCTTCTTCACAAGGGAAAGTTATGCATTTACCATTTTTCTGCTGCACAACCAATCTCTTTGTTTCTTATATGAGTTTGTGCTGGATGGCCTGGGAATGCAGGAGGTTATGCATTGCCCTGGAGTTCAATAATGTTTGGACAGATTTATGGATGAATGGCATGCTCAGGCATAATACAAAACACAGCCCACGGTACTCCCTGGAATCAATCAGTTAGAAATCTCTTCCTTTTCTCTCATGTCTTATCAAGAAGAAACATCCCATAGCATCCTCCAAAACCTTGGAATTTTTCTGCTTCATTAAAACCCCCAGACAATTACCTCCCACATCCTGCATGTATTGTGTGCTATTTTTCATGTGGGTGCAGCCAGTGTAAGACAGAAAGAGAAGGTCCACGCAAGCCTTTTTTTAAGATAAATAATAGCACAGTCAGAGCAGGTTTAAAACTTCCCTGTAGTTTATAGCAATTCACTGGATTCAAATAGTTTATGGGAAGAATTACTGGGCCAAGATGAAGTGTTAGTCTATGAGTCAGGGCTACGTCTCAAAAGGTAAAGCAAGTGTTTGGTTTTTGTGAAATGATTAAACTAATTTAACTCAGAGCAGCAGGAGCAACAAATGCTGTTGCTTGAGGTTTTGGGGTTCTTTTGGGAGTTTTTTTGTTTGGTTTTTCTTGGTTGGTTGGTTGGTTTTTTGGGTTTTGTTTGCTTGTTTGTTTTTGCAGGTGGGGTTACAATGGAGAACTAAAAAATATCTAAATATATTGTTTTAGTACTTCAGCATAGCTCAGCATTGTCTGCTACAGTACATACCATAGGACTGTGGGTTATGGGAATTTATTTTCTTGAAGCTAATTCTGCTGTGGAGGGTTTTTTTAACAGCTTTTTTAGAGTAAACTCAAAGTAACTGACTTGCACGTCTTAGATTCCTGCATAAAAAATCTTCTCAGTCGTGCTACCCAAAGGACCTTCTTGATCATTCCGGTCATTATAATAGACATTACTGAGACATTTCAAGAAAAGTCACCCCTGCTTTGCAGAAGGGTCCCTTAGAAATATAGGAAATGGAAAAGTGTCAGGAAGTTATCATTTTGCAATAAAAAACAGGTTTCACATCACTAGTCTGCTTATAATTATGGTGATGAGACTTGCACAGTTACCTTCAAATCGCTTTTCACTACTTAGTTGCTCCATCCAGCCAAGGCCAGTGTTCAGCTGTCTTGTTCCCGGCAGAACTGAAAAGCAAGAAACAAGTGCTCCCAAAATACTAACTAGTACAAAGCTAGGGCAAGACAGCAAGTGGAAAAATCAACAAAATGCAGATCAGATAGACTTCATCCCCAAATTTTTCCTCATGTCATCAGATCAATCTCCACAGAGTAAAACTATCTGATTCTCACTATGAAATAAGATTGTATTGGCTCTAACACAAGTATTGAAGTATTGTTCCCCTAATACTTCAACAAGCCAAGGGCAGAGTTTATTCTTAACCCTAGACTCCTCTCATGCCTGTCCTAAAATAAATAAATAAACAAATAGTTGTAGCTGCCTGGAGGCTGAAAATAATTTTAAACTATTTTACTAGTATTACTGTTGGGTTTGTTGTTTTCATTTCATGCATAAAATGTTAGCTAAAATTAAATAATTTTAAAGGTCGGTTGCTGAGGGTGATGTGATGTATCTGAAGAAACCATCATTGATGGAGTCAGAATAACTGCCTCCACTAAAGTTAGCTACTCTTTTATGTTCCCTCTTCATCTAACTGGGAAGAGCAAGCCCATATTTTCCTGCTCTGCCTTACTATTCCATATTGTCTATTTCTTATGAGATGGCTCTTGTGTCTCTACCTGCTTTTGCCACCAAAGCCCAAAATTAAATTTAAATTTGTCCTGTTGAGAAGCTGAGCCCGGAAATTGGTTTAGTGTTCTTTACTGTTTACAAGTCATCTTGATT
This sequence comes from Aegithalos caudatus, assembly GCA_013389925.1. Lineage (NCBI taxonomy): Eukaryota > Metazoa > Chordata > Aves > Passeriformes > Aegithalidae > Aegithalos > Aegithalos caudatus. The sequence continues at coordinate 50,494 of WEIU01015180.1, forward strand.
CTTCCAGTGTCATTGATAATATATGTTTAATTAAGTTGTTGGTTGTTTATTTCCGATGACTCTTGATCACTGACAGGAGTAAATAGGTGATTGGTAATCAGGAGCTCAGAACATTAGAAGAAATGTAAGAATGACTGAAATTATGTAAAACCATGCAGACTGAACCAATAATAAGGAAAAATAAATTATCCCCCCACCCTGAATGTACAGGAAGAAATGGAAATAAAAATGGAGAAAGAGAACCATACATATTAATGAGACAGCACCCTCAATCAAAAACCATTGTCTTCTGCCAGCTCAATCAACAAATTATTATAGAGGATAATGTTACATTTAGGAACTCTAAATGTTTATAAACAGCCCAATTACTATAATGTAGTAACTCATCCTCAAATGCAATCAGGTTTAATATTTTATCAGAAAAAAAAAATTATGTAAGATTAAACAACTACATTTACAAGGAATTCGCTTATGTTGAATAAATATGTCAAATATTAAATAAATGTATGTGACTTTTGATAGTTTCTCAATAGAGTAAATAAACAAACAAACACCAGGTTTCCAGTCTTGAAAGATTGTCCAGAATGCAACTGGTTATATAATCTTAAATACCAAAATTCAAAAAGCACCCTAAAATCCCAATTGTCATATTATCAACATTTGTATAAACAATCAACGTGTACCAGTCAGTTGTAAAACAAGATATTCAGATTCAGACAATGTGTTTTACCTCAGTAGTCAGTGAGAAAGCTCACACTGAATTTACTGGGAAAAAAAATATAGATGGGCTTACATTGACAGTTTTACCAAATTTCTCTGAAGTGTGTTTCCAAGTTCTACTAAATGCATTCCAGCTTTCAGGTACATTTAAAGGGCATTAGTGTAGAAGGGTTTTTTCACCTCCAGTTCCTATGTGCCTATAATTAGTTGAAATAAATATGTATAATTGCATATGACTGTAGTCATTCCCAGCAACACTAACCCATGCATTGTGCTCTCCTTGGCAGTGGCTCTAAAACGGCCTGTCATTGAGGACTAGGGAATCACCGTTTCTTCCTTCTTCTTTACTGTTCTCTTCTCTTCTGGGCCCATGAGACAAATTATCTATTGACAAACAGAATTATTCAGGAATGGTAAATGCCTATCATACTTTTTAAACAGTGAAGAAAAGCAGAGTTATCTAAACCTGGGAGTGACAGCTTTGACTGCCAGGATTTGTTGCCAGGTCTAGGAATGGCTTGCTCCACAGGCTTGCCAACTTTTCTAGACTCTCTGTAAAATGGAACTAACATTTTTTGGTGTCATAGAGATAAGTATTTTGAAGCGCTTTTAGGACACAGAGAGTTTTAACAACGTCAATGTTTAAAGTATCATACTTTAACTACATAGACCGAAGAAGACTGATGTCTTGGGAAGACTGACCTGAAACAGAGACTGAACAGAGCTAAAGTAGATATTAAAGTAGATATTTATTGAAAGGCCTTTAGGAGCAGGACAAGAGCCTGACCACAGCCAAGATGGACTAAAATGGACAACTAGTCACAAGGTCCTACAATTTTATAAATGTTGGTCCATTTGCATATTGTCCATAGCTGTCCAACCACAGCTTCAGGTCATGAGGTCTAATCATTCTTGTTTCTCTCTTCAGCCCACCGTTGTTGATGCTTTGGGGCCTGAAATTTGTCCTTAGTCTTCAGCAGGAAAAGAATTTGTTTTGTCTACCTACTCTGTGGAGAGAGGTTACTGGCAATAAATATGAGGCTCAAAACTACACCCCTAGGCAGCACAGAATCTGAAAAACATGAAAGCTAAAACTTAAGGCATCAAGAGAGTTTGGATTTTTTTTTTTTTTCC
>WEIU01015180.1:52385-66707 GCA_013389925.1 Aegithalos caudatus
AAACCTCGATTGTTTTTTTTTTTTCCCATGGAGATCCTATAATGCATATCAAACCTGATTTTGAGCCAGCTGTGAATCTGAAACCAAGAATAGATGGAAAAATTATGTTTTCACAGATGTCCACATCTAAGTAGAAGAATAGTAGCCTAAAGTTTCTCATTAATCATAAAGTTCCATGATTAACTTTTCACTTTTATTCTTCTCAAAGTTTAAAAAATACTAAAAGATGAGGATATGAAATGGATGATAATATTTTTTTCCCATAAGTATTAAGCAGTGGTATTTTGAGGCTTAAGTAAAAAAAAAGGAAAATAGAAAGCATATCTCTGTGATGTCAGAAGTAGACCACTAGAGTTAACCAAATCTGTAGAATCATTTTTCAAGGTAAATTCATGCAAAATTCCCTATGTTGAATTAAAATAGAATCAAAATTTTGAATAAATGCAATTAGAATCACAGAATCTACTAGGCTGGAAAGATCATTTAGATCATCAAGTCCAACCTACAATACAGGGAATATAAAAACCCTTTATATAACAGTAAAGTAAGATAACAGTAAAGACTTATCTTTTCCATGCAATAGAATGCAGCACAAATAAACTTATACTGCATCATACAGCATCCAGCAGAATAAGAAATTTTGACTTGAAAACAATGTAGAACACAGATGACATGTTGTATCAAATTATTTTCAGATCATGGACATTTCCTTTCCAAAAAATACTGTTATTTGGCATCCTGTTGTGGACCTTGTTCAGAATGCGCATGCATTTTTTACTGTCCATTGTATAGAAGAAAATGTCCCTAAAGCAGCTTGTTTTGTGTCAACTGAAAACTGAAGGTAAAGATGCTCAGTTTGCAAGGGTATGTATTTTTGCTTCAGCACAAGCAATAAACCAAAGCATCTGAAAATCTTTAATAATGGATGCACATCTAAGCATATGCCCATACTGATGTAAGTGGGCCTGGAATTCCCGAGTCCAGTTTACTTTGGATTAACTGTAATGGGGGACGCAAGGCAGATAATCAAATAATCTCACAGAAACAAATTTAGTTTTCTCAATGCATTTATGACTAATAGATATTCATAACAGCCTTCTTAAGACAAAAAGTGAAACTGTAATAAAAGAACAGATGCAGGTGTTATATACAATATCATAATAAACTATTAATATAAATTTATTTCATATTTTTATGTGTACCAACATGTAAATAAGCATAGCACATAAAACCCTCACAAAAAGGATAATACCAACATATTTTTCATAATTTCCTATGTAATCTGTGGCTAAATACAAAAGATGAACAGCTATCATTATTTTTCAGCACATGAAAACTAGGGATACCAAGTGAAATTATATAGCAATGTATTTCACTCAAAACAACATCATTTTCCATATAGCACTTAAACTGAGAAACTTGTCATATGTTTATGTAGATGCCAGATATGGATTTAAAAAATGAAGAAAAATAGATAGAAGGAGAGACCATCAGTTTTTACTAAACATAAGAATCTTATTGGAAAACCCCAAATAATTAATGCAATTTTGGAATTCCATTATCAAAGCACAGCGAGCAGGAGGAGACATGGCTGAATTTCTGAGGATATTAGGACCCAATGCTAAGTCTCAAGCGGTGCATCTTGAGCAAAGGGTCTGAACCCACAGGGACAAGAAGTAACGCCAGCATGAGATTACTAGGCCAAATTCTTGACAGGCCAATCCCAAAGTTTCTCTCCCTTATGCCTCTCTCATTGATTGTTAGAAATAATACAATGAAAGTCTGACACATTCTTTTGTGAACTTTGCCTTAGCTTCAGCATTCTTCTGGGAAGGAAGTGAATTTTTGTGTCTCTCTCAGAATCAAACTATAATATATGGCCAAAATACTTCAATAATAAAGACTAACTTTAACAAGGGTGAGGTGACTATTGAAACTGAAGATCCCAGTGAAAGATAAAGGAATTTATTCAAACACCAAAGAAATCTGGAACAAGTTACCACTGAAAATGTGTATATGAAATTCCAGAAGACCTAAAATTCTATGGATAATATTGGCAGTGCCATAATATATCATGGTTTTCCACTTAAAATAGTTAAGTTCATTTTGCTGTGTTGCTCAAATGTAATTTACAATAGATTCATAAATTCTAAGAGGAAGGTAAATAAGGATTGGTTATAGCACAGCTAATTACTAAAAAATAAATAATAAGAACTCATGCCTAGTTTATTTAGTTTATTATTATTTATTAGTTTATTATTATTTATTGTTTTTTTTCCTTGAACATATATTAAAAATGCTGACATTACTTCAGAGAGTGTAAGATTTATGTATTTGGAGGCTCACTGTATTTTCATCCTATGTCTGTACTCTCTCCTTCATAGCTGTCATAAATGCTCTGTAACACTTCAAATTTTATGACACTAATTACATCAAAAATGCTTGTGTAACTAATATGTAAGTATATTGTAAGTTTCTGCACAGCTAAATGAACTTCTGAAGAAATTGCAATACTTCATAATTGCAATGTTTGTACATTATATAATTATACTGATTTGCATTGGGTCTAAAAAAATTAGCACATACTGTACAGTCCCTGAACTTAATGAGTACTCATAGTTTTAGAACTGATTCACAGTTCATGCTCCCAATGGCATTAGAATTAGATAAGATGGTAGTCTATCAATCCACCTCAGCATTTTATCAGTTAGTGGCATATTTCTTATGATTAGACATACCAGCTCAAATGTAGTACAAAATGGTTTTCAAATTCATGTGGACTTAAAATGACTGATTTGATTTCAAATTATATTTAGAAAGAATTAAAAGAAACCCAAAAATATTATATATATTTAACCCAAGACATTCCATTATTTCCCAGAAAAGTAACATATATTGTTCTTTTCCTCTTTCATTTTTTTTTTTTTTTGGAAATTAGCCAATATTGCATACCAGAAAGACAGATAAAAACACATAAATGGTCTCCTTTTTCCCCCAATTCATTGTGGCACTCCACCTTTCAAAGCTGTCTATACTTTGCTTCTCTGATGATAAGTAACAAAACTTCAGTACCTCAGCTCTCAGACTGTTTCTGAAATATTCAACTTTTTGGATGTCTGATGGTTTTGATTTTTTTGGTGTTTGTACTAGGGTTAGTATTTTACTTTATTTTGTATTTTCAAGGCACTTTCTCTGGATGTAGACCTTTTATCTAAATACATTTTAAGTGTCTTCTGATTCAAACTCAAAATAGCTTAGGTAAATGCCTTTCTCAGAATCTCACTAATTATTTCCACTTTCTGGTCTTAATATATTTTATGGACAGATTTTTCTAAACACATTGTAGTCTCATTTAACAGAACAAAATAAAACAAAACAAAACAAAACAAAACAAAACAAACACTTTTCTTGAAGAGACTGACTTTCTGACATTGATTGCCCTTTGCTCTTACTCTTCTCCCTTGGAAGATTGCCTTGGAGGTGGACCTCTGTTAAGGGAGCAAAACAGTCCTATTAGACTCTTAAGGATTTATCAGGCCAAAACTACTACAAATGGTTGAAAGGTGGTAGGTGAATTAGAGCTCCCTCTTTAGTAATTTAGAGCTTCTCTGCCAAGCAACCTTGTGGCCAGTTTTAACACATAATCACTGATGTCTGTTACATGATATTTTTTGTAATCTCTTTTCTTGTCAGAGTATTTTTCTTGCTTAAAACTTCTTAATCAGTAAAGATTGACTATGTTTGAAAAACAGGACATCTCTTTATTCAAATTATTCAATCTGTGCTACCATCACTTTGGGATCACAGCTCAAGATAAGAGACACACATTAAGATGTAAATCTATACTTCCAGAATGGAATTGGCTGCTTGCAAGCTACAAGTAGAGTGTGTTACAAACACATGCCAAATTCTCATGTTGTACTCCCAATTTTCCCAAATTTTCATATATTAAAATATCTAAGTACTAGCAATCATCTGCCTATATTCAGTAACAATATTTTGGATATTTGTGTGCCAAGTACAACTTCACCAAACAGAAAAAAAAATTATATTCCATCTGCCTTGAGTACAACATAAAAGAGGGAGCAAGTTGGCCTGAAGCAGACCCTCTTCCCTTCTCTTCAGACTACTGTGCTGTTGGCAGGAGTGTATCCTCTTTCAACAGAAGAAGAAAAGAAATGATGATAAAAAGGCAGACACAAAAAAAAAAAAAAAAAAAGTCCTTTCTGAAACAAAAATCTCTGCAGGAATGAAAGAGAAGATATTAGCCTGCTCTCCAAGAAAAATAAAACAAAGGCATGTGCTACACCAAATACTCCTGTACATCTAGTGGGAGGTAGTTGAATTAAAAATACCCATCCTGAGGTNAAAAAAAAAAAAAAAAAAAAAAAGTCCTTTCTGAAACAATAATCTCTGCAGGAATGAAAGAGAAGATATTAGCCTGCTCTCCAAGAAAAATAAAACAAAGGCATGTGCTACACCAAATACTCCTGTACATCTAGTGGGAGGTAGTTGAATTAAAAATACCCATCCTGAGGTGAAAATAGTTCTTGTGCCTGTATTTGCTACCCTAAAACAAAGACTTCTGGGAAAATGACACAATTTAAGGAGCTACATTTGCCACCTCAAGCAATATTTTACAGTTGCAACCACAGGAGCCAAAGTGTAGCAGAAAGGAGGATACCAATAATTAGACTCATAAGGGTTCTTTCTGGGGATTTCAAATGAAAACTGGAATGGTGGAGATTTATGGAAAGGCATAGTTCATGTTGTAGGACTGGGGATATGGGAAGACAAAAGGAAGGACAGCCAGATGAGAAACCACAGAGGAAGAGAGTATTAAAGGAAAGATTTTCAGAAAAAAAAAAATTAGATAAGGGGGCAGCCAGACTACCAGAAGGACTCAGAAGGAAACTGGATAGTTAAATATATAGGAAATACAAGACAGGATGAAGGAAACAGAAAAAAAGTGATGTATGCCTAAAACATTATATTCAAGAGTCAAAGTGAAGGTAAAAACACAAGCTGTGTAGGAATGTTGGTTAAGGTGATACCATACAGTACCACTTGTTTATTACCACAAACATACTGCATTACACTTTTGTGTATTCTCTCAATATCCAGCACTTGCAGACCCTTTCAGTTTGTGAGGAAGCACTTTAACTTGTAGCATTACTGAAGCTTTCTTCTGGATCCATCTATGCACGAAATAGTTTTGTCTATTTTTCAGCTACCCAATCTGCCTTGTACTTTGTGGACTCCTTCATATTTTGTGCAAACACTAGATCAACTTCAAGAGAAACAAGAGAAACATCCTAGTAAAACGAAAGGTTTAAAGTCTTTATAACAAAATGAGACATAAGTTTCCCCTGATGAAAGACAGACAAATAATTTTAAAAAACCCACAACTCCGCCCCTCAAAAAAACAACAACAACAAAAAAACACACTAAAAACTAACCAGAAAAGGAAAACAAAAAAGCAAGCAAACAAATAAAGAAACAAAAACCAAACAAGCAAACAAAACCAAAACCTGACAACAACAACCAAAAATCCCTGAAACAAAGCAAACAAACAAAAAAAGGTAACCAAAAAATCCCCTACTGCTCTGGATAAATCACAGCACTAATTGTCTTTTAGCTGTTTATGTATATTACTGAACTTAGCATTTGGGTAATTTGTAAATTCGTAGGGCTGAATCATCTCTTTGTTCACTGTAGGCTGCACATTTTTTTTCTTTTCTTTTTCCATTTATTTTGCTCCTATCTTTACTCTTTCCTTGGTGTTTTGAATTCCATTAAGAAGATAGTTTGAGTAATGGAAATCCTTTCATAAATATGGCAGCAATAGCTAAAAGATTTCCCTTTAAATACAAACAAATATTTTAATGCAGGCTCTTAGGACTCACTAATTGCAAGTAAAGAGATGTGGTTTTCTCTTTGGAGAGATATTTCTAGTGCATCAGATTGCTACACTACTTCACAGATTGTACCTCAGAAAGTTTGCATTTCCCACACATTTTATTAAAATTAATCACAATCTCATTCTTATTTCTTCAAAACACCACACATGACATAATGGATTAGCTGTCAGGCTTGTTTCTTCTGCACTCCATTATCTTTTGTATTTTCAGGACCTTTAATATAATATGAAGAACTTCACTTTTGAAGAGAAGAAGGAAGCAGGACATTAAAACCTCCTATTTCAATCTGAACATTAGATCAAATTACTGACGAAGTGTCACTCTGTGTTCCTAGGAAGTAGCCTTAAACAATAAATTCCTGTTCATTCTCTTTGCTTAATTTTTACTTTGCTCCCTGGCTATGTCTTACACCATTAAAACTGGCTCTCTAGAAGACAAGTCTTTTAGAGAGAGACTTAATCCCTAACAGTTTGGAGGCAAGTCAGTCTTCTTAGTTGCTTGGTTTCAGAGTAAAGAATCAGTCTCTGATGATGCTATTTAGCCATATTAACACAGTAGCTGAATAAAGACTGAATGAAACAAAAGGCATTTTAAAGAGTTGTGGTGTGTAAATTAAAAGGCAAATTAAAAGGAAACACTAATTGTTATATATGAAGTATGCAATTTGTATTTTTTCTTGTATCATTTCTGTATACTGTGTTCTATATATATGTAATATAAGTTTGAAGATAAATCTAAACCTAACACACACTGAGACTCAGCCACAGAAGGGTTGCTTCATGTGGGAGTCACTTCCAGGAGTGATGAGCTGATCTGATTACCATCAAGGCAGGACACTAGCCAGGAAAACAACTATCTCCTCAAGTCCTCTGTGCTGTAGAAAGACCCGATCAAGATATGAGAAGTGAACAGGAGATTCCTGGCAGTCCTTTTCACAGACCACCTCGGCTCTGGGAATTCATCTACATTTCTACAGCAAGGCTGATAAGGACACCTACACCAGTCCCGAGATGTCATCATGGGATCTGCAACCTGAGAAAATTTCATCAAGACTTGAGTGGACCATCCTGTCCTGCCATGAATAACTCCTGAAGAAGTAGCAAAGCCATTGTATACTGTGTGTACATCTCATTCACAGACCCTGGAACATCTTTAACATATCTACAGAAAACAAACTGTACAATAGAAATCTGGGAGTTCCTCAGCCTCAGGGCTGAAAAACTGTATAAAAACCCAAGGCCTGGACCAGCAAATTGTGAACTAGGGGGGATCAGTGCAGGCGAGGCTGATCTCTGGTTCACCCAGGCCGACTCCCGGGCTCAGACATGTAATTTTTCTTTTTTGGTGGTGGGCTTTTCTAATTTGGTTGTATTCGATCTAATACATTTTTGTTGAATTTTTATTCGGCTGAGTTCATTTATAACACTAATGGTAACTTTATTTTTATAATACTTTACAGACTGTACTAGATATGACTAAAGAACAGAAAAGAAACATAAGCTTGAACTGCACAAAGCTTGTTATCTAGTTTATAAGACAGTCACCCCAAAGAGGATGTTATCCAACAGTAAGAGATAAAGAAAGTAAATCCTGAGTTGATGCACCCAGTAGTACTAGAGAGCCCAATTATTGGAAAGAAACAGGTAGTATTAGTAGTTTTCAGGAACTTAGAAGCGAAGGAGGTTTACAATAAAGGAAAAGAAGTGAAAAGTAAAAAACAAGCAACAAAAAGAGAATATAAGAGAAGAGGTAGCACTCCTGAAGTACCTGAACAAAAGTAGTTCCAGAATCAAGAAGCATTTTTGTCCTCAACTTGGGACTTCTGGCCATATTCTTGTTGCAATCCCCCCTGCTCTTCTCTGGCCCGGCCAGCGGCCGCAGGGGGTGAGAGGCAACATTCTTCTGGGTTCGGGGAGGTACAGAGCCTTACCGGAGCATCTGGGGAGCAGCGTGTGGGCAGGCAAGACACAACACGGCTTCTGAGGGTGATGATTAGATGGGCTTATTTGGGGGTCCCACACCGGGAGGAAGCATGGTTCCCACAGGGAAACACGAGGCAGGCAGGCCCCATGTGTCCCCCAGTGCAGAGGAGCGGGCAGAGAGAGCTTAGCCCCTCGTGACTTCCCCTAAGAGAGTTCTCCCCAGGGGGTATGTCCAAGGCTCAGACCAATGGGATAGGTGGGATAGGGCAAAACCAATCCAGGATAGGGTGATGGGCATGGATTACAATGAATGACAACTTGGGGTAAGGTTACAACTTAAAAATTAATCACCACATATTCTTAGAGTTATTTTATTCATTTTTTATGATTAATTCAATAACTTTAAATTACTGAAATGTCCAGAAGATTTTGCTAAATATTTTTGTATTGTTGTAGTTATTTAGCTGAAAAACAATTAATCTCCAGGAATGCAATAAATTTATCAGTATTTCCTAGAATAATTAGACGCAATGAATCTTATATGAAGTTAAAATCTTTATGCTGTTGCTGGAAATAATTGTTACATCTCAACAGAAAGATGCCCTCGGTTACTCCCGGTGAGATTCCCAGGTGTTTCAACATATATCAAATATGCAATCTTCAGAAAGTCATTAGAATTTAAATTAATAATGAGGACACAATTTGCTGCAATATCTGTTGCGGTTAAACCAGACTTTTGGTTTTTAAAGGAAGCTACATAATGCTGCTCAGATTTTTCTGGGTTTTAGTAATATTGTTATGATTTTTCTAATCCTCAGTGATAGGAATAGTGGATGCTTCCATTGTGCCTCCTGGAGGGTCATGAGTACACTAGTAGAAGAATGAAATTAAAGCAGAAGACATTGTGCTAGCAGAAGAAGTAAGGTTTCAAATAAAATGCTTAATGAAGTTTGGCAAACAATCTCAACATCCTTCTCCACTGACAAATGCAAGCACTTGTGGTTCAATACAGTACTTTCCTTGTTTCAGTATCTTGTATCTAAAAGTTGCCAACACTGTTCATCCAAAGCATGAATAAGAAAAAAAAAAAAAAAAAAAAAAAAAAAAAAAAAAAAAAAAAAAAAAAAAGCTTCTACTTATCCCATGCAAACAATTAGAATTACCACATTAACAAAAAGTCCCAGAGTCCCAGGTCTACATAGCCTGTGGGCAGAAGCTTAAAACACAAGTCTTCAAGGCTGAACAATATTTTACAATCACCCAAACAAATTGTAAAAAATAAGATGTACTTCAGGAATAAATTGTAATTGCCTTTTGGAGAAATATCCAAGGTTTATATTACCAGCTGTCCTCACACACTCAGTAGCTTCAGGAATCATGTAGGCATCCCATTTAAGATGCTCTACGGTAACTTCATTTTGATATAAGTAAGTGATTTACACTGAGAACAATGGTTCACTGGAAGACCCTCCCCAGGCACATGACAGAGTCCCTATGACTGCAAGTTTTCAAGATGAAATCTGACAGGTTATGAGATAAGCTCATCTAGGCTCCCCTTCCCTTGAAAGATTGGAACATACAGTCTTTCAAGACCCCCTCCATCTGGTGCCACTCTATGATTCTGTAGTTGTTCCTGTGGTGTGTTGACCTTAGTCAGCCATCCAGCACTTATCCAGTCACTCTTCTGAACAGGAGAGAGGGAGAAAATAAGTTTAAAAAGCATCAAAATAAGACAGGGAGTTCTGCTATCAAGTACTGTTATGGACAAAACAGACTTGACTAAGGAAAGATTTAACATAAGGCTAATTTAATTGGATTTGGATAATGAGGAACAAAGACAATATTAAAGCAACCCTGAGCTCTATTGAGAACAGTATGATTCCATCTTATTTGTTTTCCCATCATGTAGTTAAAAAAACATAGGATGTCTCCTTGAGCTTGTGTTTAGCCTCTACTTGTAGATCAGAGGTGCAGATACCTTCACCCTGTTTGTGGCTTTTTGCTGGACTTGTATTTATTTATTTATTTGCATTTTTATATTTGAAGTTATGCAAAATGACTCCACTCGTTTGACTGTTACGGGATAGCCTGTAATTCCTGAAAATCCATAGAGTTGTTACTAATGTTGTGTTCTTAGACAGAAAAACATAATAAATGGAGCCACAATCCCTCTCTTTTTCTGTGTTCCACTCACCACCTGTGACCAGAAGGGAAAGAGGTGTCAGAAGGCCAAACTGTTGTTTCTTTCATTTTGAATACAGAGTTCAAGAGTCACCAAACATTTTTTCTTTTATTACATGAGATGAAATTTCATGTCAAAACTAAGCTTAGTTATACATGACTTTGACAAGGACAACTATCAGTAGCAAAAGTGCTTTTTTTTTCTTTTTTTAAATTGGAATTACATTTTAAAAAATCTATTCCAGTCTTGTTTGTTTCCTGGGACGTAATTCTGGACTGTGTGAGTCTCTGAATCAGTAAGAGCATAAGCCTGAAGTTAAAAAAGCTGTCAAGGCTGTGAGAGGGATACACTATTTTGACATATCGCTATTCACTCCAAAAGAAGAAGTATATTCATAAAAATTGTTATTAATTGTCATTAATTATTCATTTTATGACTGTGTTATGAAATGAAAATAAGTATCATCCAGCTACAAGAAATCCATCTCCAAATTTCAGAGTTATATTTCAAACATTAATCTCTTTCCCCTGGGCTATAATTGTAGGACTTGGACAGCACTTTGATGGAAATCATCGGACTTTTTTTCTCTTCCTCAGCTGACCAACAGCTTGCTAGAGACTCAATACATAAGGGTTTCTTAGTTTGCACATAGTATCTGCACCAGAGAATCAGTTTTCACAATTCTGTCTTCAGCTGAAAAATACCACTATTTAGTAATTCAGAAACTCAAGTAAAAAAAAAAAAAAAAAAAAAAAAAAAAGTTTGTGGGAAAAAAAAAAAAAAAAAAAAGGTTTTGGGATGAAAAAAAAAAGTTCTAACTATTAATGGTTGCTTATTCTCTAAAACAAATAATAAACATAGAAGGAAACTTGAGGTTTTCATCAATTTATTCCATCTTTAGTCACTACTGTCAATCAATAACTAGGAATAGTAGAGCTAGTATTTCTATGTGCTCCAAGTATAATATGGTGACTGAAAATTGCTATATATAAGAGGTCTCTCTCTTCCCCACCAGTAAGCATCAAGTTCTAATTCAAAGCAATTTCAGTATTATCCAGCCCCATACACAATAGGAATTGATGATCTGCTTTCACCTGTTTCTGTTCTTTGTGACAAATTGATCTGATAAACCAGAAAATTAAACTGTGTCTGGAGAAACGAGACTAAAATCCACCAAAAATAGAAGAAATGGGATATATACTTTGGATCAGGCAAGCATTCTGATGAAAATTTAACTATAAATCATAGTGACTAATCAAACATGACAGTGTTCAGAATGACATACAACACATTTTTAAACACAGATGCGAAAAGAAGTCAGCACAAATTCAACTAGAAATAAAAGCAGGAGGTATAAACTTGAAGAGTGTGATTATCCTTTTAATTGTATAACCTACCCCAAAATCTTCCATTGAATTAACGAGGCCATATTGTCATCTTCATCAAACAATGAATAAGAAAATAATAATGACCATGACCAAGCAGAAACTAGAAATCTTAGCAGTGACTTAGGTGTTGAATTTCACACCTGAAATAACAAATAGCAAAAAGTGTGACCAGTTTGAGAACATCATATGTACTGCAAATACTTTGCTTATAAATATACTTAGGCGTAGTAGCAAAAGAATGGATAAAATGTGTTAGAAGTTGCAAAACTTCAATATGGAATTATTCATGCATTGTCAAAGCACAGAATTTTCCAAACTAGGCTAGTAATATCCCACACAATTTATAATATTCCTGAAAAGAGGGGAAAATGTAGCACTTAGCTGGTAATTGAGGAGTAAAATATTTCCTGTTTCAAAAAAAGTACCATTTTGTCTTGAAGAATCTTACTGTGTTTCTTTTCTGTTTCATAAGGCAGTGGAACTAAAGAAATTAGTGACTCCCTTTAACATTACTTCATTCTACTGAAAAACACAATGTAAATTTTAAATTCCACAATATTCTTCACCAGGGAAATTCCACTGACCACAGAATTCAGCTCCAGATATATGCAAAAAAGGTAACTTTTATTAATTTTTTTCCCTATAGGCACTTCCTAAGGTTTGTCCACATAAAAATGGCATCCATCTTTTCTATCAGGCCACAGAACATGAAAATCAGAACCTTAGAGTTGAGCTTTGACTACACTGCTTTCTATTGTGAACAAGTACTGTAATGACTTTTCATAAAATTTGGACTTCATTGATTCAGAAAAAAAATATAAAAGTTTTCACCTCAATGAAGCCCTGAGTTACACTACAGTCATTTTATTTTTAAACCATGTACAATTACTCTGCATCACAGGTATAGCACTGGAAGGTTGGATCTGTTTTGATCCTCCTTACTGCTCATGTCTTTAACTGGCAGACAGATATTATCCTCCAGGTATCAGAGACTTCAGAAACAAGACAAATGATGAGCCTTTTAAAGGGTTCTAAAAAAAAAGGAAATGTCTCCATGATTGTGTTATGTTGCTGTGGGCCTTTATCCAAAGCCCTCTGAGTGCAATGGATAGATTCCTAAATATTTCCAGAGGGTATGGACCCTTTTTTTCTGCCTGCTTCTGGTGCTATAAAAACTGTGAGATAGGGTGAAGTAGAGTGGGTAGAGCTTCCTGTTCTTCTTTGAGCAGAATACAAGGAAACAGGATCTTCACAATTAGGCAACATCAAATATAACCAAAACAAACAAACAATAATCACACAAACCAACACAACAAACAAACAAACAAAATCCAAACCAAAACAAACAAACAAACTCAAAATGCGCCAATGCCATTTTCATTGTCCTTAGCACAAAAAAAAAAGTGCTAGGTGTAAAGTAATTCTCACTCAGAACATATAATCATCCACAGAATTATCACAAATGAGGGTATTACATTTTTTTTTTTTAATCTTTCTTTCTGGATAATAGGAAGACACTAGAAAAAGCATAGAAATTCAGTAAAGAAATTTCCTGAACAGACATACTGAAAACAATCAACTTCAGTATCTCATTCCCCTTCATCATGTCTCAAGAAAAGCAGAGACTTACACGCATTTTGTAAAGATTTTTCATTTTTCCTCACTCTACTTATCTTTAAATCAAAATGCAAGGGGGGAAAAACCCCAAACTGTTGTTTTTCCCTTTGTTCACAGCAAGAGAAACATTTTTCTCTAATAACCCACTGGTTGAAGTTCTCAGAACATACTTGTTCACAGTTTTAAAAAGCAAATTAAAAAATGTATAGTCAATAGGAGCACTAAAATTTGCTAGCATTATAATTTAGTAATGTAAGCTTTATGTCAATCAGTCACCTTCTGCTACTTTATACAAACATGGTTTTTGAGAAAGGCTTCTGAAATCTTCTTGCATCCTGGCAACTGAAGCTGAGAGAACTATCAAAGTCAGTCTGCCAGAGAGACAAAAGTGAACATTCATCTGTAACATAAGAAATAGAAATAGATGAGCACAGAAATCAAGACACACAACTAAGTGCTTTCCTATATCTAGTACACATAAGCATTATATTCTGGGGGCATTATATTTAACAGAAGAAGAAGGGAGTCTTTCTATTAAAATAACAGGTTCAGAACTAAGACGACATCTGGAGGAGGCAAGGTTCTATTGTTTTGTCCGTAGAGTGCAGAAATGCAAAGATGACACAACACTCTATTAATTTCTGTTCTGAAAATATTAGCTTTATTTTTAAGTTAATATGGAATTACAGTTCATGGTAGTGTATTACAATATGCAGCACAGTCATTTACTGCAGTTGGTATAGCAAAAGCCATTCAAATATAATGGCTCCATTGTCTTTTCTATATACGTTATTTTTGGTTTGGATGAGGTCACGAATCAACAGGAGCAGTTGTGTGACTCACGAGATGGAAAAAGCAAGCAAAAATTACAAAAGTGTCATTTCAATGGGAATAAATGTGAATTTTTCTACTAAATGAAGAAGGTGGTTACAGATATCACAATAACAACGAGTCTCCACATACTCTAGACTCTTGTGCTTCTCTCACACAAGATTGGCTAAACAAGGACTCACAATGGTCCTGTGTTAAAGCACATTAATACCACATTTCTGTTTAATATTCTGTAATGACAGACATTCCGAACCTAGTAATTTACAAAACCTCAAATCTTTACTCAGGTCTTCAAGTAAGAATCAATGAGGCTCACAATAAATATAACCGGGCAGCAAGATCTCAAAGTGGCCAGCAGCATCTCAGCAAAACAGGAATGACAGAATCTATGGAGTTTTAAGCAATTTTGTGTCATTACGGAACAGAGAACATTAAGTCCTTTAGATGATTATAAAGACAAG
>WEIU01015182.1:13230-25729 GCA_013389925.1 Aegithalos caudatus
ATTAAAAAAAAAAAAAAATTAAAAGATAAGTGAGGGTTAAGTTTTTTTAATCCCATCGATAAAATTAGTTTCTTTTCAACAATTTGGCTTTATATGTGAAATAACTTACATTTTTAATAAACACTTTTCCCTACTTTCTTCACACTGATGTTTCCAAGAGTGTTATTAGAGTTTCCAACTTGAGCAATTCACTATAAAAGTTGAAGATAATTGAGATGACATCTTTAGAAACAAATTCTGGGTCTATATTTATAATGAAGTACAACAAGTTATCAAGCAGCTGAGGGAAAAGCTAAGATGCAGGCAATATGATAGCTTGAGGAATTGAAAGGTTATGATGTAAGAAATATTATTGTAAACATATTTAATTTGAGAAAATACAAAAAAAATTACTTAAATTGCAAAATCAGTTCCATACTAAAATAGTCTGAAGCACAACAATATTTTCTGGAGTTAGTTTAAAAGGAGAGAAGATTCAGAGTAGATTGAAAAAAAAAAATCTTTTTTCTGTCATCATATTCCAGATATGTCCCTGGGAGGATGGCTCAGTGCTTCCTTTGGTCATTTGACAGAAGCTGACCTCTTCTAGGACCTCGAATGGAAGTGTTAATGTGAGGAGCAGCAAAGTGAAACAGTTTGTGAAAAAACAGTATTTCCAGAGAACAAGAGAAAAAGCTGCCTGACTCAAAGATACTTCAGTCAACTCTTGTAGGTATGCATTGGTCTGTCTAGCTGAGCCACCATTTTACTATAAGTGCAGAATAAATCATATCAAAGGCCTGATAAAAGAATATATAAAAGTAAATCTGTAAGGCACAGCTACTAATCAAAACTAGTTTTCTTGACTCTGCCAAACCACCTTTCTCAGCTTGTCTCTGTTAGTAAGTGTGAAAAATCTAAAACACAAATCAGATGACAGCAAAAAAAAAAAAGCAAAAAGCCTACACAGAAAGGATATACTGGGAATAGCCAATTAAACCATGGTTTGATGGTTTGAGGTGACAGTATCTGAGTGGAGGAAGGGGATCATTAGGCCAGTTGGAGGAAAGAAATGGAAAGAAATTGAAAATTTTCTATTTTTCATAATTGAAAATATGGAAGGGTTTAGGGATGAAGGAAAGAGAGTTAACAGTTGTTGTTACTTTAATCGAAAAATGTGTAGTTAAGTGATGAAAGCTCTTGGATTAGACAACTAAAATAGGCAGAGGAATAATAGTTCAGTCAGAAAAATCTCCAAGATGCCATTAACAACAATTAATCAGTTGTTTCTAGAAGTAAACTTTTGCTGGATGACATTAATAAACCTTAAAATTCAAAGGAAAACCTGTTCAGAAAATGTGTCAGAGTCTTCAAATCTCCATCTGAATCATGAACAGAGGAAACCTTCATTCCTAGGTTCTTTTTACTGTCAGGACAGAGTAATTCCTGTTGCCTGGTAATATCATGTATAGTTCAATATAAACTTCTAGCTCTTTAAGTTTCCTGGAAAGTTTAAATTGCTCTATAAGTAAGGAAGTATATTTTACTGTTTTTGTTGTTGTTACTTTAATTTCTTGTGCATATTTTGATGCAGGGATTTTTTTTTTTTTAGTTTTAGTTTTGAACTTTCTTATTCTCTTTTATGCTTTTATTTTATTTTCTCTCCTTACTTTATTTCATCATCATTATGAAGGAGAAAAAAATATCTTCAAATGGAAAAGTCATTCTCTGAAGAGCAAAGCAAAATTGGCTCAATTTGGAAGTCACTATTCATGATCCATAGAGATTTTCCAAGATACCTTCCCCAGCTGACTCCCTTTTCATGCATTAAGCATAGTCCATAAATTCTATTTCAAAGTTGAAATTTACAATGGACTCCATTCATAAAACTGTCATGGTAGGTTTTCTGAGAGCATTTCACACTGATGTGCAGAATGCTTCCAAGCTGAGTAAAAGCTGAGTGCCTCACACATATCAAAGCTCTCTCCTTTACAGACAGATGGTCAGTTTGCCATTGGACTGAGAGAGGGTGGTGGGAGATATGGGAAACTGGTTCATAAAGAGCTGATCTATGCTCTTTGCTGCCTGCTCAAACCCATTTTAAGAACATGACCTAACTCCCATTGGATCCACCCAGCTTCAGTAGGAACTGGGACATGCCATGAGTCTGAAAAGGAGCACTTCTCTGGAATGAAGCAAAATAACTCCTGAGTGGGAGTTAAGAGAGCATGACAAAAGGAAAGAAATTTCTGTCTTATTAAATTTCCTCTTTGCTATTGTATTCAAAAATATAACTCATTTCATGCCTTGAAAAATGGTCATGTCAGACAGATTCTTAGTTGATAGAAATTGCTACAATTGTGACTCATGTAGATCTACAGTAATTTCTGATTTATTCCTACCATCATCCTTTATATTAGGTAGAGGAGGAGATGTATAATGTATTGATTGGGTAAAGATCATCATATAAAGGCAGTATTCTAATTCCTCTGTACTGAATTATCTGGAGTTTATTGTTTTTTATTTAATTTACTAATCAGTTTCCTGCAAGAGTTGTAGTGCTCCATTGACTATTTTGAGAGGCAGTGGTCAAAATTTTTTTAAAAAGTTCCTCATTGGTTTTTCTCATTCTTCATTAACTGCAGAAAAATGGAAGAAAACATCACAGTCATAAATCATAGATTGTATTTTAATTGTAAACGCATTTATAGATGCATCCAAAAAATATCAGAACTATGATTGAATACTAGAGATCTAGCACTCTTTGACTCAATAATATCAGGATTTCACACAAGTATATGTCATAAATTCATTAGTTATTCTCAGTTATTTCTCCTGCAAATGCAATGGAAAGATTAATGGAAAGTGACCGTACAAAACTGAAACTTGAAGAGATATGAGAAGATTGAAAAATGAGCATATTCAAATATGTTTCTCTACAAGATTTGTTTCTAAATATTTAAAGAAATTTTTTTAATTAAATTTTCTATTAAGAGTTATTATGATGATTTTGGAGAATAAATTAGTTCCACAAAATGTAAGGAGACATTTTCAAATCTCCTTTCTGTGTAAATCAAAATGCAGCTTTTAACTACTGATGCCTCAACAATTTTTAAAGAATGTAAACACCACAGCTGCATTCACATTGGGCTTTTGTCTTTCTCTTAAATTGATGGAATAACTTTATAATAGACTGATTTTCTTTGCCATCAAATATCCTGCCTTGATTATTTAGATAAAAAATGTGTGTTTTAAGGAAAATGTTTATTTTCTAGGCCATTTACTTTAGATGCCTTTTTATTGATTTATAGGCTTCCTAAACTATTTTATAGCAAAGACATAAGCTATTTGATCCCATCAAAACACATCATTAAGGCTGTGAAGTAAAATATTCTCAAATAAGACAAACCTTCTGTATTTCTGTTTTACTTGGATCATCTGTTGTCTCTTGAGAGCATAGTAAAAAAGCAACTTAAAACATTACATTGACCTAAATATCATTGCTATGCATAGGATACATTTTATTTTAAACTAAACTAAAACAATTTCCCTTAGTTACTTGCAAAATACTTTTTTTTTGCCAGTATAATTCAACTGGAAAGAGTGAACTTCCTTAGATAAGAGCCTGGACCCATATTCATCATTATTTTTATTCCAACAGCACTTTGTGATATCACAGAGGCTCTGAGCCTCCTGTGCTGGAGAGCAAAAGTTCTTTAGTAGGTATGGATTACATCCAAGCAGCTGAGCCTTTAATTTAAGTATTAATAGTACAAATTTAATTAAAAAAAAAAAAAAAGACAAAAACAAAAACAAACAAACAACACCCCCCAACTAGTTATAAACATAAGAATAGTATTCAAAGATTGGGAGAGGCAGAATTTTCAAGTTCACCACACTGGCTTATATCTGTATTTAAGGAACTCTAGAGAAATGGAAGATACTGGCTCAGCAGGTGGCACTATTCCCTCAAAATCAATATATAGCTTTTTCTTAACAGGTATTCGGGGTTTTGAGGTAGTAAAAGTCTTCTGTTGAAGATGTACAACATTCCTCATACAGTCTCTGTGGTGATTAAAGATACTGTACTTTTAGGAAAATACACATAATACTGCCTTGCCAAATAGACAGCGATGTTGGAGAAAAATAGGATTTTTTTTTTTTTTTCTTTTTTCACTTAAGACGTTATTTTTTTTCCTGTATGTTTAGGCATTCCTGCACTTTAGTGGGTTAATTAGATTAAACAACTGAATTTGGTGCAAAATGCATTTTTTTTTCAGCTAAAACTTGATATTTTAAATTTTTGTTAATAATAATAAAATTTATAAAATCAAGACCCTTCTGAATTCAGAAATCTGACACCAGCTGGAAAGATTTTTTGGGGAAAAAAAAAAGATTTTTTGAAATACATTTTTTTAACATATCAACATAAATAGAGTATTCTCTTACATTTCTGAATATGTAATATTCTAAAAGTTAATATTCACAAAGTACTTCAAAAAATGAAGTGCCTAAGAGAGTAGGGTGAGTGTTAATACCTGGTAAAAATACATGTACTTGAATATTTCACTGATAGATTCCAGTTACTCCAGAACTACAGGCTGCTTAAGTTAAGGATTCTTCAGGTACCTGCTTTCAGAATTAGAGTTTGAC
Source organism: Aegithalos caudatus (assembly GCA_013389925.1). Classification (NCBI taxonomy): domain Eukaryota; kingdom Metazoa; phylum Chordata; class Aves; order Passeriformes; family Aegithalidae; genus Aegithalos; species Aegithalos caudatus. Next base: position 17,863 of record WEIU01015182.1, read on the forward strand.
TTACAAATCAAACACTTGTAAGCACCTTTTGTAAACTTCTTTGCAATACCATTGTGCAATACTCTTTTGTAATATATTCTGTTAAAACTTTTTAATATTGAAAATAGCAATGAACCACATGAATTTCACAATCAGTGAACAATGCAGTATAAACTGAAAAAGAGTATTAGCTCTATAGCACCCAATTTCATGGGTACTTTCAAAACTTATAAAAACTTTTAAAATATACCTATTTTTACTTGTAATATCTTTTAGCCTAAAATTCAGTGTATTTTCAGAATATGTAAAATTCTTCTGTAAATATGTATTTTTCTTCTTCTGTAAATTCAGAAGAAAAATACTATTAGAATGGAATTATATATAGAATTATAATTTTTTTATTAAAAATAAATAATTTATAATTTAAATAAGCAGATTATTTCAGTTGCTTAAATTTAATTGAAACTTTCAAATTACTCAGGAGAGATTTTACAGAAAATGTTTTCTACAATGAACATGTTAATGCTCTTTTTTTCTGAATAAAATATCCCCATATCACTGATAATCTCAGAAGAGATTAAAGGTCCTAATTTGGCAGTATATTTCTCTGAAGTGCTTTTAGGAAAATAAAATCACATGATATAATAGGAGCAATATTGGAATGGTTGATCCCTTAATTGCAGTTGTTTATTTTTCCATCTTGCAGTCCAAGCATTCAGGCACTTTACAACTTACATGCAGATTTTGCTTGTAAAATAAACCATCACATGTGTAACCTATCACACTAAAAGTGAACGATGTTTTATGGTAACTTTGAGGGTCTTTTATGGCATAGAGAAAAGCCCACAGCTACCCTGGTGCTGCAGATTGTTAACAGTTGCTATTTGAATTCTTCTTAATGGATAACACCCAATAATTGTTTTGCTTTTCACAGTGCCCGCAATCCGATATCTGTAAGAAATCCTAAATCTGAGTCAGCTTAAAATCTTTACTAAAATATTAAAGAAGAGAATGAATAATAAAGCATTCAGTGTTTCTAAAAGCCATATGCCCTTATTTTTAATGTCCTAAAGTTCAAGCTATCCCCAGTTTACAATAATATTAACTGCTTGGGTTCAACTTTGGCTTCACTTGTATAAGCAAAGTACAAAAATAAAGAGTATCCACACACTAACAAAGGCAATGATGATTTCAGAAGTGGTTTCAGCTTTAAGTCTGAGAAAAATATGGCTCAGTCATTAAAAGTAATTCCTCTGCTGGCACAGAGCTGCTCAGCAACTGGGTCATGGCTGGTTCCCAATGGCTGGCCTTGGCAGGGGAGAACACAGCACAGTCTACGTCTCACATGCAATAGAGTACCTAGAAGTAAGCACAGGTTCAAAAGGCACTTAATGGAGAACACTTGGCTGAAGCTCAGTGCTTCCTATTGCAATCCTTTCACTGTAAGTGGTTCCATACACTGTAAGAAAGTAGAACAAAAATGGGTTATTTTTAAAATCCTATTTCATGGCATTAATTTCTATTTACCTGGGATTTCTAGAAATTGATGAATGCAGACCACTGCAAAATCCCCTTGTTTTAGAAAGTCTTTTTTTAAACTCATTGTTTAATATTTTTTATGACATTTCTCAATCGAAGAAAGTACTTTGCTTCTACCCATGGTTGGTAGAAGGGAATTCTAAGATATCTCATCTTGTACTGAGGCAATCTGTCATTAACACAGGAACCTCTTCAACAGACTGGATTCTGTTCAGAATCAGGGGGATGCACTTCACAATTTAGGTCCTGTAATTTTGCAGTTTCTTCCAAATTAGAAATTAAAAACAATTACAACATGAAACATGAATAAAAACATATTTATATGAACAGTATGTGTCTTGTTTTTACTTTTTTTTTTTTAATTGAGCAGTCATAAATGTTATGTATTTTATTGTTCAGAGTTAGCATATAAATAGGTATACAATATTCTCTATAAAATGTATCTAGTTGAAAGTATATATGGCTTAATTTGCACACAATAAATGCTGTCTCATATTAAAAAGCTCATTTAATTTTATAACTTAGAGTTACTTTCTTATGAAGAAGACACAGATATTAATTTTTCCAGCTAATGAAGCAATTGATCCAGCTATAATTCTAAACCTTGACTGTCATTCAGTTTCCATTAATTTTGAAAACCAAACCTTTTTCTCTTCCAGGAATGAAAAAGGCAGTTAGTTTTTTTTTTGATGTTGTTTGTTTGTTTCTTTGAGTTTTGGATTTATTTTGATTTGGTTTGGTTTGGTTTGGTTTGGTTTTTTGGGGGTTCTGTTTAGTGCCTACTAGACACCTGCAGTAATCCATTTGGGATTTTAAGTAGTAGGCTGCTTAACTTTTCCAATTTTTGAATATGAATATTATAAGAATAAATAAGCTCTTGGACTTCAAAGTATACCTATACAATCAGCTTCAGAAAATATCTTAAAACACCATTAATATTGATAAAAAATCAGGAGGAAACTGCCATGGTTGAAAATATCATCTTGTTGAAAACACGCACCACTTTTTATCACTGTGGATAAAGGTCTTTGCTAAAGTGCATGTAATTTATGCACTGGTTGTAACAAATAGCATGTGGAATTCCATATGCCGTGCTTCATAAAACCTAAGCAAACTGCCCTGCTCTATAGCAGACAGTGGAAACACTGTTAGAATGAAACGTGCTGTGAATGGAGTCCAGTGTTGGGAGGCAGTTCAAAGAAACTTTATCTAAGCAAACTGGAATGGCTGATTTCCTTGCACTTTTACAGTAATTATTAGGCATATGCCAAACTTCTCAGGAAAACTTGTAGTAACTTTGAAATGAGGTAACACAAATATTGGTCTTCTCTACTTGGGAAATTTTAGTAATACAAAAACATTTTTTTTTTTTTTTCTGCATTGTGAGCCTTTCTTTAAAGTATCTTTGCACATAATTACACTTTCCTCATAGGCAGAGGCTTTGAATATTCCTAAATTTAAACACTTTAGGTGCCCTATTAACTAAAAATAAAAAAAAGCTATCAAATATCCATCATTAAACATGCTAATAAATCCCATGCAATCATGTACTTCAAAGCCTTAATTCCGAGAGCAAGCATGAAAAAGGCAACAATTGTATAAAGAGAAGAAAAATTAAGAAATCCTTTTCTCAGCTGAACTATGAGCCATAATTTAATTTATATCTAGATGTTATTTAATAGTGTTATATAATAGTTCATGTTTAAACATATTGTAAAAATTAGAAAATTCCCAAAACAGCTTTGCAAAGCAAAAATTCAATAGTAATATTTTAATTTCTCTACTTTGATGATGGGAGACTTGAGATTACTTATCCAGTCACACTCAAGGGCAATGGCAAAGCTGTATTTAGAAGTACTGAATCTAATTCTTCGTTTCATCAACATTATATAGTCCCTAAATGAGAATTTTCAGTATCTGCCTCAGCTCTCACAGGATCCATGAGGCACATCATCATTTTGGAGTGCCTGCTCATCTTCAGTTTTACAATTTTCCCTTTATCTTGTATGAGTTGGGTACTTCTAACATTTGTGAACAATGCAAAATAACTAGACAAATGTATTTAAAAGGCTGTTTCCTAGGCAAAGGCTATGTTACAAAGACTCAGGAGCTCTCCTCACATCCTAATTCCAAACTGTGAGGGGTTTGTGAATGAGCAGGGGGGAAAAGAAAGGAAAAAAAATGTGACACCTAAGTTCCATAAATCAGTAACTTAATCTTCCAGTCTAAATAAGAGGAAGTCATCTGTGAATGCCTATAGCTGAACACATTAAGTCTAAGTTACAGTAGTGTCTCTTTGTAGTCTGTAGTGTGAAGTGAATGTCTTATAATTCAAACATGTCAGGTCAGAAGGATTCCCTTTTTGAAATTATCTTTTTTCTCCCCATTGACCATTTAATACACACATAATACCTAGATCAGACATAAATATCCAGCTTCTGGAAGCTCAAGTTGATTCCTGGGTAGATGAAACTCCTCTCAAACTGCCCATAGGTTTTTACATAATTGTTCTGCTTTCTGCAGTGAATTGTTATTCTCTGATAGTCACCTAGGAAATGCTAGAAATAAATCTCTTTTAAATCTGAAATTGTGCCATGAAAGAATGATTAACATCTGAAGCATTTTGCAAATAGACCTCAAGAAACCATTCTCCTGTAATCTTCAGTATCAGGTACTTTCAACTTGAGGATTTTGGTGGAGGAATCTCTGAGTGATACTGTTGTCAGAAAATATTGGTTTACCCTTCCTTTTTCACATGAAGAACGTAACCTCAGTAACCTGAAATGTTTTCCAAATGCACTCCATAGGATTTAGATTTATATAACCCTTTCTCAGGATTAAGTAATTCCAGCATGAGTGAACTCAGCATTTCAATATACTCTATTACGTTCTTCTTCTTGATAGATTGTTTGCTTCACAGGAAACCTTTAGCTATAGCTATACAGAATGATTTTGTAATAGAAAACATAAGAAATTATGCCACTTTTTCTACAATAATATATTATCAATTAATTACTGCATAGAATTTGACCTCACAGTCCTAACGAAATTTGAAAATCACATTGAGCAAATCCACACTGTTTGACATTATAGTGCAGCACCCTCTTAGAAGTTTCATTGTCTTTAATGCAGATGTTCTGAGTCCTAGAATTGAATACCAACTCCAGTTTGGTCTCTGATTTATTCAGACTCTTTAGCTGTAATGCAGCACAGCCCTACTGCAAACACACACATCTGATAGTATATAAAAACTGTTTTATTAAGTCACATAATGTTTGTAGGCAAGCATGCCAGTCTCTTTAAGAGCCATGTACCTGATAATTCATGCAGTCAACATATATGCAACATCTGCTTCTATAAAGATTTAATACTTCTTCCTTGTAGAATTTGGATCTCACTGTTCTTAAAAGTAGTTGAAAGCAGAGAAACAGAAAACTGCATAAGTGAAGAAAAAAAAAAGCATGTGGGTTTTAAAAATAACAGATCTTTGTTGGTGAACTTAACACAGACAGTTTTAATTAGACCAGGCAGACTTACAAAACCAACGTAACCCTTGTATAGAATTCTTATGGAGAAGACAGAAACTCCATGAAGTTTCTCTCTTGATGTATTCTCTAGAGGTTTTCCTGCTTCTGAAAAAGATTATTTTTCCTCTAACTGTACTTTTGCTTTGCTATAAAAGACAGAAAAGCCACCTATACACTGATTACTGACAAGGTTCTTGCCATATTTATATGGTTTAAAATGCGTCTGCTAAATGTGTGCCTGCAGAACTTTCTGCTTTAAGGACTGTTTCACAATATGAAGACAGATACATCCAAAACTACACCAGTTTTACAGGCATCAGTTTAAATTACAAGTGAAGGTACAGGAAACAAGCAAGTAGGGTAAATATTTGTTTCCAAGACAGCTTTTTCCATATCAGTCCTTCCTGAAAAGGATTTCAGAGTAAAATCAGAATAATAGGTTTTGTAGAACTAATACTGTATTCAAGGCTCATCTTCTCAAAATTTTACCATCTCCTTCTATTTCTTCTAACTTTAAATAAAATCTGATGACAAATTTCCTTCCACTGTGACAAATTTTAAATTGAGTTGCAATGGTTCCATTTATATCAAGCAATGAACAATCACAAAAACTGAAGATCTGTCCTAGAGTTCGTAGTTTCACATAATAATAAGTACTGAAAATATGAAACATATTTTGCAGAGTTATCTAGATATAAGACTCCTCACAGTCAGAACTTTTCAGACAGTGCAGAGCAAAGAATTGTAATGGAAAACCTAACTCCACAATACAAATGATCTCAGGTAAGTATTCTTCATTCTGAATTCCATTTCATCACCCCTACCTGACAAGTTTTTGCAAGACAAGAAAGCTGTAATAATGGAAGTCTACATTTGAAGCATCCCTGAGCTCAGTGTAACCAACATGAAATATGGTTGCTGATGAAGTGCAATGTCAGCAAATTCATTATCAGTGAATCACTAAAATGATAGAATACAACAACCGACAGTGTTGTGAGAACTTGTACAAGTGGAGCCAACTGGATTTGATTCAACCTAGCTCTTATTTTTATCTACTGCTGTCAACTCAAAAATTTACTGTGGTGCTCCATTTCTGTTTCACCAATGGCACAGTCTTTTGCAATTTAAGCATACTCTGAAGATATTTTGGATAGCACTGCAGGGGTAAAGTCGTCTGACATTCTAAGACAAGACTTAATCAGAATATGTGGACTGGAGATTTCAGAAAGTATTCTAAGATCTCTGGAAAAAGAATAAGGACAAATTGTTTCTATCTTTCATCCAGAATGCAGCAAATTGAGATCATCAGCTAATGTAAATCAGCAGAACCCCACTGAATTCATTAGAGTTCTTCTGGTTCACATCTGCAGACAATCTGCATAATCATGTTGTCACATGTAATAGTTATATTATGTTCTCATGATTCCTCTTTAGCTGGATAGAGATGGCTTTCCTGTCCACAAAAATGTTAATGCCTTTAGAAAATTCCCATTCCCTGTTAGGGCAAGCCTAAGACTGAACTTGTATGTATAATATCTTAAAGTTTTTTGATTCAGATGCAAGTAGCAAATAAAACTGCTTTTTGTGGTATTTTCAGACGATCTTTTTTTTTTCTTTTTGGTTGAATGAAATGCTTTCAACTTCTTGAAGAACAAATCGTTATGTTCAGTTATAAATCACTTCAGATTAAAGCAAATGGAAGAAGAGAGTGCTTTGCTAAGAGAGTATGGGGTTAGATTCCACATTCTTTGGCAGACAGAATGGGGAGAAGGATTCACATGTCCTGCATACCCCAGGGCCAACCAAGTCATTTTTTTATGATGGGTGATATCCAGCTTAACAAACAGGTTCATATAATTTAAAATGTCTTCAGAGCTGCATTGCTTTCCCTCCTCACTCCTCAAACTCTTCTTACAAAAAAAACAGGAAACATGAATCTTATCTCATAGTCCTCATAGTCCAAGCTGGATGGAGACAGCATATGAACACAGGTTCTCATATCTGTTGAGTTCACTAAAAACTGCATAATTTATTCCTTTAATAAATTATGCTTTTTAGAATGTATATAAGATAATTTATTATCATTCAGAAGTGTCTTGCAGTATTTGTATTTCTGACCACTTATCCTCTGCAATAACCACCCTCCAAAAAAAAGGAAATGGCTGAGAAACTCAGAAACAAACCTTGCCTGTGGTAGAGAAATTCAGGTTCAGTTCTTTTTAGCTGTTTTTCTCATAGTTTTGAGAAAAGTTCAATTAAAAGAGCCTTTTAAAGGAAACAGACTCACCAAAGTTGTCTGAGTACTTCATCATCATCATCATCATCACCTTTGTTGTTGGATAAATGTGCTTAGGATCTGCGAGCACTTCCATAATTTGGAATTTGGTGTTTCTTACTGTATTGATACTTGCAGCTAAAAGCAGCATTGGAATATCAATACCATTCCTCCTACACCAGACTGCTTCAAAATGCTCTGCTATTTCCTATGTATTGCCTTAAATCAAAGTCTTGTACAGTTGGAAACTCTTCAAGGTCTCACATGTTAAACAATAACTGTCTGACCAGTTTTTTTGTTTTTTGGTTTTTTTTTTGGCAGCAAAAGTAATTGCCAAGCCAGACTGGCAAGATTTCAGATCATGTCTGCTGCCTCTAAAGGATCAACAATCCTCATGTCTATGCTTTCAGAGAGACAGGAAAAATTTGCTTCAAAATTTCAAACATCAGTGAATATTGTATGACAACTCTCACTCATCTCAGAGCTGTCACTTGATGATCCAAATAATGTTACTGCTCCTTGTCAGTGAACATTATATATATATATA
>WEIU01015183.1:0-17186 GCA_013389925.1 Aegithalos caudatus
CAGCATGTGGCCATAATAAAGAAGAAGCCTTCTGAAGTTTTACCACGTCATGGCCGAGCCATTGCCCTGCTTCTCAGGGCTGGCTCTTTTTTTGCCTTATCTCAAACACCCTGCTCTTAGTCTGAGGGGTGGAGTGTGTACCTGGCAGCTGTTGCAAATGACCTGTCATTACCAGTTTATGGTGTAGATGGAAGTAGAGTACATAGTTTAATTACGCCCATAGCGTCATCCTTTTTCTTCTAACTACTACAACAAGATGGAAATCCTTTTTACTTGAGCTGGCTGGGTCATCAAGAGTTTTAAGTGACAGGTGCCAAGTTCTGTCCCATTGTCTAGCATTTATATTTTTATAGTGTCTTTCTTGGCCACCCCGTTTGGGCACCTGAAAGAGCAGTAGGGAAACTCCACAGTCATTCTGCACTAACAGCATATCTTGGAGTGGTCCAAATAAGACCTCCAAGACTGGTACTTCTACAAAGCTTTTGAAAATGAAGATGTGAAATCGTGCATAGAATACCTGTCCAGGTACTTTAAGATTACATCCCTACTAGTGAGTATGGAGGTAATTTTGTTGGAGAACTGTTGAGCTCCATACAGCCCCAGTATGTGCCCTGTACTAATAACCATCCTCTGAAAGGTCTGCCTCTGAGGAGTATTCACTGGAACTAAACTCACCAGAAATGGAAAGAGGACCATTGCATAGTAATTGTTACATTATTTCTGTACTAAATATCACTAATTTAAGTGTCTCTGTTCATAGTCAACTATTGCAGGCTTCCAGAGCTACAAACTGGTTACCAGGGAGACTTTTCTGAAAGAACTTCTCTTTTAAATTTGACAGGTCATAGTGTTTTCAGTGAGGATGTTCAGCACTAGGAAGGGTGTTATATTTGAAGACAGACAGGGACTGCCCTTTTGAACCATGATGAGTATGCTAATGTTGCTTCTCAAGAGATTATTTTCAGAAACATAAAAGAAACACAATCGTTAACCAAAATATTAATTAACTAAACTCAGGAAAAGAACAAAAGCTGAAAATTCTAGGACATCAGTATGGATTTTATACCTCTTAAGAGTTACACTGATAATTTTTTCTCAAAGAAACTTTGAGCACTCTAGTCAAAAGAAAACTTCTACTGTGTTTCTTTTTGTTAAGTGAGCTTGAGAAGGGGATTAAATATCCATGTTTCTTCCTAAAAATGCATATTATAGTTTGATCTCCTTACTTAATGGGTGCTTTCATAGTCACAGTATTACCAGAAAGGTGTATATGTTAATCTTCTATGGTATATTACACAATATATTACAAAATAGCACACATCTATGATGTAGATAAATTTGATGTTTCTATATATTATATGCAGGAAATACCAGATAAAGTCTGTAGCTAACCATTTGACACCCTAGGGTCAAAGATGTTGTGTAGTGTGTCACTGAAATATTGTAAATACTTGTATCGAATAATTGCTGTCTGAGGTCAGGATTTGTTTGGTACAACATATTCCTCAAAGACAGAAAGACTTTTCAGAGAGGTCTGAAGGCAGAAGATTCTTCTCTGGAAAGTCTTTTGCATGGATTCTGCTTATCACTGGGTTAACAGTAAAACCTAATTACAGTGCTCTATTCTCAGACTTAATGGCATTGAACATTTCTGTCTACAGCCCTGAGACATGAAAATTGACATAGGTCCTTCTTCCCTGAGGGATTTTTTATGGTAATGCACAGATAACAACCCCGACCTTTACTTATGCGTTTCATTATGGGCATTCTCAAATTATCTCTTTAATATAGTTCTAGGAAAATGGTGCTGGAAGGTTTCTTCATCTATAAGTGCAAGTAGGAAAAAAAGGACTGGTGTTTTAGAGAGAGACGTTTGGCATCAGAAGGCAGGTATTTACCAAGTGTTTTTTGATCCTGCAGGATTATGGCTCCAACTGCCTCCCACAGTATTCTCTACATGCTAAAATAAGCTCAACAATAAAGTTTTGGAAATATTGTCTGAAAAATACAATATTGTCACATTATAATCCTGATGTTAACTTTCAAAAATCGGCACTGTGGTAGAGTGGAAAAATGTCTCTCAAAACCCTACTTTTCCTATCAGTCGTCTTGAGCCTAAGTTTCCTGTTCTGCCTCTGGTTTGTGTGGAATAACTCATTACTCAAAATACCTATGTTCTTAGTGGAACTCAGATTATTTGAGTTGCAAGAGATTATTTGAGGTGCAAGTTACAAATCTGCAGTATTCTAAAAAGTGGTTTTGTTATAAAGCATTAAGGAAAATTGCAATACAGATGAAAAAAAACCATTTCCTGCTCATGCTAAATGTGTAATTCAGTATCTGTAGTCACTCACTAAGTTATACCCTGAACTTAGGAGAAACAAGTTTTATTTAAAGAATGAAAAGGAGAATGATTTGTGTAATGTAACATTCACTTAATATATTATGTGTTATATTAATTTATATTGCTTAACATATATAATAGAAAGCATGTAAGTTAGATATATATTTTGAAGTAAAATAATGTAAAATTTAAATGCTTTAGAAGGCATTCTGCATGCAAATATGTGAATACAGGAGCATCAATTTATTTCTGCCATGTGTGCTACTCAGCTGCAGAGGGCTGCAGAATTGACATCTAAGTAGAAAGGCCTTTTATGTAAATGCTTTTCCTCCTTTTGTTGCTCAAAATGTCTGAATGAAATTAATATTTTAATCCTTGCCTGCATTTGTGTACTGAACGTGATCTTTTCTAAAACCCTTCTTTTCAGAAGATGGGATATACCATGATAGTAGCAACTGTAAATAGAAAAAGCAGCTTTTACCTGGAGATGTTCTAGGTTTGTTGTAAAGAGTAAGTTTAAGATTTTTTCAATTTTTGTAAATTTGCAGGTGACATTTCCTCCACATTCCCTTATGTAATTTGAAACATATATATCTTCTCTAGAAATATATATCTTCCCAGTGCCTTTCTGAATGACTGAAAGGCTAACATACCTTGTTTTATATTTATATACTTGTTCCCATATAAATGTTGAAAAATATGTCTGGTCCTGGAGGCCAGGAAGTATGCTTTCTATGCAGCATATGGCATGTGTCTGCACTCTTTTAACTAGGAGGCCTAAAAGGGGTATTTATTTTTTTATATTTTTATATATACATGTATATATACATACATATATGCACATCTCTCTGTCTCTGTCTCTCTCTCTGTGCATATATATATATATATATATATACATCTCCCTGCTCATATTTTTAACATCACTGTTTTACTTCTTATTCTGCTTTTGTATATGCTTCTGCTTTTCATAATTTACATAAAAACACATAGTATATGAATAATGTGTAAGACTTATTTTAAATGCAAGGCTCCTAGCTCCCAGAGTGCTGTAGTTTATACAATGATATGATTAGCTCTGCTCTGTTCTCATTACTGGTAATTTCTGGAAACACAACTGAGGTTGAAAAGGCTCACAGGAATGGACAGTATTCATTTTGTGAGAAATATTTGTAGTCTTTTCAAGGCAATTGTATTGAAAAGTTTTGTGTGAAATTATTGCTCCTTGATTTTATTTCCCTGTGAAGAATGCATTAAAACGTCTGTGACTGTTCCTTTATGGATTGAGTCAGATCTGTAGTTTGTTTTTGGGCTTTTTTTTTTGAGGATACTGCTGGATTTTCCCCCTATTTGCATAAAAGTGAGCGTGTGCTACAAATAAGTAAAGAACCATCAGATTCTCAGGGTTTTTCAGTGAAAGTAAAAAGACAGTACTAACAAACACTTGAAGAAGTTTAAATTTATTGACTTAAAAAAGTTACAATACAGAGATTTTACTTTTGATTTTAGTTTAGCCTAGAGATTTTAGATTGTGTTGTTTTTTTTCCCCAGGGGAAAGAAATGGCTTCTGAAATGTACATTCATCATTTTCATTCAAGTCAGTTGATCCTGTTACAGCACATAGATTATCCTTATATTAAGTATATACATTAAGTATTTTTAATAGAAAACGAAGCAATGTTAATTAACCAAGATACACAAAGATTTTACTTTTATTTTAGCAATATCTTAGTCTATGTACGTATGCAGAAAGAAAGTAGGGTTTTTTCCCTATTCTTATTCTCCCCTCAAACAACTATAATTTATTACCAAGAGTGGGGAAAGCTATTGCTGTTTATGATTTGAACAACAATTTTCCAAGCTTTTCAGGCATGTTGACAAAAGTAGTATTTTTCCTGAAATACAATGAAGGTCAGTGTGCCAGCCTGACTATTCGCCCATAAACATCATTAACTTTTAGTCAGAAGCACAAAAAAGGTTAATTTTAGGAATTATTGTATCTGTAAATTACTTGGATTTTTTTTCTCCTTTCTGTCACTATTATAGGAGAGTACCTAAGGTTGCTATGGCAAACAGTTTCACAACATGCTTAATTGTAGCTGTAGTGATTAGATCATGTACAAGCTCTCAGAGTTAGGTTTGATTAATGTCTTTAATAGCTGAGGATACTGTCATAACCATCTGCTACCGATATAAATTATTCTGTAAATTTTTAGTTTTATCTGCTGATTGCACATCACATCTAAGCAACCAAAACACAATGCTGAAATGTCCTTTTTTAAAAATCAACAGATGATGATAAGCTTTTAGTATTTCAAGTCCTTTGGCTCATTTCCAATAGATTGCCTGAACAAAACTTTATTTTTCTTATTCCTATCCTGACAAAGACAATTATGTGCAAAGACATTTGTGCAGCAAAGCAATGGGACTTCTGGCATGAGCCATGGGATCAGGAGAGGGTGACTCACCAGAAAGACTCCAGACACACATGGATGTGAGTGTATAAAAGGAACCCAGGGGTTCCTTGGTTGGGGGACCATCCTTTGAGGCACCCACTCCAGCTCTTTCCATGTTACTGTGCTGTGATACATTGCTTTAAGGTTGTGAATATCTGAGACTGCTGTGGGAAACCTGAGTCTGAACCACTGAGGAAACCTTGTCTGGCTGTGAGAATGGGATGTGTGGGAGTCAAGAGGGGACCCATCGGGTTGCTGGAGCTGCCCTGGATCCCAGCAGTGACAGTCTCTGGAGGTGCAAATGAGAAATACAGAGTAGCTCCTGGATGGACAGAGAGGAAGAATTCTAACAGACCCTGCTATCTGTTCTCCTGTGCTGTAAGACAAGGTTATTTTCTTTCCTACTGGGGAACCACCCATCCTTATTTATTATAGCATGACGAACTTTTCTAGCTGTTTTTCAGATTGCTGGCAGACATATTTAGCTCCTATGAATTCACATGGTGAACCTGACTTTAATGGAACTGTATGTTTTTTACTGTTGCTGATTTTACACCCTTAGTTTTACTGAAGAGGTACAAAAATTTTCTGCTGACTGATGCTTACATTTGTCAGGAAATATGTGACATCCTAGATTTTCCCCATTGTCTAACCAAAACCTAGGTGGATGGAGAGTTATGTTTGCATCCAAGAGAAGCTATCCCTACAGGTTTATCCATCCATCACTCAGTTAAAATTCCCAAATTAGTTCAATTAATTTGCAGTTGTTTCAGATTTCTTAGCTTTCACATTTTTCTTTCTTTTCCTTCAAAGAAGATTTTAGTTTTATAACACCTTGGTTAGTCATCAAGGAGACTAGTGGAAAAAGCTGGAATGCCCTTTGATGTGTCTCTGTGAATAAATAATACTTTGTAAATCCTTTCAGAACCTTAGTGTAAGAGCCAGGATTTCTTGGTTGGCTGGTTCATCATTGACATGTCTATGCCTAGGATGATGATATATTTTCAAATATCAGTTATTTCCTCACACTTTCTTCTGCTGCTTTAGGAAGAAATTGTGGATGGATTCTCAAATCCCCAGAAAGCATAATATAGGCTTGCAATACTTCTTTCAACTCATTTTTTAGGGTCAGTATTTGAATCTGAAACAGAAATTGGTTTGTGTCATTCAAGAAATAGAGATCCAATAGAAGACTGGCCTCTGTTCAGTGACACTCGTGCATCAGATCTTTATCTATTGTGTCAATAACTGTATGGGCAAATAAATGTAAGGGTTTCATTGTTCCTGTAGTCAGAAGGATGACTGTGCATGAAGACTTCCTATGCCCTGTTACACCTTTTGAAGTGCGTTTTTTAGGTCTGTTTTTTCCTCACTGCTGTATTGAGCTTGTGATGGCCTTTGACATCACAGTAGAAAGCTTATATCCTCTTGCAGTGGATAGGAGGGATTTGCCCCAGCCACTTCCATGTACTTTATCTGTCATTGTGCTGATGAAAAGAAGTGACAAGGACTTTCCTTGGTGGAACCTGGCCTTGGTATTAACTTGAGAATTGCGCAATGCAGCAGAACAAAGCAAAAACCACAACCAATGCTGGTTCAGATATGCTGATTCAAGTTAAGAAAGAGGGTGTCAAGCATGATAAAATAAAAGAATCATAAAATGGTTTGGGCCATGGTGATATCCAGGACAATATTGATCCACAGTTCTCAAGATCTTATGTTTCAGCTACATTGGTTGCAGCCCACCTTGATCTGTTTTTATGACTGCTGTAATCTGAACCAAAATCAGCTTTCTATCTGCTGGCTCTGTTTGCTGCATAAACATTTTCTCGATGTGAATATGATTTCCCATAAAGAGATGATGATAGGGAATTCCTTTTGATTTTAAAATTTCTTAATCTATAGAGGATTATTTCCTCATAAACTTGCATATTTTCCCTATTTGCCCTGAAGCTATGGCTGCAAAGCTTCTAGTAATCTGCATAATTCCCAGGCTTGCTGGTTTTTTTTGACACATATGATGCAAATATTTTCATTCAGTTTCTCCACAGCTCATAGCACACTGACACAAAGCTGTGTGTGAATGTGTGTTCTTTGTGTCCTCCTGTGAAGGCCCTGCTTACTGTGACCAGGGATGCTTCTATTACTATGATAAACAGAAAGTTGCAGCCACTTCACATTCTTATTTTAGTCTGTAGGCTTTCATGTGGTGCCCTTGTTGGCTGGGACTGCTGTGGGGAAAAGGAGACTCATTACACAAAAGCAATTGCAGATTTTACATTAAAAGAAAAAAAAACCAAAACAGCTAGAGTACCTAAGAGATAAACAGTCTGAAATCAAATTTTATAGTTGCTCTGGGCCACTGGAACTATCAGCAGATAAATCTGATTGTTCAGAGTCTCCAGCCAGAGATTAGCAGAGGGTCTGAAGAGGTTTTAAGACATGGAGGTTTGTCACTTGCTGTGTCCTGCAGGTCATGTCCGATCTAGTACCAGAACTTTGAGTTATAAACAATCTGAGTCCAATCCTGTTAAAAAATGCAGTGAAGAAGCTGTCGTCATAAGCATCACTGTGATCCTGCCTTCTTAAGAAGATGGGTCATACAACTTCGAAAAAATCTAGGATCATCTGCTTAATGACTCACTGAGCCATTTGTTTGCTGTTTACATATTCTTAAGAAACTACTGGTGTGCTCAGGCTTCCTCTATTCTTCAGCATAAGTGAAATTTCTTAATTATGAAAGGCCTTACCACATCCAAGCAGGAAGCTAAAAGATTCCTGCTTTAAGGATATGTTAAGTCTACCCTGATCTGTACTGTGCTTTCCAAAATGTGTACCCATTTCCCCACCCTTTGTGCAAGAATGGGAGAAAAAGATTGTATTTTCTTTAAATTTTATCTTTTTGTGGCAGATATCTTAGACATCCAGGCTGCTCTTGTTATTTACATTGTTTGGCCAAGGAGTAGTCCCTTCTCTGAAATTTCTCCTTGTAAAGCCAAATAAAACATTAATTCGTTCACAGTCATTCCTTCCCCTTTTATCTCAGTGGTTTAACTGTAAATTTAGCCCAAGTTTTTGGAGCTGAAGTTGTTTCCCCAGCTGTCCTTGCTAATAATGCTGTTTATAACTTGCTTATTTTTCTGAATCCTTTTCTTCACTCCAGTTCTGTGTAAATGAAATAGAATAGAACTTGGGCTGAAAAGGTACATTTTCCACTAGCACTCCCTTTCAAGACAGATTATCGGTACTCAGTGCAGGCAGCTCCTTGCCCTTTACTTAAAAATTGTCTGTGAATGCAGTTGTTAAGCATTTTTGTATAACATATAAAATGTCATCAGAAGAGAAAGGTACTTTCCTGGCACATTCCCAAGTGTTGCTGTGCATGTGCTGTGCTGTTGGCTGGGATATGCACCTGCCTTGCCAGTACTTGTATCATATTGATTCCAGTCTTCCTGTTCTAAAAGACATTTTCATCTTGTTACTGACTCTTGTCTTATATAAAAATGCAATCTCTTTCCTTGGTGGTGCGAGGCAAAATTTCCAGAAGGTAGTTGTCCTGGGGAGAGTGGGAGATTCAGACAGTTTATTAGAGAATCCCTTCCACTGAGTCACAAGATAAAAAAGAACCCAGTTGCTTTGTAAACTCCTTGCTTTGTAAACTCCTTCACAGGGAGGAGTCAAGGTGCAGCAGGATCTAATCCTAGCCCCAGACTTTGTCAATGGTTTATGCTTAAAGAATTATACAGGTATAATTGAACCTTTATACAACTTTGTCCTGCAGGATTAAGGATGGCAAACCAGATATACTTACACAAATATATAAGATTTACTAAGATACTGATTAGACAAGAGGAATTATTCAGATTTTTTTTTTTTTTTACTACACAGTATAGGAACTATAACTACTAGAATAGTGCACTATTTTGAAGCAATATTGAAAAAAGTATGTTAAAGCAATTGGAATAAAACCAGCAAAAACAATAATTAAATAGAGATTGATGTTACTCACCCATACCAATGACTGTGGGCAAATATCATTCACTTAGGCTTGAGCACTAACCTTGATGGGTATCCATAGTCAAGGGAGGAATCTCCACACACGGTCCAAGAAGCAATTTGTTAGAAGACCCTGCTGTTAAAATACAGTGTTACATTAAGGTCACAGTTTTGGAGATGGACACATGCACACACCGAAGGTCATGGCTACAACAGCCAACCTTTATTGATGGACACCCCCTTTTACAGGGGCTTCGGGTTCCCACACTTGAACATTTGATTGGTGGAGGTTTAACACCGCCCAGCTCAGGGGCCAATCCCTGCACTTGAACATTTGATTGGTGGAGGTTTAACACCGCCCAGCTCAGGGCCCAATCAGGTGTCGGCATTCAGGATTGAATTCAGGCTGGGGTCCCCTGTTTGCGTTCAAATCCAAGCTGGCATTATCATACCCAGGGAATTGTTCACTTCTGTTCTCTAACGAGCTGGGCTGGTCAAGCTGGGCTCTGTTATGTATGGCCAGTTCTATCTGTGCACACTACAGACGGGCTGTGTACGTCACAATGCAGGGCTGGTTTTTATAGTATAAAATGATTGACTGTCAGTCAGATGTCTCCAGATCAGCTGTGCCAGTTCTGTACCTATAGATAAGTTATTATTAGTATCACTTGTTTTTTTTTCCCTTTATTGCATACTTTATAACATCTACCACATCTTCATCTCACCATCAGGATGTTTAACTTTGGGATTGATGAGTTGGACTGGTTTCAGCATTATTTAATACCAAAATAGCATGACTTCCCCTTCTTCATTTGTGAATGCCCTTTGCAAATAGGGCATTTATTGAGTTGTTTTACACCATTGCAGACAGAGCAACCTCCTACAGAAGCCTGTAAAATATTCAGTTGCTAGAATAAAATTCAATTATTTGAACTATTGTTCTACTCCAAAGCATTTCTTGGGCATAACAGTGCAGGTAAAGCTATCCTAATAGAAAAGAAAGCCTCTTGGCTAAGTAAAAAATTCTTATTTGTTTATGCCTAGAAAATTTCTTGTTTATGTTTAACACTGTGGTGGTCTACAGCTGGCGTCACAGTTATAAATAATTCCAACTTTATAACTGGAATGTGGTTGATTATATAGTTACCTTAATTATGTAACTCTACCAGTAAGGCCCATTGCAGAGCAGGCCCAGGTAAGAGGTCTCAATAGTGGGCTGTTGCTGCATGATCTTTGTGTATGTCACTTCCCTGCCTCCTACACATCATTGCAACTTGAAGACTTCCTTTTCTTTTAAAGGCTCCTTTGCACATTTCCCCTCCCCTCCTTCCTACTCTATTCTTTACTAATCTTTCCTAGAGAGGATAAGAACTCTAAAATATTCAAATGCACTTTGCAAACTCCCAGTGTTAAAATAATACCCAAATTAGACTTTATAATGGATTCACTCCTTCAACTAATAATGCTGTTATTTTAACCCACTGAACTCTGACACACACAAAGTTAGTATGTTTAACTTGAGTTTTGATGGATGTGAAGGACCCAACACACCTACAGAAAGCATTTAAATCTGTGCATAATGTTCATAGTTTACAAAAATCATGGCAGATTTCTTTGTTCACCCTTCAAATATTTTTTCCCATTTCATGAAAGTTACAGTTCTCTCTTCTCATCACTGAAGTAGTAAAAGTAATTTATTTATTGAACTTGTTCCATGTCATTGATAACTGTGGTGACTAAGCACCAGAGCCTGAGACCTTCACAGCTGTCAATTAGGTCTATGGTTCCTAGAGTTTCAAACACTGGTCAGGGATAAGCTATTTAAGCACCATACATCCAACCTGCTCTAACTGCATATCTCTGCCTATGAACACCACCTTCGGTTTCTCCAGGTGTTACTGTTTTCTCATCTGTTTCAGACACAAAAATTGGTTTTATCATTTGTGTCCATTTTAACTGTTATCAAAGGCACATTTGTTGATAGGTGTTACACAGTCAATTTCTTTTTTTTTTTTTTTTGCAAGATTTTCTTAGAAGTATATCTGTCAATGTCTTTTTATGGCTCTTATACATAGTGATGTATAGGTATTAAAACAGCAATGCATTAATCACACTATTATTTAAGCATTAATTGGGTATGTTTCCTCTGGCCAATGTGCTACCTTCCCCTGAAGGCTTCCTTGAGGGACTAGGATCTGTCTGCTGGTGTCAGCTGGGCCTCCCCTGTGACCTTTGCCACCAGCATGCCTTGTGGACTCCTCTGTAGCCTGCTCATGGTGCAGTATCTTAGGCTTTTTGGCTGTGATGTCCACCTGCTGTCAAGTGACTTATTACACACTTTTTCCCTGTTGTTGTTAATCTATCTATGGAGAGAGAGCTAGTACTCTTCTCAACTCACCTCCTGTGACAAAATGGGAAATTCATCTTCCTTGTGAGAATTATCTGTAGGCACAGCCCAGTAAAGGAATAAAAAGAGAATTATATAATCACTGTAGTGGTTTCTGATTCCTTTTTTCTGAATGGCTCCATGATTCAGGGAACATTTTTTTGAAAAATTATTCTGAACAGATATATGATTTTGTTCTATTACATACTGTGTATAAGATAAAGATATACTTTTTCTGTCACCTTGCTTTTGCTGTGAAAAAAATTTCTTTGAGGTCTCAAACAAGACAAGTATCTGAAGTCTGAGAATACTTTGTTAGAGGTTTTGATATCAAATGTCTCAGCTTTGTTATAATTGATTGTTTATCAGAACATCAACCCTTCCATGCATATGGTGCAGAGAAGAGAGACAGTATTTTATTTCCAAAGAAAATGAAATCTTGAATTCTTCAGTATTTTTTTCCTCAGGTCACAGCCCTTCCTCCCCCACCCAAAAAAACCCCAAACCAAACCAAACCAAACCAAACCAAACCAAACCAAACCAAACCAAACCAAACCAAACCAAACAAAAACCAACAAAAAAACCCCACAACCCAACACCAAAAATAACTTCTTCACTGCATTAGGAAAGTGTTTTATACAGCTTGGATGAGGAACATTGTCTCTTTCCATGAGAAATGCAAAATAACCGTCATGCCTTGTAAAACCACTGCTGTTCTCAGAAGCACATCCATTTTGGCAGTGTGTACAGAAGAGAGTGCTCATCCATATAAAAAGTTCAAACTTTCTATCTGGATCTTTTTGATATTATATCCCCTGCCTTTCCTCAGTGGAGATATTCAAGAGCTGTCTGGACACAATTCTGTGCCGTGTGCTTTGGGATAACCCTGCACGAGCAGGGAGATTGGACCAGATGACCCACCATGTTCCTTTCCAAGCTGACCCATTCTGTGATTCTGTGGTAACATATCTACTGGCACCTTGCAGCCAGGAAATCTCCTAAGCACAGGCTCAGAAGTCATAAGCTGGTATAGCAAAATTTCCAGTTCCCTCTAGGACTAGAGAAAATGTGGGATAGAATGGTTGGTCGTCTTCACAAGCCAAACAAAACTGGCAGTGAAGCCTCAGCAGTGATGATGCTGGGGTAGACCTCAGTTTCCTCCTGTGGGCCCGTCATTCTGCTTTCTGAGAAGGCTCATTTGTTCTCAATTCATCTTACCATCAGCTTCCTATAAAAACCAGTGATCCCGGTTCATGCACCTCCATGGAGGAGAGGTTGGGTTTTGTTGTGGCAGTTGCTGTTTCATTTCAGATGGAGAATTATCTGCTAACAGCAGACAATATATCAGTGAAAATCACACAAAACCTTGAAGTACCTACAGATACATAATTCAGATGTCATATATGAAATTATTTCATCTGATCCTTCTTAAATCTTGAATTAATTGACACTGTTAATAAATAGTTATCTACAAATGGGAACATCTCTTGAAAGTGTAATTTCTTGATGGGAATAAATGCAAAAGACTACAATTTAATGTACTACATAAAAGTTGTGTTTCTACTTATATGTATTTGGTCTTATCAAGATTATGATAATGTATTTATGCAGAATGGATTTTTGCCTTATTTTCTTTTATATATTTTCTATATTATTTTCACATATGTGAGTAGCTCTGTAGCCTTTCATAGTATTTGTAGCTAGCATTTTAACCTACCCTATTAGAAAAAAAACAATCCCTAGTGGCTCCAAGCTGGGAGTTTAAGGTTACATTCTTGGGGAAGTCGAAGTTGAAACTAGCTCTCTGAGACACATTTCCATAAACAAAGTTTAGTTCATATCTAAAAGAGGGGGAATTCAAAGAGGGTTGAACTTGGGAGGAAATACCTCACCACTTATGTCTCTAATTGGTATTTTTTGTCAGATATGCTGATTTGCTAAACATGTAAAAATTGTATACGTGTTATTCTATGTGTGCATTTTCAGTATTTTCCACCTTGTAAATTGTGCACCTAAAGATCCTTATAAAGGTAACCCTTTTTATCTAACTGTGTCTGGCTTGTGATTTTATGACCAGCAAAAAGGCATCATGCTGATATGCTGTATCATTCTGATTCTGAAATATTTCATTGTTAAAAAGCATGATCAGGTTTGGTGATTACCCTAAGAACTTCGACTAATACATTTGAACCTGTTTGAGAAATTGAATTTTACATACATTTCATATTGTAAGAGACAGTCCCAAAAGTCCCTAAAATTCTGCCTCATGATCATTGACAAGGCCTTGTGGACTTGGACTGAGGCTATGAAGCCCCCAGCTCAGGAAGCCTGGTCAGCTGAGTTGGTGCAGGTGTGCCGCCCGGACTGATGTGTTCCCGTGGGAACCCATGCGAGAAAACAATGGACAACATCACAGCGAGCTGCTTGAGGGTCAGCCTGTTCTGGTGTGTCCTGCCCCATTCCCTGGGTGGACAATTCGCTTTGTCTTCGCTCTGCACCTGTTTCTACACTGGCTGCCTGGGACCCCCACCTCCTTTTTGGCCCGTTGTCTCCAGTTATGGAAAGGACTGTAA
Source organism: Aegithalos caudatus (assembly GCA_013389925.1). NCBI lineage: Eukaryota > Metazoa > Chordata > Aves > Passeriformes > Aegithalidae > Aegithalos > Aegithalos caudatus. Next base: position 13,753 of record WEIU01015183.1, read on the forward strand.
GAGTGACTCCCCGAGTTACCCCTGTTTGAGGCCTCCCCAGTGGAAGAAGACGATCTATTGGACCACGAGAGGACCGTGAGGACTTGTCTCTCCTGTTGGTAGCTATTCCTCTCTCTCTCTCTTTCTCTCTCTCTCTCTCCTTTCTCCCCCTCTATCGCATATGAGTTGTATGCACTAATAAAGGTGTATTATTGTTGAGAAGCAAACTGTTGTTGTCCCCCTGCTGGGTTTTCTGCGTTCTGAGATCACTCGAACCATCACGACCCCTGCTTTTATTGGCGGATCGTGACATATATATATTTTTTGATTTTTAAATATAGAAAAGCATGGCCCTTTAAAAACTATTTTAGGCTGGGGAAAAGTCCAATGTAACAAGAATATCAACTCTATCACATATAAGCTTGCATCGGGAAGGAAGCAGCTACACAAATTAAGATATCAAGGTACTAAAATTGATTCCAAATGGCACAGTCTTCTTTTCACTATTATTTATTTGAGAACAAGGCCTCATGTGAAAGACTAAATAAAATGTAACTTAAGGCCATAGGTTTTATTCTTAATGTATAACATCATAATTTTTGTTGTAATTACTTTTCATCTACTTGATCTTCAGGACCCTGTTTACACAGTTACAGAATAAATAGAGTTGATAAACATCATTGGGTCTATCTTGTAGCATGTTGATAACTGCAGATTTTTACATTGTATAAAAATAGGCTTAAAAATGACATGCTTATATAAAACTTCTGAAATCAGTAATTCATTGTTATTACTTTTATTCTTTTACTGTACTCTTCGTTCTCCTTTCTAGCTGTAATTTCAAGATTTGTCACTGTTCTCTATTTTTCTTGTGTACGTTGTGTTTGCGGACAATGGCAACCAGTCCTCTAGGATCTCCTTTGCTTTAGTTTGCATAAACACAGAAATCATATGAATGTAAGTGGATTTGCATTAAGTGCCTTTAATCAGCTTTTCAGTTCAGTTTTATTGGTTGAGCACACAGTCAATTATTTCTTCCAGAAATTGTGAGAGCTTTACAGAGCTAACCATATAAGGTTTACAATTCTTTGATGCATTTAATGAAAGAGAATTTTAATTAATTATATAGATTCTGGGGATGACCCAGAGCTTACTAGTTTGATCAAAGATAAGGTATATCCATGTATTTTTATAATTATGTTTGTTGTTGCTTTTATTAATGTTATTAATCCCAGATGGCCAAGTTTGAAACATGCTTCTCTAATTTGCATAAACACCAACTCTTAATGAATAATACATTGGGGTTATTTTAAACACTGGGCTCCTAACATGGATGACTGTATGGCACTCTGGTTTGATTTGCTCTGCAACATTTTCATTGCTGGCAAATATTCCTACAAACATGAAAGCCACTAAAGAACCTGTAGTAATGTGCAGTATTCGCTTTTGAAAATGTTGGCTATCTTTCCAAAAAGAATTACACTAATTTCTCTCTCTTCCCACCAGCTTTTAGTTCTTCTCACTTCTTATGAGAAATATGAGCTTGATTGTGCCCACTGTTTGTAGCCTTGAGTAGTGCCTGGGATTCATGGGGAAGGTGGCACCACTTGTGTGTGTATCTTTAATTTGCCCTAATAGGAGTAACACTTAAATAAGGAATGCTTGTGTTGGCATGCAGTGTGCACCCTTCCTTTCACAGACTGGAGATCTCTACCCTCACCTCTGCTTATGCTGGGATGCAATCTGGGAAAGGAATAATTACACTCTAATTGTGTTACTTATAATGATAGAGTGATTTTTGTGCTATCTAAAATGTCATGTAAAGGAGGAGGATTGGAGTGACGGCTGTCTTTTCATAAGTTAAAGAAAGGTGTGAAGGCAAGAGTTAATTGAAGACTCAGTACTTGGCATAGATAGTCAAAGCAGTTTATGTATTTAAATTACTGATAGTTGGTGTCCTTCTTCTTATTCTTAGCTTAATGTTCAGCTTTTGTGAGTGTCTTGAAATGACTCAACATGGAGGATAAAATAATCCCATTTAAAATTTGCTTGTTTGAGGGTTCTGATCCAGAAACTTGTACATGTGCTGGTCCTTGGAGGAGTCAGTGTCCCAGGCAAACACAATATACATGTGTTGCCAAAGACGGCCAAGTGGAAAAGGAAAGTTAATGAATGGGTTTGAACTACAAGCAGAACCTCTAAATGTGAACAGATGGATTTTAACAACACCACATTACAAGAATTACGCACTAGATTGACTGAAGGTAACCTGGAATAATGTGAGGTGTATAATGTCCAGTTAGTGTGTTTTCCACTGCATTGTGATCTCTGATGAGAAGATGCTGAGCAAAGAAAGCATTTTTGCTGCTGGTGTCAACTATTCCCATGCACCTAGTGCAAATAAAAAACTAAGAAAAGGAATGAAGAAAAACAAAAATGTTTGGTATAGTCACTAGTTTCCTCGTTTGAGGTAATATTATTTCTTCAAATATTTCTGCCATTTCTTATATGACATCAAAAGAATATTTTTAAGATTCCTAGCAGGGGCCTGTCAGACTCATGTTTTGTTATTTGACCTGTTTTCAATTTTTGTTTTAATTTTTCCTTTAAGTCGGTGCTTGGTGTTTTGAAGAAGAAACAAGCAAGTGGAATAGAACTTAAGATGTAAAAGTAGGAAAAAAAGGCTCTCATGATTAGGTTTTAAAAAGTGTTAACTTATACAGAATTATTAAAACTAATTTTAAATTTACATCACCTTTCAAGCTGAATTAATTAAACCTTTCAGGTATTAATAAGTTTACTGTACATTTAATCTTCAGTCACTAAATGTTTACAGCAATCATAAACACTAAGTGATCTTTAACACATTATAGGGATTGTAGGGCTGAAAATTTTGAAGGAATATGCTTACTAGAACTAGGTGACATAAAAATGCTGTGAGTAACATCTGTAATAGTAAATATATTATTATGGGGTAATTATAGGATGTAGTACCTCGCTCTGTGCTATCTTTTTTTCACAATTAAAAAACAAATAATTTGTTAATATCCTGATGAAATTGGTTATAATCTGTAATTATTACCACTGCTGCTTAGATGAAATTTCCAGAGGCAGTGCAGGGATTTTACATGTAGGAAAGACTTTTAAATTTTTTCATAATTCTGACAGTTGTTCATGAACAGCAGGTGGTGCCATTGTTGCCACAATAGAATGGAAAGGAGATTACGCCTAAGGCATTTTCTGGGAAAAAACCCTGGGGGCCAGTGAGCACAATATAATTGTCTATAATGAGATGGGATGAATAAATGGTGGGAAATGCTTTAATGTCTCCAAGCAAAGATGCGATAAAAGTTAGAAATCCAATCCTCCATGCTGTGTGCTTAGAGAGAGCCATGACAAACATGTTCTTCCTACACATGCTTTGGCTTGGCTGAGCAATCCACCTTGATGCACTC
>WEIU01015184.1:0-11158 GCA_013389925.1 Aegithalos caudatus
ACTATACAACTGTAGAAACAATGTTTACATTTCCATGCCAACAGCAAGAAAAGCAGATTTTCTCATACTGCCTGAACTGGGGTTCATAACAGTACAAAATTGCAGAAAGAAAATACATCTGTAGTGCTGTGCCTGTATTCAGGCAGGAATGTTCCCCAGGAAGAGCAGCTACTTGGGTTCAGAAGCAGCTGCAAAATCCCTGCTTTTTGGTTGCTGCCAGTTACTATGTTCTTAATTTCCCATTAACGGAGCTTTAATGCTCTGTTCCACTGGTTTAGAATTCCCTTCTGCAACTCCTTGAAATTCTTCTCCCTTGGTATTTTTCCACTGGTTCATCTTCTAGTGTCTATCCTTACAGTCTTTTTGCTGCTACAGTAAAGCTTCCCAGTTCTAAGCCAAATGCTGGGCTGTGTGACAGAACAGCAAGGAGAAGCAGCAAATCTGATAGGCAACTCCTGAAATCAGAAGGATGGCATGTCACAAGGTGAAATGTAAGACAAGACGTGGGTTCCAAGACCAGCTTTTTACTCATACACTTGAATATCTGTAAATGAGTATGTTTAGCTCTTTCTGTGATCCAGTTTGTTGAAACAGATTTGTTTCCAGCTGTCTTTGTGCCCAAGACCAAATTTTCAGTGAACCTGCAGCATCCATAAAATCTTGTGTTTGTAGAACAAAGCGTAAGGAATATGCCATCTGTTTAGCTTTTGAGATTAAGTTTGATTAGTTTAGAAATCTAAACATGAAAAATATTAGCCATGTCTAGATCATCATTTATTGGTTAAAACTGTCCTCTACAGATGTGCCCTTTTTCAATGACTGCAGCATTGTCAAGATTTAAGTTAAGCTTGATGGTTAATTGGCTAACTGAAAGCAAAGTGAGGTAAATCCTGCACTGATCGGTTTCAGTATTGGTGAGATAGGATAGCGTAGTTGATGAGAGGATCACATTTTGTTCCCAATGCAGGTTTTCTAGTCTGTTTTGTGGACTACCCCATTTGTAATTCAGTTGGAGTATGTTAATGTGAGAAAAGTGATTATGGTCTAAAGTGATAAGCCCAGGTTGATTACAGAGAAATAAGAAGGCATAAAATTGCTAATCAAGAATAGTAACACAGGTGATACAAGATGGGAATAGTTCTACAGCTGGCTTGAAAGACTCTGAAGTATTAACAGACTTTGTAGTAGAGCTTTGAGGATGCTGCTGACCTAAATTTGAGAAACTTTAAAAGGTAGAATTTGGATCTGTAACTGTAGATAACTTTACCTAAGCCAGTCTTCTGATTAAAGATAGGCTTGAAGCTCTGCATTAATCTTAGTGACAAGGAGCTGTTGCAACAGTGTGATAGAGACTTCTTCCTGATTGATCTTGAAGGTGTTCTTTGTGATAGTACTTTAAATTTAATTTTTATGAAGTATGGGCATGTTTTCAGTTTGTTTTACTGTTGTAATTTGAATCATGCCATTGCTATCTTAATAATGTAAGCTAACAGATCTGAACATTTAAGTTATGCTGATTCCTAGTAACTATTCTGTTTTGAGCAATAGTCATACAACACAACTTCTAGTTTTCCTATGCAGTCTGAAATTGCCTGGAAAAAGCTTACTCCTGTAATTAAAATACACCTTGAAATGTGAAGTAGTTGCTTTGCCTGTGAGACAAGACTGTCTGCTAAATTAAAATGAAAGGGTTGTGGAACTCTTCCCTGCCCCACCCAGTGCTCTGTGCTGACCCCATGAATAGAGAGATGCATTTCATTTGTGCCAGCTTTCCCCCTCTCACTATCATGCAGCTGTATATTCCACTTCCAGGTCTGTTCCTTTGAATAGATTAAACTTCCATATATATTATGCATTTGAGTTTTAGAATACTGCTGGACTGTAGCAAGTTACTTGAGTTTAAATCATTTGTAAAACAATCCACTTCTATTTTGCCTTACCACATGTTATAACTCTCATGATGCAATGCCTGGTGTTACTGGTGCCTTCTGTTTATTCCCCATGCAGGTGGACCTCACAGTGCAAGAGAAGGAGAAATACCTTAATGTGTCTCGTTGGTTCAACCACATTCAGCATTACCCAGGTGTCCGACAGCATCTGCCCGACGTCGTCTTTGTCAAGAACAGACTATACACTAATGCTCATTAAGGCAAATCTTAATGTCATGTTGGAATATGTGGGAGTTTAGAAGTTGTACTGTCCAAAGCCACTAACCTGCAAATACTGTTTTGTAACCTTCTGTATGTGAACCAAAACTGTCAATGCCTCAGATAATACATGCAGTTCAACTGCATTGAATTGCTGTTGTTCATTCAAGACTTTAACGAGTTGTTACTGTGTATCTGATTAAATGCAAAAATGGTACAAAGATGGAAATGGAGTTTTAATTCACTATTTTTAAAAAAAATTAAAGTCCTTTTAATGAAACATTCAAGTGAAATTACATGACCTTTACCATCAATTATTCACTCCTTTTGCTATTTATTGAATTTTTATGTATGTCAACCAGCTTTCCTTTAATTTTTGTTTTCCATTGATGTTTACACTAGTTTTGTACAAGTTCAGAGCTATATTGCGTGCCAAGGATGTGAAAAAGGGAACATGCAAATGTTACAAAGTATTTATGTGACCGAATAAATTATTTTAAAACTGTAGTATTAATTTGGCTGTGAAACTTTCTAGTTTTTCTTCAGTAAAGAAGATTTTAAAAGGTTAGTTCACTTCCTGCTTCATTTTGTGGTGTGCTTTTTTGAATCTAGAAGCGTTTCCTTTCAAACTGGGTAGCAAAGTTAGTGTTTTTAAAGATTTTGCGTGTGCCTTGCTTCGTTTTTTACACAAGTACAAATGCACTTTTCCCACCCCCCAACAAAACCAACCAAACCCCTCAACTTGAGATAATTTACTGCTCTATCAAGTTCATTAGGAATGTTTAAAGTGGGCTTTAAAACCAGCTACGCTGTTGCTGAGTCACACATTTGGATGGGTCATTTTACTGTAGAATGTGGCCTTCTGCTTTTTATTTGTAACAAGTTTAATTGAATTGGTTTTATACCTTCTGCACAATTCAGATAACATTTTTTAAGACATGAAATAAATACAAAAATACTTTGATATGTTAATTGATAAATGAACTTTTATGTTGGTTTCTTCAGCAGTGCTTAGCGAACAACTTCACTTGTACATTTTTTATTTTATGTGCTACTTAAAAGCTTTTCACACAGTAAAAATAAAGAAGGTGTCCTGGATAGATGTTTGAGCATTTGGAATGTTAAAAGTCCTTAAAAAATAGATAATGAGATGAGGTAATTAAAATATATCCTGACACCTAAATGGACAGAAGAAACTTGCAAGGATAAGCATAACCTGGACAGTTCCAGGCTGTAATAGGTGTTTTCTGTAGCTATACATAATTTTATTTTTATTTCTTTTACTGAAGGTTTACAGGCACACCAAGTTACTTTTAGGGCAGAAATTTCTCACAATTTCCTGGGGACTTAATTCTCTATTTCTAGATACTCTGGTTCCTTGCTACTTAGAAGCTCACCTTATGTCCTTACAAAGATTTCTTTGAAATCTTAAGATCTGTTCAAGAGTTGTGGAGTGGGCTTTAGTACTAATGTACATTAGAAACTTCATTCTCAAAGCTTTTCACACTCAACTGCTTGAGACCTTCAGGTGTTTCCTGTCAGTACTTGTACTCTTAATATCCAATTTATTCAAACATTTGTTACCTAATAGTATGTATTCAAGTGAGTTTGCCTTTTCCCTCACATGTGGGAGCAAGTGATGGTAAGAGAAAAATACCTGCACTACTAAATTCTGCTATAACAAATCATTTTCTGTTTCAGAAGGGGAGCGTGGGGTGTGAATCATCAGTAAATTTGGTCAGGGTTTAGGCAGGTTGCATGTTCATCTTATGCATTTATTGTTTTTATGCTTTTTTAAGTGGGAATGAGTTCTTTAAAGTGAATGTGCAAGCCTTCATCCATGAAAAGATGAAACATTACAGCTGAGAATGCAGAAATTGAACCAGAGCTAAATGTTGCTGGGAACAGTACTGTCATATTTTCAGACAGGTTGTTGTGGAGATGGTGCTACAAAGTGTTACATCTTTTTAATCCCAAACAGCTGCTGTTTGCAAGTATTGGGATTTCTCAAGTTGGCTACATGCTACTGCTGCAGTATCCCCTAGCCTCTTGTGCCAGTTTTATTTTCTCTGGTGTAGAACAAAAGTGTTACTTGCTGCTGAAATGTTAAAAAAAAGTTCACCTCATAGAAAGATGAAATGTTTAGAAGTGGATTAGTAATACTTAACTCTCTACTGTCTAAAAGGCATTTGGTCATTACTGTATAGTAGCTTCAGCATAATTCAATTTTCTTTCCCCTGCTTGGAGAAATTTTAGGGGATAGAGGGTTAAAAGCAAAGAAGGATGAATTGAGGCTTTGCCTTTAGAGAGATGACTGGGAAAACCAGATGGTATTGATTTTTCTCACCTCTCCCCCTTTCTATCTAATGCCTTTTGATCAAGGACAAATAAATCTGTAAGGAAACTTCTGAAAAATCATATTCTATCTGAGTCGGTCTGAGACGGGTACATTTTGTACCACTGTGCTTCATAATTTTAAAAGATGCGGAGCTCTCAAATTAACATTGATGGTTTATGTAAAGGGTATTGCATGGGTAAATGTTGAGCTGCTTTTAAAGCTACTTCCTCTTTCTGTAATATTTTATTATACTTTCACTGAACGTTAGTAGAAGAGACTTTGCTCCCTTGCAACCCCTTTCTCAGTTCTAAAAGCTGCAGTTGCTGAAGGGCACTGTGATGTTTTACTTTTGTTGCTTTGCATTTTGGTTATGATGATGACCACAGTGATGTGTGGAATTTATTTTCACAGCATTTCATGAACAGCAACACTTTCATTTGTTAATGTGTCTCATCATTGCAGTATTATTATTTTGCATAATTGTTCTAATTTATTCAAGGGGGCTGACATGTTATGGTCTTATAAGTATGTGCCCCTGGGACTTGAGTGTGTTGCCATATGGTGAGATAGTGCTGCATGACAACCTTTCAGCAACAGAAGAATTCAACAGTGAAATAAATATGATAATTGTAAGTGTTGAGTGAAATCCTACTCTTAGCACTTTGTCTTTTCCCCCGTGATTCCAAGATGACTGCTTGTAGACCAACCAGGTTGAAACAGGTGTTCAATATTGCATGAAATATGTTAGAAATGTGCTGATGATTTTTACTTGTCTTTGCGTGTGTAACTTCACTTTCAAGTGAGAGTTCAGTTTGGCTTCTGAAGTCTCTAGGGGCGTTTCTTGCTCTGAGACTTATAACTGGGCAACAGTGATTTATAGACAAATCCAGGTTTAATATGGGATTAGGAAAAAGTGAGCAGGAATGAGAAATTTGGAAAGATTACACTGAACAAAAAGTTCCAGTTTAGACCGGGAGACTAAGAAAATTGGATGGAAGCAAAGTGAATGCTTTTCAACGGCAAAACTAAATAATTTTTGATAGCTTAAATGTGTAACATGCTTCCTACTGTGTTCCTGGTCATCAGTGATTTACCTTCCAGGTTGGCATCCCACTGTTTCACACAGAAAATGAGAAGTTATCACTTCTGGTTCACACTTGAAACAGTCCAATCCAGCAAGTTTTACCCATCTTTACCTTACTTGTTACCCTTCTTCAACCCACCCACAGTAAGTACTTGCTGTCAATAGGTTTGCACCTATTGGATTTCTCGAGATTCTTTGTGTAGAAAGTGTAACTTTCACCAATGAAGCCTTCTAGCAAACAACTTAGTTGTTTGCCTGTAAGAGGCACTATTTTCACATATTTTTAATCTTTTTCATCTTGTATTCCTTCTCTATTGTCTACCCAACCGTCTTCAAAATATTTGTAAACTGAAGTAGACCTTCTCTCAGGAATTTCATGCTATTGGCTGAATCTTTGGAAGCACATAGGCCTAGAAATGGGGAGCTTATTTTTTGTGAGGTGCACCTTAGACTTTCCAATAGGTGTTACAGCTTTGTAATATCTTGATAAAATAGTTATACAAATTCACTTTGTTTCTCTCACACACATATACATACATTAATTTCAATTGCAGCTGATGGAAGGCTATTGTGGACCCTTCAGTGTGGCTGTGGATCCTGGGTGCTCGCAGGGTGCTGAGACTCTAAAGTTTAATGTAGATGTACTTTGCAATTCAAATAATATATTCATTTATATTAACTATTTTATATGAAAATCTGACTTAGAAGTGGGTCTGTCTGTTAAATAGACCAAGTAACATTGCAGATAGAAGAGCAGTAGAACTTGGGTATCTTTATTTTTTGCTTGGTTAACAAAACAATAGATGATCAGAAGTCGGCTCTTGATTTGGAAGAGGGCAAAGTACATAAAAAGCAATTAGCTGAGTGAGATGAAAATAAAGGAATTGATAGAACTATAAAATCATCATTAAGAAATCCAGTGTAAGCTCTACTATTTAGAAGTCTGGTTCATATTCTTTCTGATCTGCTAGCATGTTCTGTTTGCATCTCTGGAGGTGATTTATGGTTTGTCTGCTATGTTGAATGCAGAAGCTGGGAATAGTTTTTCAAGTAGATTTGGTATGGCCATAAATTGATTTTACAATTGTATGTATATACAGAACCTTGTATGTAATTTATTTCTACCTCTTTTTTTTTTTTTTTTTTTTTTTTTTTTTTTTTTTTTTTTTTTTTTCTAGAAAGAGGGATCTGTAAGCCTATTTGATTTTTTCCCCCCTTTTGGTTTTTAATCTTATCACCTCTTTTAATCTTTGGTGTGTTTCACAGTCTTTAACTTCAAAGTGTAATTGCAATGATGCAGCTGCTTAATGGATTGCTTCATTTAATATTTTCCCCCTAAGAGCAGTATTTCTTCTTTGCATCTATAATTGGATCATGCTGCTGCTGTCCCTGATGGAAATGCCAGATTTCAGATTCACCATACACCTGAGCACATGCTTACTCACTTGGTACTGTTTTGGGGGTTTTTTTTCTATTTATTTATCAAAATTGACTTGGATTACACACGTTTTCTTTTGTTGGAATTTTATTGCAGAAGGAATTTAAAGGGAAATGCCATCATGCACCTCTTGTTTTGCCGAGTTTTCAGACTCAGACTGGGCCTTTGTATCCCACCGCTGTGTGTCTTGAATGTGAGATGTATCATACCTCAGAGCCCAGCTCCAGGGCGATATAAAGATATCACAGATTTGGAAAGGGGGATCGATTTTGTAGTAAGCATTACTTGTTGCTGCTCTGTGCACGTTCCTGCAGGCATGGCCTTTATTTTCCACGCTGGTAGTGACTACAGCCAGCACAGCTGCCACAGAACGCCACGCTACCCATCTCTCACTCTGCGGGCAGGCGGGAGGTGACTAATTTTTCATTGTTGCCGCATCTGAAGGATTCCCCTTTCCCCTCCCACACTACCTTGGCCCCTTTAGGAAGATTTTCGTCCATTAAACTTTCTCTTCTCTGTTGGAAGAACTAAATCTCTTTCAGCATTTTCGGGCTGGTGATCTAATTTGACAGCTCGTAGGTGATGTCTGTTCCTCTTCAAAGAGGCAGGTAGCCCCGGGCTAGCCAGCTGCATTGTGGATTCTGCAGATTTGGCTTGCCGTTCCTGCTGGGTGTCATCTGTCTTCTCAGTCTTGCGGTGGATAATTTTGTCCTCCCCAGCATCATCTGCCTGAGCAGTTTCTGCCTGGCAGGCCTGTCTGTCCAGGTTGAGCATCAAACACAGTGGCCGCCCGGCTAATGTGACAAGGCACCCCTCAAAGAGCGCAGCCCCGGGCCTGCTTTGGCCAGCATCGGCATCGCAGCCCGCGAACTTCCAGCCATCACGATCGTGGTCTTGCTCTCCCATCACGGGTGCAGCCCATGGACTTATTCTGCTGGCACAAAGTATGTCCCCCGCCTCGCCCTCTTAAGGGCCGTCGCTCCGATTGCTCCCATCCGGGCAGATGTCTGCCTCAACAGGTTTGGGTTTCCCTGCCTGTTGCCGGCATTTGACTCGGACACCGCCACTTGGATGAAATAATCCTTTAGTGGATTATCATCGCCAGACAGCCTGTGGGGGAAATGACAGGACTCGGCACGTTCATCTGAAGATTTTGCAATTCAGAGTGCTGCTAATGCTAATGGGAAGTGGCAGGGTGATCCCTAAAAGAGAAAGCGGGTTCCATTGCACGGCAAAAATGACAGAGGTTGTTTAGCCTATCTTCCAAAAAAATACATGATGACTACATATGTTGATTTTCATGCTCCAAGCCATAGCTATTTCCATATTTTTGTGACTTGATGACTACTTTCTACAAACTGACAGGTTAGGGGCTCTACAAGTATTGTCTTTTTTATAGCCATCACCTCTTTAAGTCCTCCTTAATTTCTTTAAAATATGTTTTGAAAATAAGCTTGACTGGGCAATGAGAGTAAGCAGGGGAACAAAAAACAAAACCAGGCATAAATACAACAAATAGCATAATCTTAAAAATAAAAAAGGAAAAAAAAAAAATTATTCAAACAAAGGAGGAATGGTTTCAGAACAGTAGTAGTAGAAACCAATGCAACTATCTGTCACAGGATTTGCCCTTGTCGCAGTCCCATAATTCTGAACCTGACATTAGTCATGATGTAAAAACTCTTTCCTAGAAATGCAGTACTTACAAAATCCCTTAACTACAGGATTTTCTTCTTAACAAATAAAAATCTGGAGCATAGGGCTTGGAGGGGAAAGTAACTTGTCTGAGAGGCTATGAAAGGATGCCAGCTAAACTGGAAAGGGTAACATTTGAATAATTCTAGCCCAAATTAGTAGTGATGATTGAGCCAGCTGGAATATCCTGCAGATATTATTAATATATGAGCATGACTGCAATTTACTGGTGATTGTCAAATGCCTACATGTTTTGGATTCAAGTGGAAAAACATAAATGCTAATTTACTGGTTGCAATAGGTGGTCACTCTCAGGAAAAAAAGATAATGTACAAGGAAACTCTTTTTAAAATAATTCTTACATCTACTAATTGCCTAATTAATGTAATACAGACTATGTAACAGTGAAGGAGTGAAAAAGTATTTTACATTATATATTTATGCTAAATTTAATAATAATGTTAGTTGAAGTATTGAACATTTCCCAATGTAAGATTGATTTTATTATTTAGACAGATTCTAACTATATTTGCCTAATTTGGAGGGAGATTGCATCAACAAAACAAATTAACTCATTTTTAAGCCTGAGTTTAGAAGATTATAGATATTGGGAAAAAAAAAAAGAAAAAAAAAAAAAAAAAAAGTAATTTCCATAAGCAGTTGCCAAACTTTTATGATGTGGCGCAGGATTTAATAATATAATCTTTTTTTTGTGTCAGTTCTAATAGCTTTAAAAAGTCTTTTTTTTTTCCCTGAGCCACACAATTGCTCCTACTTCTAAAATCTGTGCAGAGTAGAACGAGGGCAGAACTAATTTCTAACAAAGATTACATACTACTCCTGTTTTCTACTAATAAACTAGTATTGTTCCAGCTAAACAGGCACCTTTCTGGTATTCCAGGTAGGAAGGAAGCCTTAAAGACACTGAAAGCTGCAGCAGCTGTAGCAGAATTTATGTTCCAGTTTATTCTTCATTGACCATACAACAACATTGACCATACAACAACTGAAAAGTGTGGTATGTATTGCAGATTAAGAAAAAAAAAAAAAAAAAAAAAAAAAAAAAAAAAAAAAAAAAAAAGTGTCAAAGGAGAAACACACTTATATGCAATGGCCTAAATAGAATCAACCTGTTCTAGAAATTATGGAGCAGCAGGAAGAAAGAAGTCACAAACAGAAGGTAATGTCCTGTAATGTATAAGTGGCCAAGAGGGAGGGGACATATATTGAAAATTCCCTAATGCTCTCACAGAATCACAGGATGGGTCAGGTTGGATGGGACCACAGTGGCTAATCTGGTCCAGCCTCCCTGCTCAAGCAGGGTCTTCGCAGAGCACTTGGCACAGGATTGCATCCAGAAAGTACTTAAGTATCTTCAGGGAAAGAGAATCCACAACCTCTCCATGCAACCTGCTCCAGTGCAGTAAAGAACTTCTTCCCTGTATTCAGGTGGAATACAGTAAAGAACTTCTTCCCTGTATTCAGGTGGAATTTCCTGTGCATCAGTTTCTGCCCATCGCCTCTTGTTCTATTGCTTGGCACCATCCTCTTGTTACCCCTCCTTAGATACTGATAGACATTGGTAAGATTCTCTCTGAGTTGTTTCTTCTCAGGGCTGAACAAGCCCAGTTCCCTCAGCCTTTCATTGTAAGAAATGCTCCATTTCCGACTAAAACCTCACAATTTTGTAGCTCTCCACTGGACCTCCTCCAGGAGCTCCATGTCTTTCTCATACTGAGAGCCTCTCTTGTACTCTGAAATGGGTTTAAAAGAAATGTACAGTGATTTTACGTCATTTTTGCTTTTTTTAATAGCAAAAGAGCAGCTTTTTGCTGCTCTCTTGTTTTTGGGGGGTTTTTGTGACCTACGTGTCCAGCACTTATTACTCTTGTTTGCTGTACCTAGAAGCAAACTGGATTGCTTAATGTATGTCTCTTAGTATAATTTCTGAATCAGAGAATCAATTAGATTGGAAAAAAACCTCTGAGATCGTCGAATCCTACCTATGACTAAACACTACCATGTCAACTAGACCAAGTGCCACGTCCAATGTTTCCTTAAACACTTCCAGGAACGGTGACTCCACCACGTCCCTGGGAAGCTCACTGCAGTGTCTAATCACCCTTTCTGTGGAGAAATCCCTTCTGATGTCCAGCCTGAACATCCCCCGACACACCTTGAGGCCATGTGCTGCTGTCCTGTCGCTGCTTACCCGGGAGAAGAGACCGACCCCCACCTGGCTACACCCTTCTTTCAGGCGTTTGTGGAGAGCAATGAGGTCTCCCCTAAGCCTCAGGCTAAACACCCGCGGCTCCCTCAAGCCGCTGCTCACAGGACATGCCCTCCAGCCCCTTTCCCCAGCCCCGCCGCCCTTCTCCGGAGCCGTGCGGGTCTCTGCCCCCACGGCCGCAGGTGCGGGAGGGTTCGGGGCTCCTTGGGGGCGGCTCCCGCGGCCG
>WEIU01015185.1:3996-15590 GCA_013389925.1 Aegithalos caudatus
CGTGTATCCCCCGGGGCCATTCCCGTTTATCCCCGGGGCCATTCCCGTGTATCCCAAGGCCATTCCCGTGTATCCCGAGGCCATTCCCGTGTATCCCCGGGGCCATTCCTGTGTATCCTGGGGCCATTCCCATTTATCCCAAGGCCATTCCCGTTTATCCCCAGGGCCATTCCTGTTTATCCCAAGGCCATTCCCGTTTATCCCGGCCCATTCCCGTTTATCCCGGCCCATTCCCGTACCTCTCCCAGGGAGTAGTAGCGCCGTGGGATCTGCGAGTCGGGGTAGACGTTCTCCAGGTACCAGGAGAAGGGTTTGCATCCCAGGCTCTCCCGCAGGGCTTTCCTGACGGAAACGTCTCCGTAATCCACCTTCACCACCCCTGGAAGGGCCAGAGGAGCCCATCAAACATCCCTGTCCCGGAAAACCCCGGAGCCGCCTCCAGCTCCTCCCGTTCCAATCCCTGTGCTGGGACTGGGAGCAGCAGGATGTGAGGGGTGAGTGGCTGCCTCTCCATGGGGGGTAATTTATTAATTAACTCGTTAATGGAGTAAGTGAAATGTTTGGAAGATGATCCTTTTCCTTTCCTTTGTCAATCCCGAAAGGCAGGACCGCAGAATTCCTTGATTTCTTCGTATTCCGAAATAACAAAGGGGTCTCTTCACATTTTTACAAACCACTCATCCCTGCACTCTCCTGACAGGAATAACTTGGGCAAGGTGGGGAGGGCCTGGCACAGATTCCCAGAGAAGCTGGGGCTGCCCCTGGATCCCTGGAAGTGTCCAAGGCCAGCACCTGAGCTGGATTTCCTTGGAGCATCCCATGGCTCTTCCCACTCTTTGTGTCCATCTCCAGCCACCACAAAAGATCCCAAAGGAGCAGACAGGGAGCCAGACATGGCTGGGCACCAGCAGGATCAGGACACAGGTTTGCATGGAATCACTGAGGCTGGGAAAGCATTCCAAGGTCATGGAGTCCCAGCTGTGCCCACCTTGTCCCCACCCAGAGCTCTGAGTGCCACCTCCAGGAATTCCTGGGACACCTCCAGGGATGGGCACTGCAAACCTCCCTGGGCAGCTCCTCCCAATCCTTGAGCCCCCTTTCCATGGGGAAATTCCTGCTGCTGCCCACACACACAGAGATTCCAGCTCCAAACCAGCTCAGAACCGCCAGCTCCCAGAGGAGGGAGGGAAGGAAGGAGAACTGCTGGAAACCACTGGCTGTGGAGGGAATATTTTGGGCACAGTCTGTGCCCCAGGAGAGGATCCCAATCCCACTTTTTGCCCTCCCACGCAGGCAGGGAAGAGCCCTTTTTGCAGCCAGACCATTGTGAGGATTTGCTGGGATTTAGGAGGAAAATCCCTGCCAGTTTCCTCTCCCAGGATCATTTGAACCTCATCTGACCCAAGCTGGGCCAGGCCCACACACAGCAGGCTCCTGGATTCCAGATTCACCCATTTCCTTCTTTTCCCAAGAAAGGACCTTCCTTTAATCCCATTTGAAGCATATCCAGGATTTCTGGGATTTCTGAAGCCCTCCTGAATTATTTGGCTCACGAGCTGCAGGCCCTGAGCCAGGCTCTTCCCAAGGAAAATTCCAATTCCTCGTTAACGCAGGGTTACACTAAACCCAAACAGGGAGTTTTCCTCACTGCTCTGGAATTTTTTTTCCTGTTTTTTCTTAAATCCAGCATGGATTTATTAAGAATCCTGCCTCCTGACTCATCTCAGCACAAATAAAAATCTCCCTGCCACCCACACAGAAACAGAAGGCGGCACCCGAACACCTCCACAACTCCACCCCCCATTCCCAGCTCCCGTGTTTTTCCAGGCCTGGAGAGGCTCCCAGGCCCGGCCATACCCGGGGAGATGATGTAGAAGAAATCCTTGAACTCGTCCATCCACACCTCGGCCAGCCTGCGGTTGTTCTTGTTGATGACGTGGCCGGTGCCCCCCGGGAACGTGTAGGGAGTGGCCTTGCGGAAAACGTGTCCCACGTGGGAGCAGGTGACGATCTCCAGGGAGCCCCCACACTGCCAGATCTGCAAGGGAAATGTGGGAAATGTGTGGGAAAACAGCCCCAAATCCAGCAGGGATTGATGTGCTGGGAGCTGTGTCCCTGTTGGTGTCCCCACACAATTTATCAGGGGTTAAAAGGGAATTTTTGGAGAACGTGTCCCACGTGGGAGCAGGTGACGATCTCCAGGGAGCCCCCACACTGCCAGATCTGCAAGGGAAATGTGGGAAATGTCAAGGAAAAACAGCCCCAAATCCAGCAGGGATTGATGTGCTGGGAGCTGTGTCCCTGTTGGTGTCCCCACTCAATTTATCGGGGATTGGAAGGGAAAATTCAGAGAATTTTTGGAGAACGTGTCCCACGTGGGAGCAGGTGATGATCTCCAGGGAGCCCCCACACTGCCAGATCTGCAAGGGAAATGTGGGAAATGTGTGGGAAAACAGCCCCAAATCCAGCAGGGATTGATGTGCTGGGAGCTGTGTCCCTGTTGGTGTCCCCACTCAATTTATCGGGGATTGGAAGGGAAAATTCAGAGAATTTTTGGAGAACGTGTCCCACGTGGGAGCAGGTGATGATCTCCAGGGAGCCCCCACACGGCCAGATCTGCAATGGGAAACAGGGAAAATGTGTGGGAAAACAGCCCCAGATCCAACAGGGACAGAGATGTTAGGAGTTCTGTGTCTCTTAGTGTCCCCACACAATTTATTGGGAATTTGAAGGGAAAATTCAGGAAATTTTCAGAAAATGTATCCCATGGAGGAACGGGTGACAATCTCCAGGGAGCCCCCACACTGCCAGATCTGCAATGGGAAACAGGGAAAATGTGTGGGAAAACAGCCCCAAATCCAGCAGGGACTGAGGTGTTGGGAGCTGTGTCCCCTCTCAGTGTCCCCACCCAATTTATTGGGAATTGGAAGGGAAAACTCAGGGACAACAAATAGCTCTGGGTAGCAACAAATGTGAAGTGGGTGGGATTTTGGGCCTCAGTCCAAATCCAATCAGGAATGTTTGGGAGGAGATTCATGGGAAAAAAAAAAAAAAAAAGGAGTTTTTAAAGGACACTCTGGAATTTACAGCACATTTCACCACACAGGAATTCTAGGGATAACAAAGAGGAGGGATGAAAAGAGAATTTTAACTGGATCTCCCTGCTTTTCCCCAAATCCACAGAGCTCAGGCCCAGCCACACTGCAAGGAGCAATAAAGATAACTTTAACTGGATTTTTTCCTGCTCTTCCCAAAAATCCATGGAATTTTGGCCCAGCCACACTCCAGGGTTGCTCCCATTTCCATGGATTATTTCAGAATTGGGATTTTGAGCCTCCTGAGTGAGCAGCAGCTCCAATCCAATTGGGAATGCTCAGGACTTTAATGGAAAGGAAAAGGACTTTTTAAAGGACACTCTGGAATTTACAGCACATTTCACCACACAGGAATTCTATGGAAAACAACAAGAAAATGACAATTTTAACTGGATTTCCCTGCTCTTCCCCAAAATCCATGGAGGGCACAGATTTTCCAGGATTCCATAATATTTAAAGGAACAGAGCAGAA
Source organism: Aegithalos caudatus (assembly GCA_013389925.1). Classification (NCBI taxonomy): domain Eukaryota; kingdom Metazoa; phylum Chordata; class Aves; order Passeriformes; family Aegithalidae; genus Aegithalos; species Aegithalos caudatus. Next base: position 7,564 of record WEIU01015185.1, read on the forward strand.
CTTCTGCCCACACACTCTTATAGACGTCATTTTTTTCTCATATATTTTGATATACAGTTATTTATACATATTATATAAGTATATAAATATATATATTTTATATATATTACTGTATATATAAAATTTACATTTTATAGATACACTTATGGAGGTTTTTCCAAGCAGAATCCTGTGCATGGCCACGCTGAGGAAAGCCCCAGCATTCCCAGGATTTTGTCAGGGACACAAAGCAGCACATCCCAGAGCCCAGAGGTGACACCCAGGAATTCAGGCTGTGCTCTCTGCTCCATGTACTGCTGAAATCCCCCCAAAAAATTCCATCATAAATGAAGAAACAAACGTGGGGAATTTTTCCCAGATGGAAATTTTGCCTTTCCAGTGCTGGAGCCAGAATCTGTGCTTGGGACAATATAAACCATGCTGGAATCCTGGAATTTAGAACTTTGGGGTTAAATAAAGGAACACATTTTGCTGCTGGATCACTCTGAGGTGGGAAAGGCTGGGAATCCTGGAATTATTTAACTTGGAAAAGACTTCCAAGGTCATTGAGTCCAGTGTTAGCCATGTCCTCCACTGATCCATGTCCTCATTCCACAGCTTTTAAATCCTCAGGGATGGGGCTCCACCTCTGGCCTGGGCTTTAACCCCTTCCCAAGGAGCCAGAAGGACCCAAATAATTATTTTTAATTATTTATTTTAATTAATTAAAATATCTTAATTATTTATCTTAATTATTTCAATTATTCGTTTCATTCATCTACTTCAATTATCTATTTCAATTATTTATTTTAATTATTTCTTTCAACTATTTCAATTATTTATGTCAAATATTTATTTCAATTATTTCAATTATTTTAGTTCCTTTTTTATTTCAATGATTCATCTCAAATATTTATTTCAATTGCCTATCTCAATTTTTTAAAATTCCAATTATTTATTTCAAATATTTTGATTATTTCAAACTGTTTATTTTGATTATTTTATCAGAATTATTTGACTTCCAGCCCCCCCCTGGTGTTAAATCCCTGAGGTTTTGGGGGAGTTTTTAACAGGAGCTCTGGTGGAATCTTGGAATTAAAGCTCCTTGAGAGGGACCTGGGTTCCCATGGCAACCAGGGCAGATTGAGTTAATTAGGGCTCCTCCATTCCCAGAATTCCAGGAGAACCAGGAGGGATGGGTTCTGTGGGATCAGCAGCAAAACATCCCTGGGAGAACTGCTCAGGGACTCGGGGGAAATCTGGGATGGGGGAGCCAAGGAATTCCACAGGGAACACAGAAAAATCCCAATTATTCACCAGGGATGTGCCCATGGAGCAAGCTGGGAGATGGAATAATGCCAGATAATTCCATGGAATAACCCCAGATAATTCCACGGAATAACCCCAGATAATTGCATGGAATAACCCCAGATAATTGCATGGAATAACCCCAGATAAAACCATGGAATAACCCCAGATAATTCCATGGAATAACCCCAGATAATTGCATGGAATAACCCCAGATAATTGCATGGAATAACCCCAGATAAAACCATAGAATAACCCCAAATAGTTCCATGGAATAATGCCAGAATATCCATGGATAATTTCCTGCAAAGGGAACAATTCAAGTATAGAGGAATGGCCTGGAAAAGCTTTCACATTCCCAGCTGGTCTTCCCTGGAAAAATCTGTTCCCTAAAACACTTCAGAGGGGTTCCTGGCCAGGAAAATGCTCCTGGCTGGAAGGCAAAGCCAGGAAAAAAGGGGGAAAGGGCATTCCCAGGATGTGCTGTGGGTACCAGAGGGATCCTGGGGGTTTATTCCCATCACTAAATCCAGAAATCCTGGGGGAACATCAGAGGAGTTCAAAGCCATTCCCAGCATCCTTTCCAAACATTCCTTATCCAAGGAATCCCACATTTCCCAAAGCCATTCCCAGCATCCTTTCCCACCATTCCTTATCCAAGGAATCCCACATTTCCCAAAGCCATTCCCAGCATCCTTTCCAAGCATTCCCCATCCAAGGAATCCCACATTTCCCCCATTTCCCACTTTTCCTCCCTATCCCAAGGGTAATGTCTGGGTGCATTTCCCTCCGAGGTGTGGCTCTCAGCTGTCCCAGCAGGAATATCAGCATTTTCTGCAGGATGTGGGATTTCCCTGCCACACACCCACAATTCCAGCCACAGCTTGCAAGTCCGTGCTGTCACCATTCCCAAAACCTCTTTAAACCTGTTTTTAATTTTATTTTTTTTTTAATATCAAATTTTATATCAAATTTCCACCGGGCACCTCGTTTCTTCCACGGAGGAATGACTAAAACATATGGAATTTTGGGAGGGATAAATCCCTCAATATTCAAATATTCCAGGCAGGAAAAAAAAAAACAAAAAAATCCAAAACACCCCAAGGAGGCTTTCCCCAAAATTTTTTAAAAAATTCCATTAAACCCACGACTTGCAGCTAAAGCAGGAGGAATTCCCTGAAGGAATGACAGCACAAAGGGGGGAATTGTGGTTTTTTTTGGGGGGGAAAAAGGGAAAAGGAAAGGCAGGAAAAGCAGGAATTACCCTAAAGGACATTTCAAGGTTCTCTCCACCCCAGATATCCATTCCTGCATCGTAAGTTCCAATCTCTTCAAAGTAGCTCCTGTCAATAGAAAACAGCCCACCAGCCATGGTTGGGGTCCTGGGGGGAAAACAAACAGGGAAAAAACAAAGGAAAACAGGGAAAAAAAAAAGAAAAAAGGAAAAAAAATAACAAAAAAAAAAAAAGGGGGAAAGGAAAGAAAAAAAAAAAGAAAAAAAAAAAAGAGAGGTTTTAAAGGACACTCTGGAATTCACAGCACATTGCCTCACACACAGCAATTCCATGGAAAAACAACTGGAAAAGGAGAATTTTAACTGGATTTTCCCTGCTCTCCCCCCAGAATCCACAGAGCTCAGGCCCAGCCACACTGCAAGGAGCAATAAAGATAACTTTAACTGGATTTTTTCCTGCTCTTCCCCAAAATCCACGGAATTTTGGCCCAGCCACACTCCAGGGTTGCTCCCATTTCCATGGATTATTTCAGAATTGGGATTTTGAGCCTCCTGAGTGAGCAGCAGCTCCAATCCAATTGGGAATGCTCAGGACTTTAATGGAAAGGAAAAGGACTTTTTAAAGGACACTCTGGAATTTACAGCACATTTCACCACACAGGAATTCCATGGAAAACAAAGAGGAGCTATGAAAAAACAAATTTGGATTTCCCCACTCTTCCCCCAAATCCATGGACTTTGGGCCCAGCAACACTCCAAGGGGCAATAAAGACAATTTTAACTGGATTTTCCTGCTCTTTCCCCAAATCCACAGAGCCAGGGCTGCTCCCATTCCCATGGATTATTTCAGGAGAATTTTGAGGGTGAGCTGGGTGGGATTTGAGCCTCCTGAGTGAGCAGCAGCCCAAATCCAATTGGGAATGTTTGGGAGGAGTTTCATGGCTTGGCTTTGCCTTAGAGGGAACCCAGAACTGCATCAAATGAGCAGGAAAATCTCAGCTCACAGGACTGGAAATCCTCACCCTGGGATTTCCCTGGAAATGGCTGCTCCCAGTTTTCCAGCACTCAAAGCCTGCAGGACACAGGAATGACCAGCCCAGCTGCTGGGATTGATTTGGGAGGGAACAGCTCAATCCCAAATCCCAGCTTTCCTCTGAGATGTCCCAGCACAGCCAAAGGGGTTGGGCTCAGCTCATCCCAGCTGCTCTAAATCCATGGAATTTGGTGGAGTGATCCTTAGGAGAGGCTCTGGAGCCAGGCTGGGAGAGCTGGGAATGTTCCCTGGAGAAGGGAAGGCTCCAGGGAGAGCTCCCAGCCCCTGGCAGGGCCTGCAGGGGCTCCAGGAGAGCTGGAGAGGGACTGGGGACAAGGCCTGGAGGGACAGGACACAGGGAATGGCTCCCAGTGCCAGAGGGCAGGGATGGGTGGGAGCCTGGGAATTGGGAATTCCTGCCTGGGCTGGGATTCCCAGAGCAGCTGGGGCTGCCCCTGGATCCCTGGCAGTGCCCAAGGCCAGGCTGGAGCAGCCTGGGGCAGTGGGAGGTGTCCCTGGGGGTGGATTGGGATGGGATTTAATGTCCCTCCTAATCCAAAGCTTCTCCTTCCTCCTTCTTCCTCCCCTGGATGGAAACACTCCCTGCTTGATACAAAATTTCCTGTTTTTTCCAAGCCTGAGCCTTAAGCAAATCCTGAAGGATGAAACTGAACTGGACACACAGACCTGGATTCTCCCAAGGGACCCCACTGTCCTTTGCTCCCTGAAACCAAAACCTTCCCAAATCCCTCCCTAACAAACCAAGCTCCACACTGGAAAATTCAGGAACTGGTGCCTAATTCCCAGCCCCTCCCTGGGATAAGGGGAATGCAGCAGGCAGGGCTGTTCCCTGGGATGTGAATTTAATGGGACACAGCCAGACCTGCAGAGCTTTCCTTGGAAAACCACCTCAGCCAAAACATTGGGAAGATAAAAGGGCTTGAAGTGGTTTTTAAACTGGAAAAATATTTTTTTTCCCCCTCAGTTCTTCACCTTTTCCCTGTGGAATCACCTGAGAACTCCTGGGAATTGCTGTGACTGACTCCCATCATCACCTGATTCTGTTTTTATTTGGGAAGCAACACCTGCTCCCAGCAGCATTCCCATGCCTGCCCAGAAAACACAGGAGCAATGCCAGGTTTGCTGCATCCCAGAAAAGCCACAAGCCATGCCAGGAATTCATGGTGGGACAGGAAGAGGGATGGCAAAGGGGATCCCAGCCCTGCAGCTCCCACTGGGCATCACCTCATCCTGCTTTTCCCAAGGAATCCCATCCCAGGCAGCCCCCAGCACAAAATCCTGCCCAAGCAGAGCAGGATTTGTGGATGTAGCTGGGAATGAAGGATCAACATCAATCCCTGCTCTTCATCAGCCAGGCAGGTGATTAATTAACTGCAATCAACTCTAAGTTTCATTATCAATAATTAAGATATTAATATAATATCCAGATAATGACTAACATAATAATATCCAGAATTCCAGGTGCATTTGGAAAATGTTGCCAGGCACAGGGGGGGCATTTTTGGGATATCTTGAAGGGCCAGGGGTTGGATTGATGGCCCTTGTGTGTCCCTTCCAGCTCAGGAAATTCCATGATCCTAACACATTCCTGGTATTTAATCTTGTGTTTTTCCCTAATTTTTGATCTTGCATTTTTCCTAGGATTTGATCTTGCATTTTCCCTCTCAATCCCTAATTTAAGCAAAACATTCCCTGGACTGCAATCTCTATTTTTAGTATTTCTAATCCCAGCCTGGAGTGCCTTCAGCCTCAAAAATGCAGGGAAAAGCACGGAAATATCCACAAAAATGGGCTGGAAATGCCTGGAACTGCCTGAATAATTCCATGATTCTGGGATTCTCTGACACCAAAAACTGAAATTCCTGGACTAAAACCTGAGATTTTGGATTTAATCCAGCCTAAAGCTCCAACCCTCCACTCTCAGCTCTTTGTGACATTTGTCCCTCTGCCCTTTTTGCTTCCCAACTCCCATTTTATCCAGAGAATCCCAAAAAATTCCAGCAAAAAACTGATGGGGGAGAAAAAAAAGGGAATTAAACACCCCCCTTTTTTTTGCTTTATCAATTTTAGGTGAATGCAGTGTCTGAGCTGGAGCCCTGCTCCATTCCAGGGTAAGGAAATGAGGACTGGGATTGCATTCCCTGGAAAATTCCCTGTGCCTGGGAAGGGATTCAGGAGAGCCAGGATGGAAGGAGCTCAGCCAGGCCCTGCAGCTCCTTAGGATCAATTTCCATGTCCCAATTTCCAGGCACAGCTGAGCTTTAGCCAAGAGCTCTCAGGGAGGAGATTTTGGATCAGGAGGAAAACAATTCCCTCCTCTGACAGCCAGGCTCTGCTTGCTTTTCCTGGGAATAAACCCCAAACCTGCCCTTCCCTGATTCCAGCCTCTCCAGGGCAGTCAGGGACAGAAATGGGAATTTGGAAAGGAATTTTGGGAGCTTTTCCCTGCCCTTCCATCCCTTCCCTGCAGGGAGCTGCCCCTGCCTCCACCTGCAGGGCTGGAATTCTCTGCATTTCCCAGGATTTAAATCCATTCCATCCACTCAGGGAAAGCTTTTTTGGGTTTCTTTTGGAGTTTTGCAGGAAGCCCCAGCAGCCTTTGGAGCTGAGCAAACATCCCATGGCCAGGAATTTATTCCCTTTTTTCCCTTTCCAGCTCCATTTCAGCTTTTGGAAGAGGTTTTGTTCCACTCTGTGATTCCAGCATTTCAATGGAACAGGTCAGGACATGCTCTTGGATCATTTTTCCCTCAGGGTGCTCCGTTATCAATCCCATTTTCCAAGCAATAAACCAGGAATTTAAGTGCAAATCTCTGGGCTTTGACGCTCAAAAATCCTTTAGAATATTTGCCTTAAATCCCAAAAAAATGGGAATAAAAATCTGTTTGCAACAAATTAACAGAGGGAGCTGAACAAGTAGAAATCTTTGGAAGTCCTGAATGGTGGGAAGAGGATGGGATGGGGTTAAATGCAAATGCCTGGGCTTCAAAGCTCAAAAATGCTCAGAAATCCTTTGGAATATTTGCCTTAAATCCCAAAAAAATGGGAATAAAAATCTGTTTGCAGCAGATTGAGAGGGATCTGAAGAGGCAGAAACCCTTGGAATTCCTGAACACTGGAGCTGAACAAGTAGAAATCTTTGGAAGTCCTGAATGGTGGGAAGAGGATGGGATGGGGTTAAATGCAAATGCCTGGGCTTCAAAGCTCAAAAATGCTCAGAAATCCTTTGGAATATTTGCCTTAAATCCCAAAAAAATGGGAATAAAAATCTGTTTGCAGCAGATTGAGAGGGATCTGAAGAGGCAGAAACCCTTGGAATTCCTGAACACTGGAGCTGAACAAGTAGAAATCTTTGGAAGTCCTGAATGGTGGGAAGAGGATGGGATGGGGTTAAATGCAAATGCCTGGGCTTCAAAGCTCAAAAATGCTCAGAAATCCTTTGGAATATTTGCCTTAAATCCCAAAAAAATGGGAATAAAAATCTGTTTGCAGCAGATTGAGAGGGATCTGAAGAGGCAGAAACCCTTGGAATTCCTGAACACTGGAGCTGAACAAGTAGAAATCTTTGGAAGTCCTGAATGGTGGGAAGAGGATGGGATGGGGTTAAATGCAAATGCCTGGGCTTCAAAGCTCAAAAATGCTCAGAAATCCTTTGGAATATTTGCCTTAAATCCCAAAAAAATGGGAATAAAAATCTGTTTGCAGCAGATTGAGAGGGATCTGAAGAGGCAGAAACCCTTGGAATTCCTGAATGTTGGGAAGAGGATGGGATGGGGTTAAATGCAAATGACTGGGTTTAACACTCAAAAATCCTTTGGAATATTTGCCTTAAATCCCCCAAAAAATGGGAATAAAAATCTGTTTGCAGCAGATTAAGAAGAAGCTGAGGAGGCAGAAACCCTTGGAATTCCTGAACGTTGGAGCTGAACCAGCAAAAATCTTTGGAATCCCTGCACATTGGGAAGAGGATGGGATGGGGTTAAGTGCAAATGACTGGGTTTAACACTCAAAAATCCTTTGGAATATTTGCCTTAAATCCCCCCAAAAATGGGAATAAAAATCTGTTTGCAGCAGATTGAGAGGGAGCTGAAGAGGCAGAAACCCTTGGAATTCCTGAATGTTAGGAAGAGGATGGGATGGGGTTAAGTGCAAATGACTGGGTTTAACACTCAAAAATCCTTTGGAATATTTGCCTTAAATCCCCCAAAAAATGGGAATAAAAATCTGTTTGCAGCAGATTAAGAAGAAGCTGAGGAGGCAGAAACCCTTGGAATTCCTGAACGTTGGAGCTGAACCAGCAAAAATCTTTGGAATCCCTGCACATTGGGAAGAGGATGGGATGGGGTTAAATTCAAATCTCTGGGCTTCAACGCTCAAAAATGTTCAGAAATCCTTTGGAATATTTACCTTAAATCCCAAAAAATGGGAATAAAAATCTGTTTGCAGCAGATT
>WEIU01015186.1:0-47589 GCA_013389925.1 Aegithalos caudatus
TTTTCTATATTAAGGGAAAAGCATATCTGGTTTCTAATAATTATCCCTGTCTTATTAATCTTTTAACATGTAGTAAATACAGTGAAATTATCTTTTAAAAAGACTGACAGATTGGCTTCACAGCAATAAAGAGAAGCAATCATTTAACTCAAAAAATGAAAAACCAGTATCTTTATGTTCCTACCTGTAATCTTGACATTGGAAGTTCTATATGTTAAAACCACAACAGTGAGGGATGAGAGAACCCTGCCTTGTGCACGTGCTGGCTGTTGTTTTCCCTGGCAAGTGAATAGAAGAAATTAGGACTGTTCATATCTTTCCATTATTCTTTCTCTGAACCTAATNNNNTTCTCTGAACCTAATAACAGGAAAATTTATAAAGGCTGTGTTTTGGTATAACATGCACTACGATATAGTTGTCCAAAACCGTGTGGCTGAAGCTGTGGCACACACAAACCATGTCAAAATCCATTTTTGAAGAGCATCTATCAATTAATGGCAGTCAGAGATCAAGAATTGTCAGGATTCTCAATATGTCTAAATATACATATTAAAAATTAATGTAAATATATTTATATGTCCATAAAAGATATTTAGCTACCTTCAAATAAAATTTTAACTTCAGAAATGCAATTGCTTCTATTTTTGCTGTCTCAAATTGCTCTTGAGTTTTCTAGAACTTGAATAAATGGGAAATGCTCCCAGTGATTCTCTCAAATGCCATCAAACCTGTGCCAGGTGCCTGCTGGGCTGGGATAGCTTGCTAGAACATCAAATACAGTCCAAAATGAAGTTAATTTATATCCAGCCTCCTACTCCAGGGGGAATCAAAATGCCATGTTGTCTTTTTGTCTGTACTGTTTCTAAATCCGTGAGCTTTCCTTGCTCTTTAGCCTATTAGGTGCTTCAGAGAACTTCAGATAGGAAACTAATTCATGCCCAGCATAAGATAAAAATAGAAGGTGCATATTTCATTAAGTAGAATGCTTTTGCCATTGTTTAACTCAAATTATGTGAGATGTACTCTAAAATATCTTGATGATTTCCCTAATGATGGAGCAAGTGACTGCCAAAATTACATACTCAACATGACAACTATTGTGTCTGTTTCCCATGACACACTTCTTTTTGCAGAACATAAACTTTAATTTTCTTTAAATTTAAAACACACCCTTTGTGATTTGCTGTTTGTTTTTATCCATAATTCATTCTGTTTTGCACAATCTAATCTTTCAGGATGCAAAGCAACTTCTTAGAAGAATGCATAAAAGGTCCAATGCTATGAGCAAGCTCAGAGCTCTGCTGGCTGTAGTCACTGCTTCCAGTGCCAAGAAGATTAATAGTTGTCTTTGGGGTTCTGTGTACTTCACAGTTTTATTTCAGATCTAGTAGAATGTAAAAGAATGTAGGAACACATCTGCTTATTGGGAAATTGAAATGTAGTTAACAATCTGCAGTGATATAAGCACTCGGGGTTACGTTATGTATAGAGTGAATATAAATACAAGCAAATGAATTCTGGTCTAACCTGGGAGTCTTGGCCAGTTTTTACTCATTCCTTGCTGACCTATAACTTGACTTCTACTCATCCAGATGCTTTTTATAGAGTGTGGTTATGAAAAGCAAACTTGTAATGCAAAGTTGTAATGCTAAGTTTTGGTTTTTTTCAATTAATATTGCTTTTGAATGGAACATAAAATTCACCACTTGGAGTTGTGATGTGAGGTGATGCTGAGCTCAAGTGATGCCTTTTCCTTCCTTTGTATGATCTTTGTACCTGTTTTGCTGCCATGCTTGCCACTTGTCCCCAAGGGAAACAGGAATGTGTCAGAAGTATAGCACTGGTCTTGGCATCATCACAATGTAAATACCACTCTCACATTCATATACTCAGCTTTACACCAGGATGAGTTCACAGTTAGCAGTTAATGGAAGGGAAAAGTTTTGGTATTAACCCAAAGGGCAGAGATTTATCTGGTGTGAATTCCAATTTCATGTAAGATTTTGTAGTGAACTTGGGCCACATTCCATTGATTGTGAGCACCACAATTTTGCTTACCTAAGAGCTTGTTTCTCTCACAGATTGCTCTGTTCCATAACTTTGGCTCTCCTATATAAAATATGGATCGGCTGACTGTGTACATATAAAAGTTTATTGCTAGATTTAGAACCCATGAGATTTACAGAAAAATATCTGAATGATAACCTAATATTCTCCACAAAATATCTTGTCAGCTTCTCAGAACTGCTACCTGTCATTAGATATTCCAGACTGAAGGGTTACAATGCTTTTCTTTTGCAGCTTTGAAACCCCATTTTGTTAACTACTCTTTAAGGTGAATTGATCCCTACATCAAACTCTTGGAGAGATATATTATCTGAGTCTTTTTACACTTCCCATTTCACCATCATTGTTGAAGCAATGACTGTTGCATTCATTAAATGTATTAATACCTACATTGTAATGCTGAGCTTTTAGTGCAGGCAGAACCATGCTGTTTTTGTCTCTGTAGACAGCTCACATGAATTATCTTTAAAGATAGTTACTGTACTATGTGAGTATAATAATTTTGACTGTATTTTGCTTGCCTGTCTTTCCTTTCTGTTGAGCTGCAGCCTTGTTTGGAAACCTGTCATTGGTGATGTGTGAGATATTCAGAGCTGTTTTGTGAAGAGGCTGGGGTAAATTCCAGAACATGTGTAGACTGTACCCTTAAGAAGGACTTCTGGCACTACTAATAAATAACATATTCATGGTTTTGAGTTTTGAAGATAAATAATTTATTTTTGTAGAACTCTACCAATGTGATATTTGTAAGGAAGAGTGAAATCTGGAGTTTACTGAGTGAAGTTTTTTATTTGTGTGAAGATGATTATTTTCTACTTAAGTCACATCTGTTTATTCATGTGAAGCAAAACTAGAAGCCCCCATCTCTTTGTTTCTAGTTCCATGCATATTCTGCACTTTGCATTCCAATGTTTGTGCATGGGACAGCTGTGTTCCAGCACTAAAGATCCAGCTTTGAAATAGATGAGAGTGAGTGATGTTGCCATCTAGTGTTTAATGAACAAAGATTCAGATGGCATCTAAATGCATAACACAGAGGAGAGAGCTTTCCTTGCTTCTTTTCTTGGAGACTTCCTTGAAGTCTTAGTCACCTAAAGAGTTTTAAAATCTGATTTTAATTATTTTATTACCAACAAAAATGTGCCATATGATGTCTCATGTAGTACTTTAAACCTTTAAGGGGTGTAGTGGTCTTGATTTTTATTAAGCAGCAAAGTTTGGAAAAGGTAATGAATACACTCAGAAGAAGACTTATTTTAACAGAATTGAAATAACTGCAGAAGTACCACTCTGAGAGCCTGTCATGTCAAGAGTGCATATCTGTAGTAGGATTTTCTTCCAGTAGATCTGCACATTATTGATTCTGACAGTTATTTCAGCCTATAAATCTAATTTCTGAAATGGAAGAAAAAATGTATAATGATTTAGATATTATGGATCTGATCCCAGACTCCTTGTCTAGATGAAATGACCCAACATCATTAAAAATTTGAGCTGAAGAATTGCTACAGGTTTAGTATTTCAAGGAGTAACTTTGTTCAGTTGATATATTTATGGCAGCTACTGTTGTTGTGAACAGGAAAACAAAACCATCTTTGAAAGTGTATTACATGAAAACATCATCTTTGAAAATTTATTGTGAAATACACATCCTCTTTGTTTTAGGCAACATTTTTTTGTGAGTGTGAAGATGCATATAAGGGTTCCCTGTGTGAAGAATTTGATGCCTGTCACAGCCAACCTTGCCAGAACAATGCAACCTGCACTGATGTAGCACAGAAACACGACAGGAACAATTTCACCTGCAGCTGTCTGCCTGGTAGGTTTTGAATTCTTGAATAATGCAGCTTTGCTTGACATTTGGTGCATATCTTTTTGCAGAGCAGTGAACTGTGCAACTTCTGATACCAGAAGAGACAGAAAATGTAAGAACAACAATGAAAGGGCAGTGGAAGGTTCTTCATTGGTGAAAAATGCCATTGAAAGCACACATGTGAACCTTAACCCCATAAAGGAATTAATCATAACTAGTGGAACTTCACCTACTAAAAACACGAGAGTAAAATTTAGTTTACTTCAGCTTTTTCTTTGTCCGTTTTTTTTTTTCTTTCAGAAATGTTCTGTGACCACCAAACATAAGCTTAGGTTTAGATTTTTTGTTTTTTAAAAATAATTCTTAATTTTTTAATATCAAGTGTCTAATGTTATTCAAATGGTTCAATCATTGTTTAATTCAGTGGTTTGTGTTTCTACCCATAATTATTTTATCCACCAAAATTAGTGTCCACACATTAAAAAGCAGTCTGGAAAACTAACTGTTGTAATTTAACTTTGAGTTTCTAAAAAATATTAATTTCACATGAAAAATATTAAAGAAAATTGTAGGTGTTTTATTCTCTTATATGTCTCCATATGCAAGTTTCAGAAACATTTATGTGTGAACTTGATCATTGTTCCCAAATTCTGATAGAAGGAAATGTTATGAAGTTAAATATCAGCACAAAATGCAGAGGTGTAATGATTCTTAGTGTGTATCTCACCAATAAACTGCTTTCCCCCCCCTTCTCTGGTGATTGTGTATTACCTCTGCATTTCTAGTCCCTGCAAAGTATTTGGGATGCTATTCCTGGTTCATATTCTCTTTCAGCTGGACAAAACATGCAGTATAGGTGGTAATAAGACAGGACATGTTTATTTTTATAAATGTGTCATAAGATATTATTGCTAGTGAGTTTTCCTGCAAGCTGTAATGATGATTGCAGGAAGTCCAATTCTTGTAGCAGGATTTGGAGCAGCACAATCATTTTGGCCTTTGTGCCACATTTTTATGGATACATGTTGAATTCCAGGGTAATTTTGAACCTTCACAAACTTGATAACAGTTCAAAGATGGAAGAATGCTTAAATGACTTAAGCACATTCAATACTGTGTTACAATTCTTAAAAATAATCAGCTGAATGTGAAAACTAAAAAAGCTTTGAAGCCTATAGATGAAAGAAGTCAGTGGATGAAGTCCTCTATAATACTTCATTGTTGCTTTTGTAAAATTTATGTGAATTTGAGACCAGTTGGAATTGCAAACAATCACTAGTTTTCCAGAGTGAAACTGAGATCCCTCCCTCCAGGTGCTTCAACCGAGTCAAAAGGACCTGCCATATAAGACCACATTTCTGGCTTTCAACATCATTTCTTTCCTGCAGTTTAGGTGATTTAATAGAATCATTTTACAATATACAGCAGTTTCTTTTTCCAGGTTTTACATTGCAGAGAATAGCTTTATAATTTAGCTCCCTATAGCATATAAAAGTGCAAGGCACACAGAAAGTCTTATAGATGTTTTTCTGTAGTAATGCTGTAGCAACTCTAATAATCACTGTTGACAGCTATTTTATAGTGACATCATAAATTTCAACAGGTATGGGTCTTACTGTATGCAAAAAAAAACACCCAATTTTAATTTTGATTGCATTAAAATAATTATTTAATAAAATCATGGGTATTCCCCCCATTATTGTTTGATTGGGGGGGGTGTGTGTTTCCCTTTCTTTGTCCTTTTTCTCCGCTGCATCAGCTAAATCCTATCCATGTATGTCCTCTGTCTCACCTTGGGGTCTTTCTCTCCTATACCTGTTCATAGCAGAGTTCATCTGGTCATAGCTTACTAGTCTTTAACACCGACCATTTGGTTAAATACACTCACTATAGGAGATATTAATTTTTTTGTAGGGGTCCTTTTAAAAAGAATAAGATGTGTCTGTGTCTAGCATGTAGTTTTTTTCTTCAGTCATGCATCCAAGATATTTTCTTGTAGGTAATTAAAAATTAGAAAAGGGGAATGTGTGGTATTTGTTATGAAATTTAGGTAAGAAGTGTAGAATAATTTAGATTGTATTTTAAGTTTGTTCATTTTTTGGGGATGTGTTACAGACATCAGACATATGGAACAAAGCAAACTTATGGTCAAATAGTACAGTACACACAATCTGTAGCTTGTGAACTTATAGAAGCTTATTTGGAAGAGTTTGCAACTGTGCTGAGCAGTTCTTCACAGCTCCCACTTAAAATAAACACTCTTTTTGAAGCCCAGAAGTAGGAGCAAATGACAGTCATTCAGCATATGCACAAATAATTCATAGTGTGGAGTTCTGTTTAAAGCCCTGCTGAAGAATATTGACTTGAGATTCAAGTTACATTTGAAAACCATTCCAAAAAGTTTATTTTTTTGGTTATATGAGTACCAATGAGGACCCAATATCTATTGCCTGATGTCAGAATACTGCTGTTGGTAAAATAAAATGGATGTAGTCTCTAGAATTTTGCTATTTTTTACACTTCTCCTGTGAAGTATAGATTTAAATTAGAAATCTCATTTTAAAGAAATGAGAGACCATCCTGGGTTTTATTGCTTATACTGATTAATTTGATTCAAGAAAAGCAATGGTACTATTTGGAAGGCTGGGCAGTATGTTTAGTGGTAAGGCCTTGTTTTTGCTCCATCTTCTGAATATTGTGAGCTGTTTTGTAGGTTTCACTGGAGAGCTGTGCCAGTCAGAGATTGATCATTGCATCCAGCAGCCATGCCAGAATGGAGGGACCTGCTCATCCCACCTCAATGGATTCACCTGTCAGTGCCCAGAAGGTAACCAGCAAACACCTCACTGGTACCTTGTACAAAGTGCTCTAAATTTTCAATTATATTGACATGCAAATATGTATATTTAAATGTTTTTAAAATTGTGCCTTAATTGTAATTGTAAACAGAAAGGAAAATCCAATGAGAAATCTTGGTATAATCAGCAACAGGATATGAAGTGTTGTAGGAATTGAGTATTCCTGTGTATATGTGGTCCAGAAATGTTCTTTTATTCTACAATAGAAATCAGGCTCCATCACTGATGAGAAAAGTGAATTTGAGGAGATTCA
The DNA here is from genome assembly GCA_013389925.1 of Aegithalos caudatus. Taxonomy (NCBI): domain Eukaryota; kingdom Metazoa; phylum Chordata; class Aves; order Passeriformes; family Aegithalidae; genus Aegithalos; species Aegithalos caudatus. The sequence goes on from WEIU01015186.1 coordinate 6,993, forward strand.
GGGTGTGATCTGATTTTTATGTTGTCCACTACATGTATAAGTAAGAGATTTCTGCACATGGGCCAGTTGGCTAAATGTGTGTAAAAGTAATAATTAAAGGAATTATTTCAATCCCCTGAAGTTTTAATTAATTTTCCTTTCCATTTGGACATATTCCTTTCTTGACATGAAGGCTTCTCACTGACTCTCACTGGTGAACCTTGTAAATGTGAAACAAGGACACCCCAATGCCAAAGTGTGCTTTCATAACACAGTGCTGACTGCGATGACAGATCCCTAAATTGCACATGAAAAAATTATCATGAGTGGAAGCTTTCAATTATGAACCCTCCTATTAGTTATTTATAATTAAGATTAGAACTTTGAACTAATTATACTTCTGTCCTTCCTTGATCTGTGGATGTTGGTTTTGTTCTGCCAGCACTTAATGCTTGCTCTAAGGGTGCAAGTCTTTGAAAAATGCTCTGGTAATATTATTAAGCTTGCTTAATAATAAAGATTATTTGTAGTTTCTTCAGGCTGATTCCTTGCTTTTCTAGAGTGCTGTGCTTTAACACTTAACTGCTGTGTTGAAACACAGGCTGACATATTGACAGCTGTGCAGATCCCGTATGGGGAAAATTTTAGGAAATTGTTTCCCTTATTAAATAGTAATGAAATTCAGGAGAAAAATATTAGATGTTAGACTTGGTCAATAATTTACTAGCAATTTTCTTAAGAAATCTGTTCAAGAATCTTTAGGGATGCAGTGCAGGAAATAATCTTTCCAATAATATTGTGAAGAGCAGGTACCAGGATTTTTGGTTGTTTCGTGTCTGCCATGCGTGTTTCTGAGTGTGGCTCATTATTGCTCTCTCCTGATGGCCTGTTAATGGTGATGGTACCTCAGCTTCTCTCCTGCTGCCCAGGGCACAGGGTCACTGGTGGGCTGAGGGCTCTGCTGGGCTGTGCTGGGTGCCAGGGGCTGCTCCCGGCCGGGGCTGCTGTCGGCGGTGAGCGGGGCCGGGCCCACGCTGTGCCCCTGCGGGGACTGCAGCAGAGAGAAGCCTCCCTTCCACCGCCCTCCAGAGCTCTCTTCCCGAGGAGGCTGACAGAGAGGTTCCTGCTGTGCCACTGCCTGGGCTGTGGGATTCCCACCGACAGCAGCTTCTTTTGCTGCAGGATAACCCAGTCACTGGTTCCTCTTCTTTGTTTGCTTGTGTTTGGGTATCTCTGTGTAGAGATACTTGATTCCTCAGTCTTGTTGTCTGCTTTGTTCCCTGAATATTTATCTTCTTCTTTCTTTTCCATTGATCCATATTTGTGTTTCCTAATTTTCCAATTATTTCTGTTTAGTGCTCTGCTTGAAGTTTAATTTTGTACTAACTTAGTGTTTAGGCTGTATACATTGCTCTTTTTCCTTCTGGACACATTGGTATCATCTTTTTAGTATTCTGGTCTTTCTGTTTGTTGGCACTTCTGTTTCTGTTATGTGTTACGAGCTTGTGCCCCTTTTCTGCTTGGAATCTTGAGGTTTTCCATGGTTTCTGGACTTGCCTTAAAGACATAATATGATTTTTGACCATTCCAGAGGCAAGAAAAAAACAAACCAGTTTCTTAGTGACTTCAAGAAGAACCTTTTTGCTCCTGGGCTTTGTTGATAGGCAAACATGCTTTTTGGGTCATCTTTCTGAAACTTTCCGTGCAGAGTTACCAGTTCTAGTCTCCAGTATTATTTCCATATTTCTGAGAACAGCTGTGTTGTAGAACAAAGATGGAATTGGGGGAAAATCTGTTAACTCTTGTTATTAATTTATATGTCTGACATGTTCACTTGCTATAAATGTTTTCAAAAGCACTGGGGCAACAAAAGAAAAAAGGCCTTTCTGAAATACACTTGCAACTCCTGCTAAAATCACTTGTTGTACGTTGACCTTCATTATTTCCAATGTAGAAAAAGCCTTTGGAGGTGATAAAATGTTTCAGAAATCACTTTCTGGACCAGCCAGGATTATTTCTCTTAGAAAGACTTGTTTTATATTAGTTCCTTGGACATAAGAAAATCATTCTTAGGTTTGTAGGAACAAATGACATCTTTTGTGCATGGTTGCTCCTCTTCTGTCAGCCTGTGATAACTCAAGAGCAATCCCAAAGCTTCTCCCTGGCTCCCTGATAGTTGCTGGTGGTTGAGTGAGTGTTTCCCATGAAGTTCCACAGCTGGCCTGTACCTGTGATGAGGGAGAGTGCTGGCACAGGAGTGGCACAGCCTGTCTGCAGGGCCCAGCTATTGCTCTGGAGTAGCCTCAGGGCCATGCTAAGTAAGAAAAGGTGTTGCTTCTTCATTTTGTTCTGGAAGGGCTAATGTCAACGAGCTGAAGAATTCAGAAGTCTTGTGGAGGGAAAGAAAGAGTTGATTCAACAAAGTGTATTGTCTAAGTTTACTAATGCCTGTCCCTTGATCATGGTTATATCTTTTGAGGTGTTATCCTTTCATAGAGGCATATTTGGGAGCTTTTGTTTGGCTTTTAATCTCTGAAGTGATTCAGTAATTTCTGTAAATACAACAAAGAGTAGTTAATTGAAAATTGCAGATGCAGTAACTTGCAAATTTGCCTACCAACCCCCAATTTTCTAATTTAAGTGAGGTCTCTTGCTCTGCTGCTATTCTGCTGTGCTTAATAGTAATTGCTTGTTGAGAAAAGGCTTTTCTTTCTGTAGTGCTAATTCAGCACAGTGGGGAAAGGTAACCAAGGAGCTTATGTTTGTGTAGGAACTACAGTCTGCAGATAAAATGTGGCTTGGAAAAGGGCAAGAAAATGTGGCAAGTATCACACAAGGAAAATAAAAATATGGCAGATAAAGGAATGAGATGGAAACAATGAAGAATCATCTTGAGAGTGTGCATTTCTTTTACAAACGAGATCTGTGGTTCATGAAAAAAGCACATGGCAGCTGACAGAAGGCCAGATCAGAGGCCAGCACTGATAAGGCAGCCTCTCGCAGATGTGAACAATTCATGATTCTTAAACAATTTTACTGTCTTAAGAGTCCTTTAGTAAAGAAAATTTCACTATGCTTACAGATTCAGTTTTCTGTGGGTTGCACTGTAGGTTTTGATATCCAGAATTTGTCAGAAAATGAACTCTTATCTGAAGTTGTTGAATCACCTGTACTAAAGAGAAATTTGGATTTTATACTTGAATTTGTAGTGAAGAAGCTTAAGCAGTACTAAAGACCAAAGAATTTGTTTAAAACTTTGACACTGTTACTGTCAAAATAATGTTTGAACCTTGTACTTGCTTTCAATTGGGTAGGGAACTATGATAGTTTTATTAATTTTATGTCAATAAAAATACATTTAGTATATATTACCTTCAAATGATCATGGAAAGGAACTTCTAGGCATTCTAAAGCCCTACACAGTAAACATGCCAACCTGAAAATGAATATTTGAAATTTCTATTCAGAATCATTCCATCCTTATCACTCTTAAATATCCCCTCTCATTTTCTTCACTTATTGTACTAGATAACAGACTATTGTATTGACAGTAACATTAATAGATTTTATTGAAACTGATTGGGGTACTGCTCATCAGTTTATCCATTTGGTTACTCCATTTTCTTTGAGCTTCTGAGAAGTCCCAAAATTTCCTGAATTGGAACTAAATAACAAATAGTAATTGGAAACATAAAAAACCCCTGGTTGGAATAAACAAATGTCATTAAATTAAATTAATAAACAGATATTATTAAATAAATCAAAATAAGTTTTAGAGATGTTGAAGCTAGTTATCCTTATTTATGAGGTGATCAAATTCACAGAAATCTTTGTTAAAACTTAAAAATAAAAACCCCAACTGTATGGAAATTGCCTGATTGTGGGGTGAGGAAATGTGTTCCTTCTGGACATGAACTTTAGAAAATTAGATAGAATGAAAGACTTGGTACACGTGTGTACATATATATATTTTTTTTTTTTTTTTTTGAGACCTTTGGTAATTTTGCTCATACAATAATATTAAAATAATTTAGTAATGGACTATGGTTTAGTACAAATCCAGACACTAATGAGCAAAGTGAAGATCAGTTATAATAAAGAAATAAGCTTCTGTAGCAAGATGTTCCTGAAGTTCTATTCCGTGCAAATTTAATGTCCTGATGATAAATACAGAATAACTGCCTTCAGAAAGGGTCTGGAAAGCATCAATCTTTGATAAAAATATCTTGCATTCAGCTGGCCAACCCCTTAAAACTGGCCTGCATTCTTGAGCTGTTCCTACATGCTCTATGTGGAGGTCACCAGCTTGCACAGAAGGGGCAAAAATATTTTAATTTGGGTTAATATATTTTTGAAAATGGTCATCAGCAATAATGGATATCGGCCATCCTCTAGAATAAAAGAAGACAGAGAGAAAACAATGCTATGATAGAGTGTAACATACATAGATTACTTGAAATTTGCATTTTAGCATTGATTTTATTTTACTTCTGACAGTTTGATTTGAGTAGCTTCAGGTAACTACTGCTGGCAACACTGAGCAAAAGTGTCCTGAAATCTCTGCAGGTATTTCTGAGAATACTGGAAAGCAATAAATTTATGAATGCTCTTATTATGGTTTCTGTGGTTTAGAAAATAGAGTTTGACAGCTATAGAAGATGCTAAGTTGTGATTCATATGTGTTGATTTGCAATGGCAGCTAGAAAATGCACATTGTCACCATGAATCTTAATTGACTGGGAGAACAGAAGTTATTTACCGAGACTTAGAATAGTTTAAGTTTCAAGGTTTTCACTATTTTCTCTCCTTCATTCTTCATGTAAAAGCCTTTTTCTCTGGTACATCTTGCAGATGTCATTCTAAGTTCTTCAGGTTTACACAGAATAAACTATCTTGATCAGTCCTGATGGTAGGAAACTGGCTCACACAGCTGTTGCATAGGGAAGATTTCCCAAGGTTGCTGGTGATCAGAATGCAGAATTCTTTGTATCACCATAAGAGAGTTTAATTTACCTGAAGAACATTTTGTTGTTAATTAAATTTTTTTATGGCTGTTTAGTTTCTGGTACTTTCCACTAATCTAATGTTTTTACCTGGCACCTTCCCAAATTGCTCTTATTTTTAATAGACTTCTCCTTAATGCTTGAATGGGTTTAGCCTCTATTCATCTTTATCCAGAAAGACTTAGCTAGAGGGAATTTCAATCAAAATCTCACAGCGTTTTAATGATTTCTTGATTCTTCTGATTAGTAACTTTTTTCTCTTTACAGAATTCTGATGAAATGCCATTTATTTCTATTTCCTCACAAGACAAGTTTCTATAGGGAAAATAATAAATTGCTTATGTTTCTTTTAGTACTTATCCCTGCAGTTCAAAGTTAAAGGTTTTTTAATCCTGAGCCCTAGTGATTCACAGACTTAATTTTCCTCATACTTGTAATGCTTGGAACTGGGTCTGATGTAACATTCAGACATGTTAGTTGTTCACAAGCTGTATAAAAGGCAGTTCCACGGTGTCTTCAAAAAAATGTTTGACTTCCTTGACTTGCACACAGCTTTTTGCTTTCAGTAGCCAAATAATTAAAATCCCACTGTGATGAAAAATTTGGCTTTTATTCAGAGCTTTTCTGTCTCTGAAAACATATTTCTCATCTAGTTTCTACCATTGCCCTGGAGGTCTGTAGCAATTTATAAAGCATATCACCTAACTTAAGACTGTTAGTCTTCTTGACAACTAGCCAAATGACCTGATCCATGCACACAGACCTTGTACTGTGGGCTTTACCAGTATAAATATTTTTTTCTATTATTGCCTTTCCCCTTTGCTTTCTGTGTTATTCCTTTTGTTATTCCCTGAAATTTTGTATTCAGATCTTACCAAATTACCAATAGACTTTGCATTTCAATCATGTCCCTTTTATACCAGCAATGACCTACATGCAGGGTTGGCTCCATACTAGCTGGTTGAAAAGCAGTTCAGGGGATATTTTCCTGATAAACAAGGATGCTTTTTTTTTTTTCATCTGGAATTTGATTCTTTTTTCAGTCAATACACTTCTGAAATTGATTTTTATAATTATTACTTGCATTATTTGTTTTCAGCAGTTGGACTGGCATGGATTTAAATGTACATTCAGAAATGCCAGAATAATAGATTTCCATATATTCTGCTTTGAGTATTCTCAGATATTTGACTCATGCTTGAGATTTGAACTTCCAGAATCACCTAAACGCATTTCACAGTGAAGTCAAAGATAGCACAAGGGCAACATGTTTTGGTGTATTTTAAACCTGAATATGTTCTTGAAGTGCTTTGTCACTTGAAACATTAGCCATCTGCCAGTAACCTCCTCTTTGGAGGGAAGATTACTGCAAAGGTTGTAGTGAAGTGGCATTAGTGTCAATGTGTGACCTCAGATCTCCTTGATCCTTTTTAATCTGGTTTCAGAGTTACTTGAGAGATTTCACTGGACTCAGTGACTGATCTCCTCCTGGTAATAGCTAAAAGTCCTTACAGATGCTTTTAAATCTGACCAAGAATTTATTACAACAGTACAGGCTTTCTTAATTTATCAGTGAACCATTGCTGGAATTACATCCTTGCTCTTGGGGTTTCTGTTCTTTGGAGTTTCTGATGGTTAGTTGGACCTCTAGTATAGGATTCCACAGTATTTGTTTTTAGGCTCTCTCTGTTCAGCTTTGGTGAGCAGCTGGTACTGACAAAGCCCATGAAGCAATTGGAGCCATAGGATAGCAAAATGGGGAGGACAGAAGGCTCTTGCCTGTTCTTCATCTGTGCCCTGCCAGACCTGATTTTCTCTCGTGGTCTGTTGCAGAGTTGATATGACAAAACTGAGAAGTCCAATCTGTAAGTTATTTCTTTTCTTTCCATCTCTCTAGTTACCTTTTTGTAAAATAAATTATGTTATTTTTTCCATGTTTTTCCTTCCATAGCACTGATGTAAGACTTATGGACGTCTAAGGGAGATGTGGCATTGAAAGTCATTTGTCCAGCACCTAACATTTTGAAGATGCCCCTAAAATCCTGCTGCCAATTGTGACCCAAAAAATTCCACCTTTTCTGGAACTCACAGAGGAATTGTGCCCTCCCCATCTTTTCTTAGTTCCATTAATATGTTTTGTTAATTCTCTGAGTAGATCTCTGTAGTATGCTCTTTGTGAGTTACTCACCTTTATTACTCTACTGTAATATTAAGAACTTTTTTACAATGTAAGATATTCCAGGGAATTTTAAGCCTGAAAAGTGATGGTCTGTACAAATGGACCAAATACTTATTAAAAAAATATAACTGAGTGGAAAGGACAGTTGGCTCTTTTATTTGGAAGGGTTCTAGTATTTGAATATGCTTTTCTGACTTGCTTTAGGATAAAATAAACATGCATTGTGTTACTGCATACATGATGTATGTGCATGTATAGATACAGGCTGTAGTTACTGCAATTCATTAAAATGTTGTCCTTCCCTACATCTGATTAAAAGTTCCCTCGCAAGAATATCCTTTTCCTTATGTCGATTTTTGGCATGATTTTGCTTCAATAAATCATTGTCTCTCCTGCTAATGAGAAGTCTGTTCTTGTAAAAGATATTCTTTAAATTATTGAAACTCAATAAACCCATATTCTGTTTAAGAGGTTGTTACATTTAACATACATGTTAACTGTTAGGAAAAATAGGTCAGTTTGGGCTTCTTTTCTTTTTTTTCTAGGCTAGCCAGCTCCTGATCTTTAGAAAATCTCTTCTGCTTTTCAAGCCAGATTCACTCAGAAAGCAGATTGAGCACTGTCAGTTTCAGCAAATATTTTTGCAATTCACTGCCTTAATCATTTATAGTATGATTTTAGCTGAAGCATCTCTTTTCATAGAATGTTATTGAGCAAAATTAGAGTTTATTACGTAAGAAGTTTGTATTTTTATAATATTCCTAGAGTTAAAAAAGAAAGGAATAGAGCTCTCTCAATGGCTTACTTTTAACGTGCTTTAGTTATTAAAATTGTATGCATATCAGGATGCTTACTTATCAAACCCATTTATTTCTTTTAGGGTTTTTAGGAACCACTTGCGAGGACAAAATAGACCCTTGTGCGTCATCTCCCTGCCAGAACAACGGAACCTGTTATGCAGACAGACTTGCCTTCTCCTGCAGCTGTAGTCCTGGATTTACAGGACCTACATGTGCTCAGCTGATTGACTTCTGTGCTCTGAATCCCTGTGCACATGGCATTTGTCGCAGTGTTGGAACCAGCTACAGATGCCTCTGTATCCCCGGTTTGTACCAACAGTTACATGCTCTGTAAATCTTCTAATATTTTTATATTTAGGTTCCATATATAGCTTAAAATTACTTCCTTTTCTTCTTTTCAGTCTATAAAACAGATTGAGCAGATGTTCTATCTGTTTGGAGTAATGATAGGAATCTACACATTGCACTTGGAAAACCAAAAATTGCAGAGTGAGCACTGAAATACCCACTGAGATCCATATGGTTTGAGTGAACTCTACAGCTGTATTACAAAACTGTAGTCTGCAGGATAAATCTTTTTGAGGCAAGGCATCAGCACTGTTGGAACTACAAAATTTGGTAGAGGGAATGGAAAATGTGACACTGATCATTAGAAAAAAACAGACAAGGGGGCAGAGCAAAGGTAGAGAAGGAAAAATACTGGTTACTCCAAAGGGTTTAATCCTGCCATCCATGTTTACACAAATTGTCTCTCTAGAGAAGATCCAGCAGGGCTGCTCAGGTGAGTCGAGTGAGGAGACTCAGCTGGGAGCTGTTTGACAGCACAGCCTGACAGTCATGGGGTCTGCATAGCAACTGCTTCAGATCCAGATTTTTTTCATCCTTGCACCAATATAACAGAATATTGGTGTGCTTGTAGCTCCCTTTATCCATTTTAGCAATGATAATTAGTAGGTGAAATAGTAGTTAAAATGTCTGATAACCACAGTGCCACACATCCACCGCTGCTTAAGTACTTACAGAGTGACCACCAATCTTTTTTGCTTGAATAATTTTGACACCCTTTTAATTTTTTTTACTCTGTGCCTATAAAGCTATAAATTTGAAAATTTAAGAAATTAAGGATAAAACAAATTTCCAGTATACAAAGGAAAAATGAAGGAGCAATATTTGAGAGTTAGTAGCTCTGCTGTGACATTCACATTGTTCTGCATTCCTTTCAGAGGATTCTCTCTGCTGCTTTTCCTTGTTTTGTGAGAAACCAGTCACAATTCTTCATCTCTTCCATCTCAGTTTGCAGGATGTGCATCTATCCTACCAATCTATTTCTGGATATCTCTGAATATGGGGATTTTGTAATGAAATCTACTAATTCAGCATTTTTAGATGGTGTCAGAATTTATCTGCTGTTTAGAGACATGAAAGGGACCATCCAAAATTTTTAGGGGGTACTTACAAATTACCAGAAGAATTTTTTGTTGGAGTTGACATATTTATAGTTAAATTACATATTCTTTTATAAAGGAGAAAAATATGAAAGTGAAATGCAGAAAATACCATAGTAATGTTCCCATATAATGCATTTGTTGACAACACTTTTCATTAATAGTAGGAAAAACTAGATTTTTCTCTTTCCAAGTAATCCAGGGAAGTTTTAATCTTCTTCAGCATGTTCTTTGCCTGTAGTTCAAACACAGAAAATCTAGTCAAATATTCTTGGTCAAATAAAAGCTTTTTCCAGAATTTTATCACCTAAACCTAATTAGAGTTCCATTTTTTTTTTTATTTTTTTTTTTTCCCCAAATTATTCTGTTTTTCTCAGGACTTAAAAGTAGTCTTAGCCTCTCATGTCATGGAAACTTATTTTTATTTGATCAATATTTATGCTTTTAAAAGTTAGAGATGAGAAGCCTTAGAGGTTGCATCCAGGACCATATGTGGTCCATATATTTAGTTGAACTCTTGTGTGTTGCTCTGTGTGTGACATTAAAAAAAAACCTATTTATTTTTTCCAAACATTTTGTAGGCTACTGTAAACTTCACTTTTAAAAATAAAATTACTTGCTTCACATAGAGGTGGAACTAGAGGCCAAATTAAGTGAGCTCATCTTTAATATATCAATAGTTTAAAAACTTGGTAAACTTACTTCAGATGGATATTTGAGAATTGCACCTAAGTGGCAGCAAGACAGGGATAGACAGAATATTTCCTTCTTTTATACCTTTTGTGCCTTTTCCTTGGTATGAACATACTGTTATGAGCTTTTGTTAAGTCATAGCAGCAGAATTTGAATCAATTATCTTAAAATATTTTCCCCATGAGTTAAAAGGATAAGAGATAGATGGCAGTAAACTTCTGTGTAGATCAGCATGTAGGAGGCACCGTGACATACACTTTGCTCTTGGTTTGGGTAATTATTGAGTGTAAAGCAGATAAGAACAATTAAACTTGAGGACTCCTAGGTTGCAATTCCTAAAAAAACCCCAATGACTAGAAATCATAGCCTAATACATTTTTTGGTATCTCTATCAAAAAGCAGTTTGCTAGAGTGGGCGAGTAATGTACTTATGTCTCTGGGATATTAAGAAGCTGGATTAGATTTACAATTTTGCCTGAAGAGACCTTGACAGTATCTGTTACATTACTTATAAAATGAATGAATAAAATTTGTGTACAGTTTAGTAGTATTATCAAGGGTTAATGATAAATATATTACCAGGAAAGTAATGGTCTCTGCCTTGTGACCTTGAAGCTTTCTGACATGCAGGCTCTCAGCATCAGTGTGCCAGCCCCTAGACCACTGGCTTCTTTGTACAGGAGCCTTTCAGACATACCCCTGAATTCCTACACATGATTTTTTAAATGCATTTTAATGGAAAGGTTGTTAAATGACATTTTAGAAGTCTCTTCTGTATTGATTGCCTGACATGTCTGAAAAACATTTTTAAAAACTTCATAATCTGTCACTTAAATTTTGTGTTCAGCGCAAGGATGTCTTTTTTTAAAAAAGTATTTTACAGAGGATATAATTTTCTAGTACAGAAACAAAGTTCCTAAGAGTTTTGCTTATATGTGTGACCTGAATGCTGTCCTTCCTTTATGCACTGTTTTACAGTGTCAGTTGGATTTTGGATTTTCATCTGTGTTACTTTTACCTCAAAAATTAAACAAGAGAGGAATTTAAAATTGTTCCAATTAGTCCAAGGTCTGTGCAAGTCTTCTTGCTTGGTAGGCAGTTTGGCTTCCTTGTTTTTTTGGCCCGTGTACAGATTTGAAGAATGATAAATTATAGTGGTTATACTTGCATAGCGGCACAATTTGCAGAACATGAACAACCAGACATTTGCTACTATTTTTTTTTTGTGTGTGTGTTGGCTTTCATTGTAGCCTTTCATCTAATAGCTTGTAGAGGAAAGCTAATTTGTATAAGCTAACTTGGAAAGCAGTCTAATTCTTGGAATGTTCCTACTTCCACAGTGGAAGGAAAAGTGTGTAAGTTATTTCCAAGTTGAACATAATTCCAATGTCTGCTGAGGGGCTCTGTGGAATTCCCAAGCCTATGCAACCATCCCTACTTTGTACTCTGTGTGTGATTTTTCAATTGCACATGAGACCTTACCTTAAATCTTCATTTATATGCTTACACACCCTAATTATTAATACTTACCACCTCATTCTTTACAGGTAACAAAGAAGTACTTAATTTTTGGACGAGATGCAGAGTTTTTGTCATGTTTTACTTCTTACCTCATATTAAAGAACTAATTCTAATAAAAGCTCTTGTACTCTTTGTTGGATTTCTCATCTGGAATCTGGTTGGTGAAACTAGTGGGACCCCTTTGTGTCTGTTTGTAGAATGTTTATTTAGTCCCTAGATCCCAAAACAATTTCTTCCTCCTCTTAAACATTTTTACTCTTTATATGCAATTGTTTTAATACAGATACCATTATAAATATCAAATGCAAATACATAATATAGTATTTTTAATTGTATCTGGTCCAAAGTGGAGAAATGTAGCTAGAAATTGCATGGCTTAATATCTCAGCAAAGTTTTGGATTTGGGTATTTTAAAGACATAGATTTTGAAACTGCAAAGCACATGTAGAGACCTTAACACCTGCCCTCTCTCTCTATATATATATATGTTGGCATATATAGAACATTTGGAAAAAAAAAGAAAAGAGGAGTTTCAGAAAAAGTGCCACAGGGTATAAAAAGTGGCTGCAACTTTAGAAGTAGTACCATGGAGTATATTCCCTTGATTTTACTGCTCATGCAGCTTAATAGATAGTTCTAGGGGCATAGGTTTATTTTAGTGCCTTAGCAGAGGCCAGAGCAACATTTGTCTGCAGCAGTTGCAATTTTTCTTTTCTGTGTCTTTTCCCTTCCCACATTTTGTAAGTGGGGCAGGATATGTGAGCTCTGGAAGAAGTGACTTTAGGTTAATTCCAGTTCCTGACTGTCTCTGAGCCCGTTCCTTCTTCTGTTTCTTCGTCTTGTTTCCACTTCTACGTTAAGACAACCTTCCACGCAATCTGGCCATGGCTGGTGAGCATGGCTTCCTACCTTCCTGCCATCTGGAGCATTCTTCTCTCTTTCTCTTATTTAATTGCTGTATAAGCTCAGACTTTATCTGAATACATTTATTTCCTGGCTATATAACCTGCAACTCTGAGTTAGTGGACAACCATATATGTGAACTGATGCTGTTCCCTGCAAAATAGAACTGTTTTGCATTGTACCCCATTAGGCCTTCCCATAAAGATGGGATTTATGTTCTCCTGCCTTGATTGGGTGAAATGTTAAGTATGGATAAGCCCAGGGAATCACTGTTGAGGAGTTAGGGTCTAAAAAGGCTAAAAAGATTTCAGCTTTGTTCTTTATTGATTTCTAAAGTGAGAGTAAGCTTTTCCCTCTTTCTTTTGTTAACCTGATAGTGCAGATATTCTTGAGAGATTACTCTGCTGTACCTTTTGCTCTTGAAGGCTTTGACAAAGCCCATGTCTTTTCCTTGTCAGCCCATGTGACACAGACTGTGGGCTCCCTTTCCCATTTTCTCCTTCTGCAGTTTTTAGCAGCCATGTGCAAAGATGGTGCAGTTCAGCATGTAACTGAAGGCCATGCCAGAAAGCATCAGGAAAATAACCCGCTCTCTTTGAGGCACCCTTCCTGTTGCTTAAGAAAGAGGAAGAAGAATTTAGGGATCAAGGGCAGTATGGCATCAGATCTCTTTCTGCTATTGTAAAGACTGCTAGCAGAGGGATGGTCATGTAGAGGGAAAAGGGGTTACACAGGGACATCTCTATTTTAGGTCTTTTTGGGTTCCCTGTCTGTTCCTCAGCCTCTGAAGAGAGCACATCAGAACTAAACCTTCATTTTCAGGTTCTGCTTGAGTTCATGAGGATTCTATTACTGAAGGTCTTTCCAATTTCATGTGACCCAGAAAAAATTGCCCTTTTTTAACCTGTAATGCCTCCGGTGATATTTTTTTTTTTATCCTGTTCAGGACACAGTTGCTGGAGGAATGTTGTTAATATAGGTATTTTTTCTTTTTTTCTGAATATGTCCACAGAAATGCTTCACACCACAAAAAATGCAAAGAGCTGCATTTGGCATTGTCTGTAAATATAAAAGCAGCAGAATCGTAAAACTACTAAAAAGAGAGGAAGCAACTACACTAGAATCCATTATTCTGAAGTTGTTTAGGAAAAAAGCTCCTGTTTCAATCTAAATTCTTCAACAGAAGTGTAGAAATCATTTATGTAATCTTTTGGAAGATATATGTATGAATTCAGTGTACTACAGAGTTTACATATCAGTATCATTTAAAAGTAGTAATACAAGGAGAAATGCTCATTAAGAGTGACAACGTGTCTCTTATCTCCCTGAGGAGAAGCATGCCTTTCCCTCAGGTGGTCCCCCAGCAGAAGGTTCTCCATCCCAGCAGTTCCAGCAGGAGGAAGCTGCTGGCCCCAGGGTGAGGACGATGAGGGTGAAATTGTGTGTGGGTGAGACCTGCCCTCTCGTGGAGAGAGGAAACATCTTCCCTGGCTGTGTGCAGTGTCAGGCAGCGTGGGCTGGCTGCAGCCTGAGGAGGTGATGCCATAGTTCATATTGATTTTGGAAACCAGACAACTATTTAGTCACAAATTCCCTTTGTTCTCTTGAAAGGTGAGAAGTGGAAAACATTTTTTCTGAGAATATCTTATTACATTTGTGTTACACACTGGGAATTCCCGGTTTTTCTTTTTGATTCTCCTGTCTGATTTTGGTGATTGGTATGTTGGCTACAGCTCTCACTACATAAGGATATTTCATATACTCATAAGCTAGATAAACTTCATTGTAGGCTAGCAAGAAAACCCATTACATTTAGGATAATTAATTCTCTATTGTCTGGCTAACAGCTTAGGAGAAAGTAGTTCCCCAATATTTCTTAATGCCGTACTTGTCTATTTCTTATGAAAGGACAATTTTTTGAGAATCTTAATTCTTGGTATTGTCTATATATCTTGAGTAGTACTAATAGTTGTATCTTCATAAAATTTTGAATTATCCTTAATAAGGAAGGAGAGGGAGAATGCAAATTGTGTCTGAAGGCAGCATTTGTCCTATTTTCTATGATTCTATGGGAATTTTGGGGAAAATTTACTGTAAAATATAGGATACTAAATATAGATTGCCACTTACTAAGATGAGAATATGCCCCTCTCTTTGGTTCTTTGTTCATGAAAGACACCCTCCTTTCATGTCTATGAGTTTTGCTACTAACTAGAGATTACTTTAAGAAGTAAAATCACACTGCAGAATCTACACTTTATATTTTTTCCTGGCATCTGTATTCATGCCCATTGCATATTTATTCATTGTACATTCATTCATCACATTTTTTAATGTAATGAGGAAATCAAGCTTTTATAGGCACATGAACACTGTTGCAGCACAGAGACTATACTAGGTGTGTAATTTCAACTACTATTGAGACTACTGATTGTGTGGCAGAGTAAGTAATGAAAAAGGTGCTGTTTTCAAGTGGATTAACTCCTCCTTTCTTATCTCATAATACAAATGACTCAGTGGCTGTGAACAGGATGTGCAGCTTTTCTCTGCTTCTGCTTTCTATGTTTACCTAATCAGCCCATAATAACTGCCTATGGCTTGGGAATACTGTAAAGATGGAAGTACCTTAATGCTTCTACAGTGCTTTGACATTGTACAGCATTAATGCAAAAACTCGTAGTCATTCTAACTACTGTTATACAATTATCACCTCTTTGATGAACAGTGGCTTTGATGCAAGGATCCAAAGGAGCTGGGAGTTAGTCAATATTCCTGTATTTCTTTTAACAGTCGGAGTGTGGGTATTCACATGGCTGTTTCTGGCCTCTGCCACCAGCCTCCACCCTTACACCTCATTGTGGTCTATCACAGGAGCTGAGAGTTCTCTCAGAACACTGTGCTTCCAATATTTTCTTGGTAATTTTCACCTGGGAAACAAATGCCTTTAAAATCAGTGTCTTAACATGTATCAGTTTGCACAGTATAATTAAACTAGCAAGCATCTGCCCACAGTCTATGGTTGCCTAATTGTTAATTTTTATTGTGAAGTGTTTCATACCTATTTTCATTTCCTCTGGATGTGATTTAGGTTACCATGGCCTTTACTGTGAGGAGGAATATAATGAATGCCTCTCTGCACCCTGCCAGAATGGAGCCACCTGCAGAGACCTTGTCAACAGCTACGAGTGTGTGTGCCTTGCTGAATACGAAGGTAGGCTGGGGTTTGCAATTGTTCTCTGCATTTTTGTGGTAGGTTCTGTTACAAACAGAGGGATACTGTATCCTGAGCAGAAATACATCCCTCATGTAAAGTTAACAGAGACAAACCTCAGTATTCATCCTGATCCCTTAATCTTTATTTGAATTAATAGCTAAGATTTAGCTCCTGTGTGAGGAATTTCTGTCCTGGTCTGGACACAAATAGATTTCTTTGTTCTTCTCAGGTGTAGTTTTTTCTCCTGTTTTTAAGATATGTTAGAAAGTGATGAGATTAAAAAGAAAAAACACCATAACTGTTAAATAGACTTTTTCATCAGTTGTTGTTGGAACCTGTACACAGAGAGCTTTCAAATAGTTTTTTCATTGTCTCCAGTGAAGTGAGCTATAATAATAATAATAATAATAATAATAATAATAATAATAAATGATTAGTATTTGAAACAGATTAGCACAAAGGAGTAGAAATAAAAGTTTTATCTTCACTGTTCATTTAGAAGACTGTAAAGCCCAAAGAGAGTAGTAGGTCTGTGTGTGACTGCTTTTCCATGTTAACTGCAGCTATTCTTAGATCTGTGTTCAAATGGAATCCATATTTGGCATTTCTTAAGTAATTTATAAAATAGATAAGAAGCTGTTTGTTTGGCTATACAAAATCTTTTCTCTCACAGTAGATTTCAGCTGGAAACAAATTAACACATATCAGTGGCCTGTGACAAGTCCTTCTGGGAAGGGCAAAAGTGATACTTTTTTAGTGTATTCTGTGTTGAATCATGCTGTGAGAACACTTTGAATGTAATTTTATATGCTATTAGGATTACAAATAAATAAATAAATATTCTACACAGAATGACTATGTTCTAAGGAACATTACTCCAGCATTTTCTCATTAAGCATATCAATCCTTATCTGTGCTGATAAGTAACGCTCACTTAACAGCTGCTTGAGGCTAAATATTTGTTTCACGATGGTGATTGCACTGCTCTTTGACTATAGATATGGAATTCATCATTTTAGAGGCCTGGTGAGGAAATGACCCTCAGCTTTTCATGACAGTTTAAGCATCACTTAACCATAATGTACCATAATGTTCACCATAATGTTCATCTTCTCCTCTCACCCGACCTGTCACCTGGTGCAGCTGGAAACAGTGTGCACAGCAGGTTGTGCTGTAAATGAAAGCAGGGCACCTGGCCCTGTAAGCAGCTTTTGCTGATCACTGAGCTCCCCTCATCCCAGTACTTGAGGTGTTCAGTGAATAGACCTGAGGTGCCCAGCTCAAGATGTGATGTGGGCCATCAGAGGCCTCAGCCTGGGCACTGCCACCCCAGGGCTGCCCATCTGCAGTGCCCTTCTGCCTGCACAGCCCCGGGCTGGCAGATGGGCAGGGGCTCTCAGGGTGGAGCTGTGCCAGCAGGTACCCGTGGCTGCTGCCTCTGCTGGTCCTCCCACTGGATGCTCAACTACAGTGCTCTGCCTTTTGCTGCTAACACTGCCAATGTCAGCAGAATGATTTTGGCAGGTCTGTAGTGAGTATGTGTGTGTGTGTATACATATAAAATATATATACAAAAGTAAGTTTTATCTGAACAGTAGACTCCAAGGAAATAATGCAGGTAGCAGTGGCATTAGAGTCTCTCTCCCCATTCCTAGTTGGGAATATGCTGTGTTATTTTGCATGCCAGGTGCAGCTTGCACTGTCTTCTGCAAGGCAGACCTGCTGGATTCACAAGGCCTACACTGGGCATGAAAGAGCGAAGGTAGTAGCATGAAGTAGAGCCATCCAGTTATTTATTTTTAACTATACATTTGAATAATTTTTTTATTACCTTAGTAATACTCCTTATTTCCAGAAACAGGTAATGAGAGGCATCAGAATGCTTTTGTATGTTATTAAATAAGCTATTAAATAAACTTCTTAGTCAAGACAATTATTGTTGATATGTTACTGAAGAATTTTGGGAATTTTATGGGAATTTTATGCTTCATTATATAGTTTTTCATAGACCACCAGTAATGCTCCTAAGCAGAAGCTGCCCTGCCTCTCCTAGCCCATAGCAAAGAGCTTAGAGGAGGCACATGTGTAAAAAGTTTAGCCAGCATAAACCACGTGGCTTTAGTGTTGTGATATCATTAGCCCAGAAGGACAGGTTTGGAGTCTGCAGACTCATTCAGGTAAAGTCAAATTATCACATGTACTGATTCCATGCTGCCAGTGTGAATCATGTCAATGGCAATTACTGATTTCTTTGCTTTTCAGGAAGGCACTGTGAATTATACAAAGATCCTTGTGTTAACATCAACTGCCAGAACGGTGGCACTTGTGACAGCGAAGGTCTAAATGCTACATGTATTTGTGCACCTGGATATGCAGGCAAGTGATTTGTGTATTGCACAGAACATCTAGTTGTCATTGTTCACTGTGTCTAGAGGAAGACAAATACCAAGTAAGACTGCTCTTCAAGAAAGGAATTAGTTTGGACTTTGCTGTATTGTGAGCAGTGAGAATGAAAATTTTTTTATGTTACTTACATCTGCTTTGAACTCTGTAGCGAAAAAAGCTTGTTACTAAAGTGACTTCATTAAGCTAAGAGCTATTTAGCAAGACTTATGACCTACTACTTGAGACTAGATTGCATTTTAAAAATAGTATTTTGAAGATTTCCAGGTATCCCAATATACTAATTGGACACTGTTGAAACTGGAAAATGTTTTAATAGTGACCTTGGTTACTGTGTGCTCAAGAAACAGCTTGTTCCATTATCTTTAATAAGCAATTGCTAAAAGTCCTAAAGTACTTGTTATGAATCAATTTACACTTTCAGAGTACTGGTAAGAAACTCATTTAATCTTTTGGCCTTGTACTTAGACTGATGTGGTTGGCATCCAAATATCTGATGTCAAGATAATTTACAATCTCATGTTCTGTTAGTCATGTAAGGTAATATCCAATGTGAGAGTAATAGGTAAACCCATTCATAGCTGGTTTGTAGATCAAATTGTGCTTTTTAATCTGTTCTAATTAAAAGGCATTCTTTGGAAAAGAATTAGCTTTCCATTGTACAGGGTCAGTTTCTCAGGCATCGATTATCTACATTATTGTATAGCATATCAGAATATCCATGATTGTCTGTTATACCACATTATCCTGTGATGGAAATTATATTTAGAGAAAGGAGAAGGAGTCTGTGTGAGGTTAGTCAAGTCCCTTAGTCCCCAGGCTTTATTTTCATGTGGTTGAATAAGGATAATACTTCCTTCTTGGAATCCTTTTGATGTTCTGAGAATAAAGATGTATTGCACTGTAAAGTGTTGTGCAGCAAGAGAGAAGTTAAATGACTGAGGATATGCTTGCTACATCAGGCACTTGCCATACATCATTTTGGTTTTACTTTTGGATTTTTTTTTCTATGTAAGGTGAAGAATGTGAAATTGATGTAAATGACTGTGACAGCAACCCATGTCACCATGCTGGAACTTGCATAGATCAGCCTGGTGGTTACACCTGCCATTGTCCTCATGGATGGGTCGGTGCAAACTGTGAAATACGTAAGTTTTGTAGTTCTTTAAACATTTCTAAAAACTGTAAGTTATATTAAAGACATTTTTATTTATCTGTAAATACCTATCTGCACAAATACTGTGAATCATATGTAAATGAACAAAATCATGATACATTTTAAAATCATGGTAAATTTTATTTTTAGCCAAAGTATTTCAAAACGGGTCGGGCACTCAGTTTGCCTTTAAATCGTACTCATGCTTCACAGCCTCCCTGCACATTCTGGGTTGTGTGTCCCACAGCAGTGTAAGCACGGTGCTAACAGGCTTGTATTGACTTCTGAGCACCTGCACCTCTAGTGATGTTTCAGCAAAACCACTTGGAACTTGCTTACCTAAGGAAACTGGTTCTATGTAGTTGTGCTGCAATTTGTGTGCAGGCATTTACCAACTTTTTCAGGAATAACTTTTCCAGCTATAGGCTGATTTCCACCTAATTTGTTAGAAAGGAGGGCTCAGAGACAAAATATTTCCAAATCATTCAGTAAGACTTAAGAGAGGTTCCACTGGAAGCAATGGCTTCAGTGTGATCTTATTTCTCATTTTAGAGAGAAGCTTCACTCTCTCTCTTTAGAGAGAAGGGCATTCTTATGGCACAGTGGAAAGTCCAGGAGAGGCAGAAAGTATGAAGCCCAACTGTGGAAGAATGAAATGGAAATTAGGTTTCATTAGTTTTGCTGTTCACAGATCTGCTTTGTTTTTTTCTTGATGTTTTTATCTTGAGCTGGAGATGCTGTCTTTGCTAGAGAATTCAGCTGTGTATTTAGTTGCTTGAATGCTCGGATACTGTGGTCATAGATCCCTTTGAGTCATTATACAGATACACAGGTTTGTTAGCACAGTTAAGGTCGCAGGGATAGGTGATAGATTAATAAAACAGACACAAAGAATAGATTAAAAATGTTTTCTATATCTCATTTACACAAGGAGCATGTGAACCTTCTATTTTTTGCTTGCTTCTACATAAACTTTACTTAAACATATAGACTGCTTTTTTCAGATTGATTCTGCTCTTGATGTTCTTGATGTTAGTTCTTACTTTAACTCAGTACATTCAGTTTCAGAGATTTCTGGTGTAAGCAAAGACTGCAGAAGACCACTTCCAGCTAGCCCAGAGATGGTGACAGCCCTGCCTTTTTTGTTGTCTCTGTGAATGGCTCTCACTCTTCCCTGGGTGGTGCAGAGCCAGCAGACATTGGGAGCACAACTGTGTGCTGTCTGTGTGCCATATTGCTGATGCTAAAATATGCTCAGATGAGCTTTTCCTGACAAGGCTGATGTTGGTGACACCTGCAGCATGCAAGAGCAAGTTGACTAGCAAGG
This sequence comes from Aegithalos caudatus, assembly GCA_013389925.1. Taxonomy (NCBI): domain Eukaryota; kingdom Metazoa; phylum Chordata; class Aves; order Passeriformes; family Aegithalidae; genus Aegithalos; species Aegithalos caudatus. The sequence continues at coordinate 27,616 of WEIU01015186.1, forward strand.
CAGTATAATTCTGCCTGCCTTTGCTATTAAGTAGTTGGCTGACAGACAGATGGGCTTAGTTCTTGGAGAAAGCAACAATCATCCTGGAAACACATTTCCTGGAGTCCCTTGATGAAGTGACAATTACATTTCTGTTGTGTTATGGTATGCCAAAGGGATACAAAGGCTTGCATGCTTTTTTAAGCCTGCAGATGTGCTACAGGAATTCAGTGGTGCATGTTCTGGAGTGCTCTGGCTGTTATGCTCTAGTCACTCAGAGGTTGGCTGTTTACACCACAGATACACAGTGAAGTGCATATAAACATATGGGGAAAGGACAGAAGCAGACAAGAGGGTGGAAGGAGCCTCTCCTACTGTCCAGCTACTCAATTATTTCTTCTTTCCCCTGTTAGAGGGGATGCAAGTTCTTTTATCTTGTGACTGCTAATGACAGCAGGGAGTTACCTGAATGTTAACTGGCATTAATAGCACTGCAAGGCTCATTCTCAATCAGAAATATTCAGCCTTGCCTTGTCCATGGTAATTGTTTTCAACTGAAGAGGTTGAAATTACTGACTTTTTTATTCAACACGTGACAGTAGCTAATAGACTGCATGTATAAAATAATAATAATAGAAGAGATATAAAAATACAGTGTAAAAAATTCTGGTTTGGACTGGTCTTGAATGAAAACAGGAAAAAAACCTTATAGCCACAAAAAGATATATTTTAAAGAAAAAGTATGTTCAAAACTTGAGGGTTACCAGTCTTTTTTTCAATAAGCTCCATTTCTTCAAATGTCTGATATTTCCTTGCTGTTAAAGTTCCTTTGCCACTGCAGCAAGATAAAAGCACGTGTTGTTACGGGACACCGTAATAGATAATGCTACCCCAAACAGACAACTGTGGACATGCAGCCTCTCTAACCAGTGCAGTGCCTCATGTGAAAAGCTGGGGAAGCTTTCCTAAAGAACTCAGATTTTAACATGTATGTAAGGGATTATGCAAAGAGGGATTGAGTTTTGAAGTAATCAATTTGCCAAAAGAATTTAGAAATATTTTGATTTGCAGATTTTTCTTCTACAGGTCCATGTAGCCATGTGAAGATCTTTGTACTCACTGTCTTTCCCTGAGCTGTGAGTTAACTTAATGGGAACTTAATTCTAATCATATCTAGAAAGGCCATATCCAGCTCTTTTATAAACAGGCACAGCACTTCTGAACTCACTGGAGTTGAGACAATGGTGCAGTCGATTTCTTTGAGCTCTAAAGTTTGAATGTATTAGTAAATGTGCTTCAGTTCATCTTTCCAGTTCTTTTTGCCATATTTATTATATTCTTCCAGCAGTGTGTGCATAATGGAATGTTAATTATGTGATGGAAATTAAATTTAAACACTGCATACTGACTTTGTATTGGACCATCCCTCTGAATGCTAGAAGAAGACACAAAGCCAGGCTTATCAAGAAACTGGGGTTTGAGTGTCATTTGACTAAATAGATCACATTTTATCCTTTGCAATTTTCTGTTACTGGCCATGAAGGAGGCTATTGGTATTTAATCTTTTTTGTAGAACCACCCTATTTATAGTTCCCCACTTTTCACCAGCTGGTTTAGCTGCTTGAAGTGACTACCTTAACAGGATTTCAGGGTTATCTTCTTGTCAGACTGTTCTTTTTAATTTCCAAGTGCTGTATATACAACAAATGAGACAAGATGTATGTTGCCTGGATGAATTGTGATATTTTTAATATCATCTTATGGTGCTTACCGGCACTAGCAATTCCAATTAAATAGGATTAAATTGGTCTTAATTATAAAGAGGATATTCTTCCTTTCAAAATGAAATGCATTTGCCTAAAACGTTAATGGAGCATTCACTGTAAAAATGCTCACAAAATGTCTCATATGAATTCTCTAATGCCTGCTGGTTATTTGTTAATATCATTACCTTTACCACTTTTGTAATTATTAATGTAGTTACTGAGGTATGCCAAACCATGTGATTACTTGAAAATGAAAAATTTCTAGTACAGACTGTTGTGTACATTGAAATATTATTCTTAATTAATTTTATGAACATTAATATAATAATTGAAAATACTGTGATTTTGAGCTGTCATATGCTATGTCTAATCTCTGGAGGATAAGCTGTTAATCTTTATATTTTGATACGGTGAGGAAAAAGGGAAGAAATTTTTCTCATCTCTGTCATCCAGAGATGGAAGACACGGAATCTAAATCAGAAGTGTCTTGCCATATATCTGCACACATTAGATCTGAATTCAGCCTAGTCTGACAGCCTGATAGAAACCACTGTGTGTGACAAATGTGCTGCAGAACAGAAATAGAAGCCCATCCCAAACTGCACAGAGCACAGCTGTATTCCCTCCCTCATATCCTGACTGGGCAAACTGCAGTAACAGTGCTTTAGAAACATTAAACCACTGAATGATTCAGGCTGATCAAAACTTTACTGACCTCTGAAGAAGATGAGAGAAGCAAACAGCCAGTCCTTAAACTCAGCTCACATTTGTGGACAAAGTCTGAGCAGCCTAGAGCTGGGAGTTGCTCCAGGACAACCTTCACTATTGTGACAAAGAGCAGCCATTTCTCCAAACTCTGCCCAGCTGAATCCCATGTTACAGCTTCGGGCTTTCTCACCACCTCCCTCTAAATCAAATTTCTTTTTTTTCCCTGTCCTTATGTATTCCCTGTATTTCTACTGTAGATCGAGATTTTTAAACTGGAAATTTCAACTCAGGTGCTCGAATTATCTGCCATCATCAGCATCCTTGAGATGTGGCTTCTGAGAATATCTTAACCTCCCAAAGCATATGCTTGGAAGCCCTGTTCCCAGACTGTGATTGAGTAAAGGGAGTTTCTAAATCAGTGCAAAGCAGAAGTACATTTGGAAAAGGAACAGGCACCTACTGGAAATAACTTTTGCAGAGTGCTACATTTCTGTAGTCAGGATGATTCAAGCCTGTTCCTGTTTTGAAATAATATGAGACCATAGGCTTAAAAGACTGCCAAAAATGAACCCTGGAGGGAAGTACAGGTTAATTAGAAATATTCTGACCCATGCCATAGAGAAACAGATCTGAGGACATAGGCAATTGATAGAAAAATCTGTTTGGCAAAGATATATTTTGGGGATCAAGAATATTTATACAGAAGATCTGGAATACATAAACACAAGAAGCCTCTTCCAGACTGGCTTTACTTTAAGGTCTGTTTTGAGAATCTCAGGGAAATTATGCTTGGGAAAAGACTCCAGTGGGGTCCCTAATGTAGAACCTTTTGGGGTGTCCTTTTTGTCCTTGAAATGCTGAAGTCTCTGCAGTCTGGTGGAGATGGGCATAAGAAAGTCTGTTTTTCAAATTAAAAACCAAGTGTGTGTTAAATAACACATTTTAGTGGAAGGCTTCACTGTTAGAACAAACTGCACAGAGGACTGATTGGTTCCTAGAAGCTTTTGAATAAAATCTGCCTGCCTTTAGAGAGCCTATAGTATAAAATAACATAATGCAAGAATAACTCGATGATTTTTCTGTTACTTGGGTTATACAGGATATCAAACTTGATAGGTCATCCTATATGATCTTAAAAATCAACAGAAAAAAGTGGAAGAAGTTTCAACATACTGCTATTCAAATTTGTAGCATGTTAGGCCTAGTGGCGTATTGGTAACAGAGTCTGGGAAGGTTCAAATTACCTATCTCCATAGCTTCAAAAGTCAGAAATATTGAAAATGAATATCATAAAGTAGTTCTATTCAGCAGGATGGATATAAATCATTAATTAATGATAACCTTTTATTTCTTATTGGCAGATCTGCAGTGGAAGTCTGGGCATATGGCAGAGAGTCTAACAAACATGCCTCGTCACTCGCTCTACATCATCATCGGGGCCCTGTGCGTGGCCTTTGTCCTGATGCTGATCATCCTCATCGTGGGCATCTGCCGCATCAGCCGCATCGAGTACCAGGGCTCCTCCCGGCCAGCCTACGAAGAGTTTTACAACTGCAGGAGCATTGACAGCGAATTCAGCAGTGCAATCGCTTCCATCCGACATGCCAGGTTTGTGCTGGGCATGCTGATGTCCTAGGAGTCTGTTCTGATGGGTCATTTCAGTTCATGCACGGTGCACTGAGGCGCTGCTGGCAGAGCCAATGGGCTGCTCCGCTGGAAACTCCAGCGCTGCTCCCTGCTCTCATCCCAAGTGTGACAATGCAGCAAAACTCCTGAAAACAGAGTTATTCTGGCTTTATTTGGTGTAACTGGTCCGAGGTGGGACAGATGCAGAATTCTTAGCCTGTCAGATCTGTTAGGGATGTAAAGATTAACTGCTACACACATGTAAGATGATCAGATAGGAAAGGCACTTTGATTTTTGTGACTAATTTACCAGGTTATTCAGTGAGAGTTTCTTCACATCACTCATTTTTGTGCTCCTATTCACCTTTCTTACTTGCTTTCCTAGAGACAGTAATTTTTTCACTTCGAAATTTAATGAAGCGCTTACAAGGCATGGCATTGAGTGTTAGAATAATACAAAAGTAAAAGGGATTTAAGAGCTTAAGTGTAAGTCATAGCACTAATATGGCATTAAATATACTAGCTCCCTGTCCTGGTTTAGGGCAAATTTGGGAGGAAACTTCCAAAGGGGTACCTCTAGAAAGCAGATTCAAGTGGCCCCTCCCTGAACTGGTTCAGGAAAAGATTTCCTTGGAGAAAAGTGGAAAAAACCCTGTTTATTTAACAAGCAAAGTATTCAGAAGCATGGTAATTGAATAGTATTAAACCATAAAACCTCTTGCTGTTCTGAGGAGATGGCAAATTCAGAAAGTCCTTGTTGTGGGGTGCAGCTCTGCTCGCCCAGTCCCTTACCAGCCCCTCCTGAGCTGGGAAATGCCCCATCCCAGGCCCCAGTGGGTCACAGGTGTGAGCTCCTGGTGCTTTTCTGGTTTTCTGTCCACAGCAGGCTGATCAGTTCCAAGAAATAGAAAAGCCACAATGCGGGGAACTTCTCTGCCTCAGTTGCTACAAACTAACTAAAAGCAGAGGAGAGCTCTCTCCCGCTGTCCGTGCTGCAGACAGCTCTGTGTGTGTGAAGGATGTGGGGCAGCAAATGCAGTTTCTGATAACAAACTGAGCTTCTTTCTCCCCCTTTGCCCTCAGAACCAGTCCTAAAGGTGCAGAACTTAATATCCAGCATAAACAGAACAGACAGCTGGGGATACAAACATCATAATGTCACTCTAGGACACTCGCTCTCAACAATTGCGTTTAAAAATGTCCAAAGGAGTTGAGTAGATTTAGAAAAGGCTTTCCTAAAATCTAACCTGGATTTTCTTTGCTGTTAACCTGGCTGCTTCTTTCTTACTGCTCTTCAGGCTGTCATAAGGGATAATTTATCACTGTTCATATCACTCGTATATCCAGTGCTGAGCCGTCCCTCCCTTCTCTTTTATGATAAAAACAAACAAAGCAAACAAACTTTTTTCTTTCCTAGGTTTACCTAGCCCATTCTTTCAGTATCTCTTCCCAGATCATGTCAGCTTCTTTTATTGTCTTCCTGGGACACAGACTGTCTTTCTTTTTTTTTTTTAAGATGGGTCCCTAAAGCAGACTCCTCTGTCTGAAGATTTATGTGCACCAAATAAACTGAATAATCACCTCCTGCATCTTATTTATGGCATTCCATACATCTGAAAAAGAAACTTGCTTTTTTATTTTTTTCTTTTTTTTTTCCTTTCTAGTGACAAATGACATACTTTTGTGATCTGTTAAACCTTTTCTGCATCCCAAGATCCTCTGTGTCATTTTTCTTCCTAGCCAGTATGGTTTCTTCTCTCTTGTGTTTGACATCTCTCTTAATAGACTAGAACTTTCATTTTTGATGTTTCTTTTTGCCATTTCTTCAATTTGTCAAGATCACTTCAAATTCCAACAGAGTATTCATGTGTGTTACCATTAAAATGCTCTTAAAACTGAGGCAGACATGTTCTTGTGCACTGACATGGAGAAATAGGTACATATTGGTTGGTGATTGCTGGTAATTAATTTTCTGAATGCTCCAGTTCTGTTTCAGTGAAGATGAAATAGGTTAAATTGTATTACTGCTGAAGTCATCAAAATTATCTGAAATGGGTGAAGCGTTCCCCCAGGCTCAGTTAATCACATCACAGCTTTGGGTAGTAGCTCTTCAAAGTATTCCAACTTCAAAAAAGTTCTTAGACTGGGATAGATTAATGATGATTCTTCAAATCCATATTATGTAGTTAGAAATTACAGTATTGTTAGAAATTACATTAGAGTTTCCCTGTCTTGGAAATTGTATTTCTGCTTAATGGAAGTGAAAAGAAATGTTTTCATTCTAAATAATTTTCAGTGCCTCCAAGAATGGAATGCCATTTAAAAATCCAAGACAGAGCTGCCAAGTCAGGTAATTCCTGGAGGTTTATTGTGGAGATTGTTGTGTATATTTTGGGTTCGGAAGGATATAAACCACTGTTTTGGTCATTTCAATCCAGGAAAAGGAGCAAAACTTACAATTATTTTTGCATAAATTCTTAAATCTACATATCTAAAGGTCTGAATTTTCAGAATTGCTGAATCTAAGAAATCTACTTTCAAATAACAGAAACTCCAGCACTTTCTGAAAATAATTCCTTTTCACAGTTAGATACCAAAATTTGCTAGTAATTTTGGAAAATGGAGGCCAAGGGAAAAGTTAGTAGATTTTCTTTAAAGGGAAGGTTTCTGGTAAAGTCAGCAGGTGTCTGAGGGTGTGGATGTCTGTTGCATATTCAGTCAATTATTTTAAAACTACTTGTCCATGTTTCTCAGCATTTTTTTCTAGATAATTTTTTTTTCTGTAATTTGATATTTACTAATCAAGGTACTTGCTGTAAGACAAAACCAATGTGCTCGAGGATGATTACTAAATGTCTACTTCTAGTGAATGTTCCTGGAATTAGCAGATCAGAGCTAGGCAGTTTTCTGAGCAGATGAAGCACAGTTGTCTTCAGCATTCATTATGCAGACAGTAAAGAAATATTTCTTTTATGTTAAAATTTATACATTTTAAAGCTGGGAGAGAACAGTGTAATGAAACAGTTGACCAGTGGCTATGGCAGCCATAAGATGTCATTGAAATGGAACCAAGATCTGTTGTTGAAACAGAATTGTTCACTTTATAAAAGCATTCACACTGAGTTAATGAATTATCTGGTGACAGACTATGCTGCAGTTAGTTCTGTGTGTGCCCAGATATCAGTAGCCTTCATGCACCACTTACAGTGTAGTTTATTTAATTTTTATTTTCACATGCTGATCTGTCCTGTCTCTGTGTCAGTTGAAGAGTCTGGTTCATCAGACTCTAAAATCTCCTGTCACAGTTCTCTCTGCTGCATTTTCTCCCCATTCCTGTGGAATTGCCTGTGTCAGACTGTGGTGTCCTAAGCTTTCTGAATCGGATGAGCATCAGCACACACTCATTTCTTACCATTTCCTGGCATAGATCTGTGTCAGCTTTTTGTAGAAGTGTGATCACGTGCACATGTACTCTGGTCTCCACATCACCTGCCAGTTGCTTAATATACATTCTCTGCCAGGGTTAATTTTCTGGGAACTCTAGGATTATAGCTCAATTATTCTAAGCAAGGCACAGTACCACTTAGACACCTGACCTTTTCTCTGGATAATGCAGAGGAAATAAATCTTCTCATTCTCCTACTGTGGAAGCCAAAAGAATCCATTCCTCCTCTCAGTATGCATTATCCTTTTTTTAACTTCTGGTCTCTCTCTTTTGCTTCTCTTGTTTAAATTTTATTTGTGGGCTCCTTTTGCCAGTTGCTGGTTTTGAGCAGAGTAGCAACATGTGGTTTCTTTATTCTGTTTCTGGGTAAACTCTGAACTTCTGCCCGTCACACGGAAATTGGAAGATACCATTTTCTCAGGGTTCAGCTGTCTAAGGTTCTCAAAAATCTACTTGAGTGGAGGTGTTGAGGTTAATAACTGTCTATAGTTAGCCATCTCTTGAATTGCTGTTCTAAGGAAGTGGAGGAGCAGGACCATTCCAAATGTGAATATGATTTGCAGTGTCTGTCACACGCACACACACTGAGCTGCCTTTGCCAAGAATTGCTACAATGAATGTGTACTGTCCTCAGAATTGTCACGGAACCCTCAGTTTCTCTGAAGCTACACAGGTCTCTCTTGTTCAATGCTGCATTGAAAATATATTTTCTGATTGTTATTTAATGTACTTTACTTTGTGATTATCTTTGTGATTTGTAATATTGTTACACACTGGTAAACATGTCTGATGTACACACTGGAACATCACCATCATCACCCATGAATGGACCTGTCAAAGTTAAATGTTGAGCTTGAAGATCTTCCCCAGTGCTGCTGCTACACTGTTTACCAACCCAAGCACATAATTGTTCACAGTATGGCATTGAAGCTAACGTTAAAATGATTATCCATCATGTCCCTCCAGTCTTTTTCCACACTCAGTGCTTCCCAGGATCGAGATTTCCCCACACACTGTATGCTCTTTGTTAGATGAATAATCTTGTGTTTGGTTGCCCTGGAAAAAAATCTTTATTAACTTGTTTGTATGTGCTTTTGTTGTAAGCAGGCAGTTAATTGATCCAGCACACTCTGTAGCAGGAACCTTCATCTTTTCACTATTGATTAGCCTTTGAATCATTGCCTCTTGCAGATGGTATTGATAATTGCTTTGTGTGTTCCTTTATGTCATCAGTTGGATAGCATAGCACTGCTGTGCAGTCCTAGCAGATACACACCCATGGAACAGAGTTCCCATTTAACACTTCTGTCCTTAACACAAACCTCTGAGGTTGGTGAGAACTCTGTTAGTTTGCTGCTCTGGGCAGTGACTGACTCCTGAGCCACCTGATCCAAGCAATGTGGTTGAGCAGCTCAGTGGCTCAGCCAGACCATAAACAACTTACACATGTGCTGTGCTCTTTTCTCAGCCTTTTCTAATTAGGGGCACATGTCAACCCTGACCTAAAGAAGAAAACAGATTTTGTCCTGCTTCACTGTGTGCAACAAGCCAGGCGCTCTCTGCTGTCAGAATTTCTGGAGAATGTGCACCATCATTTGTATCTCTGCAAAGCTCTATTTCCTTTAAACCCTTGAGAGTGATGGTGAAAAAGGGTGATTCAGAATTCAATGCTGCCTCTGATTTAGTAAGATGCCATGACTTGATTGCTTCATTCAGTTCTTGAAATTTTATCTCATTTGTAGAAAATCATGTTTATCCATCATGATGGGGATGAGCAAATGTGACCTGTCTGTATTTATTAAAATAACCTATAGAAGAAGGCAGACATTCAAGCATGGGAATGAATCTAGTGTAGCCTTATGGACAGCTGAAGAACTTAGAAAAAATAAATTTTCACCATACATATTATAATGCTTTCAGCCATTTCAGTTTTGTCTGCAATTCTGAATCACTGAAAACAGGCAAGAATGAAACTGGAAATGATAAACCTGCATAAAAGTCTTGGAAGAAAATCAAGTTAATTTTGGTTTGGGCTAAATATTGTCCTCAAAATCTGGATATCCTCAAAATTTTCTGGATTTCACTTTCCAATATGCACCATGTAAATTAATACAGGCTAAATATAGTACATAAGTGCATAAAAATCCTTAGTGTGGATGACTACATCAGTAATTCAGTTTCTGTGTTTTCTGTGCTGTTTTCTCTGCATCAGGTCAATATGAAAAAATACTTGACCATTTTTGCCTCATTTTCCTGTGATTTAATTTGTTATATAGAGTTTATCTAAGCTCTCTGACTTTGTTTCTTATCACAGGCCATAACTCACTGTGCTGTTGCTTTGAATTCATTCATATTTCTGTTTGTCACCAGAAGTTTTCTTTTTTTTTCCAGGTTTGGCAAGAAATCCCGACCTGCAATGTATGATGCAACCCCCATTGCTTATGAAGATTACAGCCCAGATGACAAACCTTTGGTTACACTGATTAAGACAAAAGATTTGTAATCTAGTGTATCTTTTTTGGATTATTTTTCAAAAGGATGGGCTACTAACCTAATTTAAATATTTTTAAGAAGAAAGCATAAGTAATTTAAACCATTAGATGCTTCAGAATTTTCTGTAGAATATTTAAGAACCAATTTTCTGCAGCTTTTAGTTTGGAAAAATATTTTAAAACAGAATTTGTGAACTTCATGATTTACATTTTAATGTACCTTGAGCTCTATAAACTATAAGCTTATGATAGTGTGTGCTTTTTTCTTGGTAGACACTATTACTAAACCCAGATGAGTTTCTTGTGGTTGTTACAGAACAGAAAACAATAATTAATGAGGAGTTCTTTATGAAATGTCAGTGCCAGCTTTCTCAGTAGAGGTAGGAAAAATGTGAAGCATAATATGATATATAATATATCCATTAATTAAAAAAAGTCTAAAATGTTTGTGTTGTGAAAAAGAAACTAGTAAAAATTATTATTCCTAATCTGAATGAATTAGCTTTTGCCTTATTCCATGCATGGATAGATAACCTATTCCTCCATTATTTCCTGAAATTGCTAAAACATACTCTTGAGTTGATGTTTGACATTTTTGTAATAGTTATTCAGGCTAGGCCTTGTATAATAATTAAAGTGCCTCTTGAGGCAAAGTAAGGGCACGATCCTTTAAACATTGAAATCAATGAGAGAACTTCCATTGACTTCACTGGATATAGGATTGGATCCTACAATTGGACTGAATCTATATTTTTCTTTAAAGGTTAAAGTTTTTTATATTGTGAGTAAACTAAGCATATGGTTTAAGTTGTTTGTTTCCTAAAGGTTGTTGATGTACAGTATTGTTTCATGAAATATTGTGTATTTCTCATAGTGCTTCTTATTTAGGATCAGTATGGGGTTTTTGTGGCTGTATTTGATCGCTTATGGGCGTCTTAAATTCTTGCTTATTTCAGAAAATACTGAATAAAAGTTAACCAGTGAAGATTGCAGCTGTTTCTTTGTTTTTCTTCATTTCAAACTGAAGTGTTGTCTATAAATTTGAAAGGACATGAGCACCATAAGCTCAGATCCAAGTTTAAACTAGATTCATTCTTCAGGCATGGTTTTCTATGACAGAGGTTGTAAATTTGCATCTGGTGGCCATCAGAAGATTTTTTTTATTGGTACATTTTTTTGCTGTACCAATATTTTGAAACTTTTGTTTACTGTGACTTCTAGTTTTGAGAACCTTTAAGGAAGAAAAATCAAGAGCAAGCTATGCCCTGTACCATTTTTGGTAACTTGAGCAGAAAAAGGGCACTGTTGTTGTAATTGATTTGTTAATCAAAGGAAGGGACATACTCATTCTTCAGAATCCTTGGCCTTTTCAGTCAGTAAAATATTGGCTTGCAAATCTATATGAGTAGGGAAACAAGCAACTCTGTTGTTTTAGGCAACATACATATTCATGGTCCATATTTTACAAGAGAGATGTTGCAATGAGCAGCAGCCTTTCTGCATACAAATCACACCTTGCTAGCAATTCTTGACCAACCTATATTTCTCTCAATTGACTGACCTGAACGATAAGTAATTTGTGAGGAGCTATTTTCCTGTCAGCTTGAAGCCTCTAGCTTCTGTAAATCATCCTGTGCATCCTGTGACTTGTATTCTGAAAATTACTTTGTCTCCTTCCAATTTATTTTATTGAACTCTGATGGCATGTTATGCATGCACTTGTGAGATATTTGTGAGGCACTGCACTGCCTGCCAGATGGAGCTGCCCTAAGACCTGGAGGGAACAAGCCCATCTTGTGTTTGTATCCCAACTCTGAATCTGCAAGAACAAGTTGGTTACTGTCTCTGTACACCAGATCATGTCCTGAGGACATACAGGAATGTGGACAAGGGACACTGATTATTTCATATCCTTTTCCCCAACCATATGAGGTTTGTTCTGTACAGGGAGCAAATACAGATGTATAGCAAATATCACTTGCTGTTAATATACTCCACTTCTTTTTTTTCTTTCTTTCTTTCTTTTCCTTTTTCTTTTTTCTTTTTTTCTTCTTTCTTTTTTCTTTTTTCCTTTTTTTTCTTTTTTTTCCTTTATTTTTTTCCTGTAAATTCTCTAGTTGCAGAAAGGGCTGATTGTATGTAGTCTTTCCCTAGCAGTGGGCTAACAGCCTCCAGCTCCTCCTGGACAAGATGGAGACAAGACTCTGGGATTGTCATTAAAGTCTAGTACTTGTGCATTCTCCAGGTTTGGTTATGTTTTCATCCTCTTCCATCTGGAAATAGGAAAATATCCTTGAGTGTTTTTTCCCCAGAAGCATGCACATGTATTCTTACTTATTTCTTGGGGTGGTGTGACACTTGCCTTTACAGCTCAGAGTTGTGATACATGTGCTAACAGGAAAATGTCATCATTTATATGGATTCTGGATAGAGTCAGTCCAAAATGATGAAGACAGTGACCCTATCCAAGTGGTTGGGGTAATTGCAGTATGGCATAGATACAAGGCCTGAGGGAACAGTTGAGCACAACAGCTAGAAAACACGTGTTGGCTAAAACCATACAAATTATCCCCATTAAAACCTGCAGGTGTAAACCTAACTTCAGCTGAGAAAAATTCGACCATTGCCACAGCTTCATCCTCTCTTTGTGTCCTGTCTCTGGGAGCTGCTTTGGGAATCTGCATTCCTCCTGTGTGGGCTCCAGACGTGACACCCTGCCAAACCCTCAGGTGAGAGGCCTCGGTCCCACATCAGAGCCAGTGTACATTAACTGATCTTGCTCTTGGAAGAAGCTGGCTCTCAATCCTTCCTAACTCCAACACTCTTCATCTTCCAAAGACACGGTGAAAAATGAAGTTGTGGAGGGGTGCAGGTGGCTTGAGAAGATGAGGTCCCCACGCCAGGCAGGCCTGCTGTGTCCCAGCACACACTCCGTGCAGGGCTGTGCCATGGGGTGCTCTCTGGGGTGAGGGCCCTGGCCTTTCTGCAGCTGAGTGCAGACCATCCCTCCCACTGGGGATCCGAGAGCCCGGCTGTTCCCTGTGCCAGGCGGGATGAGCACGTGGGAGCAGCAGCCCTGCCATGAGTTGCAGTGGGGCACTGCCAGCCCCATCCCTCTCCTGGGCAAACAGGCAGAGGATGAAAGGCCTGGAGAGGCAGTCCTGACTTGACTGAGCCTGCAGGAACTCTGTTTTCAGCTCTCTAACCCTACTCCTGACAGTATATTAAACAGTAGGCTCACAGGGACACTCATGGCTGGGGACGGGATGTGGGAAGGGCACAGACGAGGTGAGAGGTTGCAAGGAGACTGGAGGCTCCTCCAGCCCTGAATAACCCTGTGTATTGTCAGTCAGGGCTGGGTAACACCCTGTACCAAACCCATCAACCTCCAATGCAGCTGTGGCCAAATGCTGCACTGGTGTGAGGGGAATGAGAGCTGAAAAGAGACTTCAGCTCAGTAAAGTGCATCCTCAAATAGTGAAAGTGTCTGTGTGGTTAATCTCTTTTTTGTCAATGGGATTTTAAAGACAATGTATATGATGTTTTGGGGGAAGGTGGCTTGGTGTCCGTGTGCATCTAAAAATATAAAAGATCTGACCATTTTGTTTTAGTGAAGTCTTGTGTTGTGACACTTCAGTCACAGAACTGATGTTTTCATCTTGTCTCAGCCTCATTTCTGGAAACAGCATGGCTTTTCTCTGGCAAGGCTTTGTTGAGAAACACATGAGCAGTTATGACATTCCTGAAGATGTGCAGTTTCTTCTTTGATAGCAATAGACACCTGATGAGGAATAAACTGAACACCTCTGAAAATTATTCTCTGTGTGAATGGCTGAGAGGAATTGAAGAGCCACTCCTCACTTGTGTTGCCAGAGGGAATTTCTTTTCCCCTTCATGTGGCTAAATCCTTCTTTGTCCAAAATTTCTCTGAGATTCCCTTCTCATGTTGCACACAACCACCCAGCTTTTGCAGAGCAGACAGGCACATTGCATCAGTCAGATGCAAATCCAGCCCATCCTCCCGTTGGATGCCTCCAGCCTGGTTTCTGTGGGAGGTATTTGCTGTGTGACCAGCTTTGGGAACTTTTTTTTTTTCACTACTGCCATGTTTTTGAGGTTCATGTGCTGCTCAGTGCAGCTGGGCTGAAATTGCTGTTTGTGTGGTACTCTGCTCTTGTATTCCTGACCTCACAGCGGGGGCAGAAGTACAGTCCTCCCATGGATCATGGAAGGCAGCTGAAAGCCAGATTAATTCAGGGAAGAGTTTAGTCTCTCATGCTATGCTCTGCTATGAATAGTTAAAATAATGAGTGTATTATCAAGAGCTAATGAGTTCAGACATGTTCCCAAAATAAAAAATGGGAGTCAGGGCAGTCCAGTGTGTGCTTAAACCTTTTCTTCAAACCTGCTGACAGAGATGTGCACTGGCTTACAGCTTTCAGATACCCTTTATTTTAAAACAAAATATAAACTAAATTCTTGCTTAAAATTTGTTTTTTCTCTCAGCATCCATTACCCTTAGGAAATGCTCTGCATGAGTAGGGGAGCAGTGAGAGAAGGGCAAAGCACAGAGCTGGTGCCAAATGAGAGACATGGAGCTGATCTGCTCTATCTCCTCCCTGCAAGTTTGTCTTCTGTCCCTTGAGACTTTGGCTGAGTGTCTGCCAAAACACTGTAGCTGTGTGGGGTCGGGAGGGGTGGCATAAGGCAGATTTGAGACACTTTTATGTCCATCTTTGACATCACATCAGGGAGATGAGAGCAGCCAGAGTCTGGTGTCTGTGCAATCAGATACTGCTGCTACCTGAGAATGCTGGAGACTTCTGCCACTATGGGCACTGTGCTGTGCTCTCAGCTCCTCCTCAGGCTGATGTGCTGCTCCCTCAGAAACCATCTTTACACTTCTTGACTCTGCTGTTTGCACTACACCTGATCCCTCTGGTGCAACTTCTTTGCTGCAGAATGCCCTCTGTAGGACCCAGCATCTGAATCCTTTATATCCTGTCCCCCCCTCATATTTTGGAATGGCTCCAAATAGGTGAAGGTGATTCCTTCCAACAAGATGTGGGTCAACCAGTGAAAACAAACAAAACTTCAAAGCAGTTATGCCACATCCAGCTTCATCTGGGCTCAGCTGGCTTCTTTCCTTCTGCAGTGCAAAATGGATAACAAATATGACCTCTGTGGAAAAGTCAGATTTCTCTGTTATTATGAATTCCAGTTTCAAATCCTCCTTTTAAGACGTTTATGATAAGATGATTATTGTAAATAAGCTTCCCCTTTAGCAAAGAATAAATCATCAAATAGGCTTTGTTTGGTGAGATCCTTGGCAAAGGAATGTAAATAAATAAGCTAACTGAATAAACTTCTTTATCTGATGTGCTGAGCAGAAAAGGCAGCAAAGTTAATCATTTAGGAAAATAAGCTGGACTGCTGTGCTTTCTTCAATAACAGTCCAGTCTAAGGGAAACAATCTGCTCTATCTCCCTGACCCTGGACTTTTTGCTAGCATCCCACAGACCAGGAGAGATCCTGTTTATCACCCTGGCAGCAATGCTGTCTAGTCAAGGAGATGTCCTCCGGCCTAAATTTTTGATTTGTTTCTTTTCCTATGGACTGGTCTACTTCCTGTCAGAAGCAGCTCCTCGCAACAGACAGAGATCTCTTAGGAGGTCAGCTGTGGCTTCCCTTCCATCTCCTGGGAGTAGAACACACATGGACAACAATCTGAATCTGCAGGGTCTTAAACTTTGGACTCCATTCATGTTTCCACATGAGAAAGTTTGTATGTGACTCTGCATGGATCTTAGTCCAACACCACTCAAGGAAATGAGTGTGACTGTTCCAATTTTCACCATGGTTTTTTATTGACTTACATATTTGAAGTAATCTGAAGTAAATCTGTCTGGAATCTGAGCCTATAAGCCAGATACAAGATGCACAAGGTAACAAAAATGCATATAGCTTCTGTGGAAAAGCAAACAGCCTAATGCAATGGAGGTTATTTTGGCATGTAGGAGCTGCATTAGCAATTAGTTTGTCAGCAGAATACTTTGTCCTCACCCCCATTTGTAATTGCTGGATATGTGATCACTGCTGGTGCAGTTTGGTCTCCTGGAAGCTTATTTTCTATATTGTATATTTCTATATTGTATTGGGACAGAGAGAACACAAACAACAGGTTCCAATTATGGTTCTTTCTCGCTGAGAACAGAGAAATATATGGGTAGGTTACAGAGAGCAGAAAGCAGCATCATCTTGCTGAAAAGGGTGTTTGTAGATCCCAGTGCATGGCATTGATATTTATTCTACAGATCACTCTGTGGTTGTTTGATTTGCTACATTGCATCTGTTATGTGAAGAAGGCAACCAGCCCGTAACGTGTCATGATGAAGAATAATTTATTTCAAGGATTTTGTACCTAAAATGTGCTGTCCACAATGTCTTATTTGTGTCATGTGCAGACACCAGTTCATCCTATTATTTTAATTTGAACATTTATTTCAGTTGTTTTGCCCTAGTATGGCATTTGCTAGAAAGGTCTGTCAAAACAAAGCTGACAGAATGTCATGTAACTAAGGACAGATCTGCTTTTGTATGTGCCTATTGTGCCATTTCACTTTCATCTTGCCATGAATCTGGACTTCAGATTGTTCTACATATAAAAGATGATGACCAGATATTTTTATCTCCAGTATTCATCATGTTGCTCCCTCTTTCCTGGAGCCCTGTCTTGTCTGAGTGCAATGAGGACAGACAGCAGGAGATTTTTAGAGCACTGAATAAGGTGTGGAGTTTATCAGTTTTCCTCTGTCTTTCATTCATTTCATTTCCATGGAGAGAATATTTTACAATTCCATGGAGATGTCTTAATCCCTGAGAGCTTTGAAGGGTTATTTTACCTTAATGCATGTGAGATGTAAAATAAGGTAGTTAGTTAGCAGTATTGACAGACATGTCAGGTTTAAATCAAAATTTCTCACAGCTGTGATTTACTTAGTGATATATATGTTGCTGAATTTTGGAAGATTTATTTTGGAATACATTAGTCAATGGTTTAGATAATTGAATGGTAAATATGGTGATACTCTGATAACATTTTGAAGTTTCATGCAATAAACTACAAAATTTCTGAAAAAAATGGTTAATACTATCTTATTTCCCCTGACTTTATTGGACTGCAGAGAAAACCAAAATTCCCAACAAAATTACTACCCCACCTGGGCATTAGGCTTAGCACTATCCATGTTTTTTCAATTGTTTTTCAGGAAGCTCTTGTTCTGCACAAGCTATAAAATCATCTTTCTCCATAAAGGCAGTACCTCTCAAAGAGGACAGAAATTGTGGACACAGAATTATCATACTTCAAATTAACAGTTAAATGTGGTCTTCATTCAAAAGCAACTCAGCCTTGAGATTTCTGAGAATTCATTGTCTCTCTCTTTTTTGTTTATGTGTTACCTCTGACTTACATCCCTCTTCTTCAAACTCTAGTGTCAAGGGTGATTTATGAGTGCAATTTTCTCTGTAATATTATGTAGCAATAGTTGGCAAATCCCTTCCCTCAGCAATGGGATGTATTCTTCTTTGTCAGACACCAAAGAGGCACACAACCCTTGATTTTTTTTTAAAAAACAGTTCTTTTTGAAAGACCAAATGCATCCCATCTCATAATAATTAATCTCATAATTACTTATAGATATAAGTATATAATCTAATATTACTTATAGGTATGTTACATGTACAAAAACTGCTCTGGCCACGTGGCATTGGCATTTTCATGTGATGAATCCACTGGGAGTTCCTCTGACTGTCTCAGGTCCAGCTCTAACCAATCTCTTGCTCTTTGCTTAAAACAAGCTCAGCACGGTGCTGAGCAAATCCTGAGAGTCCAGCTGCATTGCTGTGCTGGGCATTGTTCATTATGAAATTTAAGCATGAGCTTTATGAAGAGCTTTGGAACTTTGTTAACTTCCTGTTATGTATTTTTTCCTCTTCTAGGGTTGAAGTATTTATAGAGCTCTTTGAGTTGCAAGACTTGGTAAAATCTTGTGTGAAATGTTGATGGCATCAGCCATCCCTTTACGTGAGAGCTCTACATTCACTCTGATTCTGAACAATTTAGAAAGGACTCAAGTCCAATTATTGTACACAAGAGGGTGATTCCTGTGCTTTTCTGGATGATTTGCAAATCTCTGTTTACAATCTTTATGGGTATTTGCCAGAAAATCAGTTCACATCCACACAGTGACACACGTTAAAATTATTCCCAATAACGATGCAGTTCCCAGGTTAGGGACAAAGAGGGTGGCCCTTTCCAGCTTACCTGTTTACCTCTTCTTAGTTGGGACTGGGGTGAATTGAAGTATAGTTTCATCCTTGAAATCTGCTCTGTTCCTGGTCTCACCCATTTTGTAGTGTATGACCACTGCAGAACGGGGAATGTGTGTTCCTTGTCCTACAGTGGTCTTGGGTTTCTGCACCTTCATGTGCTCGCCCCTATTCAGCCATTAGGGTTTTACTGGTACCAGTTGTTGGCTGTGGGGGACAGTGAGTGCATTAAAGAAATGACACCAGTGCTGTTGCACACTCTGCCATGAACATCTCAGCAGTGTAATTTGAGAATTAACCTGGGTTTAGCTCTTAAACTATTCTTGTGTGCACAGTCTCTTCCAGAAGAATTTGGATTGCTGTGGCAGGGCTCTACATTTGCATGCTCAAGTGAGGGAAGGAGAAAATCCTGGATTGCCACACAGCTGACCAATCTCCCTAAGCCTATGAATAACTGCTGAGGATGTGTCACTGAAATAGGAAGTGTGGCTTATAGTAACTTCCTATTTTAACAGATAAAATTGGGTAGCTGGAATGGTGAAATCTAGATGACAGATTGCCAAATCTTCTTCTTGCTATAATGATGCTCTGCAAACAAAAGTTTTGATTTGAGACTGTCAAAAGTCTCTTTTCTTGGTATGTTTTCTTATTCTTATTCCAGTGCATGTAAAATTGCCCACAGTATTATTTATCATTTATCATTCTTCATGCATTTTTATAATTTCAGTCTCTTCAGTGCTCACTCTAAAAACATCTTATCTATATAGACATGATTCTTCAGTTGCTTATGTTGTTAAAAATCAGAAGTAATTTGAATTAAATTCACTGAATCACTTCTGTGCAACTCAGAAGAATGTCATGATCAGGAGCTAGGCAGATGGCATAGATTTACCAGTGTAAAACTGGTGTAAAGGTCATCAAGACCTCTGCACAGATTTCTGGAAGTACATATTTCTTTTTATCACAGACAAATAAGTAGTTAATAATCATTAGAGGTAATTAACAAATAAAGGCAATATAGTCAAAGGTGTACAGGGTTGACAGGGGTCTTAACATGTCTTTTTTCAAGTTTTTCTGGACTAGGAGAGAGCAAATGTGTAAGCATCTGGCATGTGTCAACCCAAAGATCTTCTGGCATTCATTTTCTGCTGCTTACAAGATTAATTGGTGCATTAAGAGCTAGACTTGAGCTTCTTTAGATTGTTAATGCAAGATTTGCTGTTGGAGGCTGCCTGGGAAATATCAGTGTTCCTGCAAGGAGGTGTCTGGCCAGCAGCTGTGCCAGTGGTGACGCGGTGAGAGCGTTCCCTGGGGAGGGGACGACCAATCCTCCTGTCCCGTGTCCCTGTCCTCTCCTCTGCCCTGCATGTCATCACTGCCCCCGCACCCCTGGGAACTTGGCCTCTCCAGGCTCCGAGCCTCGGGATTTTGCCCTTGTGCATCCTCGCCGCCTCTCCTCGTCCCCGTTCCTCTCTGGGGATCCCGCCCTTGGGCCCCCGTGCCCGGGCTCTCCCCTCACGCGGCCCCGCGCTGTGGACCGGGGACTGCCGGAACTTCTCCCGGTGCTCGCCCTGCCTCTCCCCCAGCCCCACGCTGCAGTGCCTCGCCTGGGGGCTGGTGATCGCAC
>WEIU01015186.1:52959-285360 GCA_013389925.1 Aegithalos caudatus
GGCTCGGCTCGGCTCGGTGGGGGACGCGACGCTCGGGGGCTTCTCCGCCTCCCCCTCGGGTGAGGGGCACCCCCGGGCCGGCCCTGCCTGACCCGCGGCAGCGGGAGGGTCCGTCGGAGCGGCGCGCGGGGGATGCGGAGTCCCGTGGGAGTCCTTTGCCACCCCCACGCCCAGAGGTCGGGATGTGCCAGGGTCACCGGGGTACCCCTTGCCGCACCCTCCGGCGGCGGTCGGGTGTGCGGTGCCGGCTCTGCCGTTGTTCGTGTGGCTTGTGTCCGTGTTGCATAGTCCGGGGAAATCCGAGAGGGCGAGATGAAATAAAACTCACTTTGTAGTGCGTCGGTTTCGTGTAGTTTTCCAGAGCAAGTGTCGAGTGAGAGAGAATTGGACGTGTAGAATAAGAATCAATGGGCACACCGGATGACAAAAGGTTATTACTACTTTTGCAATTCAAATTGAGAATTTGCTTTGATATTGTCAAGCAGAAAATTTAGCAGTTTGATTGGAGTTGATAGTAGAGCCAAGCTGAGAGATCCATGAGCTTTAATCTTCACCAGACAGTAATGGGAATAATTCCTGTTCTGCAAAAGCTGTATTTTTCTCTGTAATAAAAAGCTTGATTTTTAGTGGATAGGAATGATGTGCCACATACATTGTTGATGGATTCTGGGGTAAATCTTTGTGAGCTTAGTATTAGTTATTTCTTTCCCTGTGTTAGTCAGGAACCTCTTGCTAAACACACCTGGCAGGATTCCCTGAGTGAAGGAGTTAATAGTCTTGGGTGCTGTGGGGGCAGGGGTGTTCCCTGGGGAGATGCTGATGCAGGGGACAGACCTCAGGTGAGGCTGCACCCAGCGGCTGGTAACAAAGGAGGAGGGAAGGGAAGAAGAAAAGGAAAACTGAGGTTAGTAGTGTTGTGCTGGATTGTACAGAATGGCTTTGTGTCCCCTTTGTGGAATTAGGGAGGTGTTATAACAAGCTACTACTTTGACAAATATCTGATACTACCTACAAGAGCATGCAAGACTAAAGAGAACCAAATGCTTGTGTTGTGCAGAATAAGCTTGTGAGTGTAACATTGTTTAGCCTTGTTTAGCTGTATCCTGTGCACTGTTAGGGATCTGGCCTTAGGGAGCCGGTGGGATTGGCCTGTGCTGTGAGGAGCCGGGGCTATGTGGAGGGGAGATGATTGATCACTGGGCCTCTAATTTACCTGTTGCAGCAGAACCCAAGCCTGGAGCAAGGGGAGCCTGTGCTCCTCCCTGTTCTTGAAAGGGAGCCACAAAGACCAAAGTTCTCAGCAGCGGCCACTAACTGTGCAAATCTACTTGGTTGCCTCTGGCTGGAGTCTCCAGGCATCCTGAGCTGATCAAAATGCTGAGTGCCTCTAAATGCACTTTTTGCACACAGGAGTTTCTGGGGAAGTACACGAATAACTGTAGGTGCTCTAAAAAACAAAGAAATCGGGGGACTCAAAATTGCAGAATTAAAGGATGCTTTGGACTAGTACCAACTCCTGAAATGGGGAAGAAAGTCTTGGAAAAGTCACAGGAAGCCCATAATAATTCTGTGTTCACACAAGGGGCTAAAGTGGCTAAATAACAATATAATGAATTATGGGCAAAATGAATGCAGTGAGGGGAAGGATGTTGTGGTAACTAGGACGAGATCCCGTAACTGAAAGCTTAAGTCTAATCCATATACATATGAGCTAGAGTTACATGGGCAATAAACTATCTAATAACCCAGCACCTCTGAATTTTTTTTTTCTCCGAAAAACCCTTGAAGTCTGGTTCTTTCAAATAGTCTGATCTCCCTTTGACATGTTGTGAATCATCAGCCTGGCCAGAACTGTTGGCAGTGCTGCCTGCCCCCCCCGGGGAGAGCTTGTGCAAGGTATAAATGCATCTTTTTTCCCTTATTCCTCCTCCTCAACATCTTAATCTAATTTCAGGTGTCCCATGTTGCTCTCTTTGTCCCAGGCTCCCTCCCTCCTGGCACGTAACTGCTGTGAAACAAATGCTTTTGCAAGGGGGCTGTTGAAGGCGGGCCCTCTGTCTGTCCCTGGCATCACAGGCTCTCTCCCTGGCTGACAAGCAAGTGTTGTGAGACTCTGGGTATGGGATTTTGGTTGTAGCAGGGTGGTATGTGGTCACTGGGTAGAGTAAATGACGTCTTATAGTCTCTATGAATGTATTCTGGGATTACAGTTATACCAAGTCACTACTGTAGGATATTTGGGGGATGTATAATGGCAGATACAGCCTTGTCTTTTACATGAGGCTGATGTATGGGTGCAGGAGGTATGGAGCTGGCCCAGCTTTCCTGATGTTCTAATCTGTGCATGGTATGTGGCTTAGTTTTGACCCAGATGTATCTTGTGTCAATACCCGGCTGTGGGGAAGTGCAGGTCTGTTGTTAGTCTGTGGTGTAGCTCTGTACTAAGTAAAATGGCAAAGAAAATATTTTCATCTCTCAGAATATTTCTTTTGGCCTGGTTCAGTAAGGGAAAGTATGAACTGCCTTTGGAAGTGGATGCCTGTTGGTACGGGTCAGTCCTGCCCTCAGTGCTCAGGCAAGCTGTGCATGTTTAACTTAAATGGCAGTGGCCATCTCAGTGCGAGGGCTCCTGTGGTGTTCTGACAAGCTGTGCCACGGTCCCCTATTGCTCACGGGCCTCCTTTCCCAGTCCCACACAATGGATGACAAGACTGCACATTCCTGGTCTGTTGCCATTCACGCAAAATCTACTTCTGTTCCAAATGTGCTCAGTCCTGTTAAGTTTCATAGTTTGTGCTGAAGTTTTTGGCATTGACTGGATGGGTACAATTCCAGTAGTGAGGTCAGCAGCAAAGCTCACGCATATGCAATAGGAATGAAGTGTCATCAGCAGCTGGGTTACAGAATGCAGTGAGCTGGGGCATGAGCTGGGCTTGTCCCCACTGCTGTTGTAGCTATTTGCTGCTGAAAGTTTCATCTGCCGCTAAAATGTTTCCCCCTTCCCAGAGCCTTGATTTCTGGCTTTGCTGGAATAAGCTGTGTTTTCTTGTTTTTGTTTTGTTTTGTTTTTGTCAGGCTGTTCTCTACTTCCCTCTGATGGAAGCTTTTCCTGTTATGCTGCCGTTTAATGAAGAAGCCTCTCTGTTTCTGGAAGATATGTAGAATTAAACGGATTAGAAGAATGAGCTAGAAAAACATAGATCTTGAGGTTTCTTCTTGAAAATATAATACAGCGAAGCCCCTGCTTCTTTTTTTGCTCTTCCTTTCCTTTCACTTTTTATGATTCTTTCATCTCTAGCAACATTGAAGGTTCGTCTGTTTTCTCCATAATTAGCGGGACAGGCAGTGTACATGTGAAATAATACATCTGGGATATACCACAGGGATCAGCAAGTCTCTGATGTGGTAAGAAGATCATGATTCTGCAGGTAATACAGGATTAGCATTATTCACACTTCATGTAAGAGAGATGATCTGTGTCTGTTTGGGAGACTTTTCTGCTTCTAATTTCTGTGGTGGCATTCCTGGCTTGTGTTCAGTAAAGTGCAGGTGAGCATATGGAACATGTGTGTACCTCTCGGTCTTCTCTGGAGCAGCAACCAGGGTTGCTTCAGGTATTTAAAGGTCATTCCCCCTGCTGGGAATGTGGAGACTCCAGTCTGGAGCTCACTGTACCTGCCTGACCTGGTTTACATGGTCGTGCTTGCAGCAGACCTTATCAATGGTTATGAGCAGTGGGCACTGATTTGTGGCTTGATGTTTATGGAAGTGGCACTTGTTGAAATAATGCCGAGAATATTGTGAAATCTTTCTTTAAAACTATTTCCAAATGTACCTTCTGTGCCTGGTTCAGCAGCCTTTGTCAGCACAGCTGGGGTTTTGGAGCTGATGGTCTCTGATGCTCCCGTGAGGACTCTGAATTGGTGTTTGAAAACAAGCAAGGTATTCTCACAGCCTGAGAGAACATAACCTGGCTGCTATTTGCTTCGTAACCTAAATTTTCCTGGAAGCTTGATGCCGGACATTGTTTCTAGATAATAAATCCCAGTGGGTACATAGTTTCTGAGGTCGTGCTGTCTATAACCCCTGTTTATAAGTTTCCCCTCTTCTCTTGACACATGTGGGTAATAGGGATCACCATGTTCAAGCAGCTTTTCCCGGGGCAGCAGTGCTGGTGCTGCTCAGTCTGGTGCTGTGTTGCCGGCCATCCCTGAGCTGAGCCATGCTCATGAGCCCTCTGTTTGGAGATGGTCTTGCTCTGCTTCTGTGGGTGGTACAGGGGTGGGCTCACATGAGTGGGGGCCAGGCAGAGGGGAACAGACAGGGCTGCTGTGTCATGGAGCTTTGGGCTGGACACTGCTTGGCTTCATATGGGCATGCAGATAGCCAGGTGTTCACAGTAGGACTTCAGTGATTCTCAGTCTGCTCATCTGGAAGTTCAGTATTCTTATTGAAACCCACAGTTTGGGGCCGTTTTTGGGCAAGGATTTAATAGTGGATGGCTGTAGTGTAGTCTCATATTGTTAGAATTTATTTCTTTCGTAAAGTTCCACATCTCTCCTAATGTGCTGTGAAATACTGTGAAGGAGAGCTGTGAGTGGTTAAGATTAGATGAAGTGAAGTGGGTGATGAAGGACAGGAAGCTTCAAGTCCTTTACTGGGGCAAGTTTGATTTCCTGAACCTCAGGGCTTAATTCTGCCATCATGTAACTTGTGCAGGTCCTCTGAAGTCCACGAGAAATAAGATTGTGTAAGGTTGCTTTACCACAGTCTTTGAGTTGCTGGTGTAATGTATTTCCATATCATTAGGATACAGCAGTAAAACAACAGTGAAGCTATTAATGGAAGTGAAAAAAGTGAAAGCAGCAGTATTGGGGTGTTGCTGCTCTCCTTTGGGCTGGGCTGTGAGCACTGTTTTCCAAGGCTTCTAAACATATTGTTCATTTTACAGGAATTTGTTAATATACCTCTAGCCTTGCATCTTCAGTCTACTTCTGTACTTTTAAATTTTGTGATTGTAGACTCTGTTGCTAAATTTGTGTATATTACATGCATCTATCACCACTAATATACACATCAAATGCCTTTTCCATATCAGGAGCATTGAAAAGATCTTTCACTAAAGAGAAGTCAGCTCTGGGTAGCCATACACATGTATGATGGCTTCAAGGTGTTCACAGCCACTATGGTTTGGTGACAAAAGTTTGTATGTGTTCATGTGTAATGTGGTTTTAGGTGCTACTGGTGCTTTCAAAATGAGCTTCTAATCCTTTTGAGTCTTCACATGCATATGTGTGTTAAAAATATACCATACAGACAGTTGAAACAATAGTTTTCCAATTTTCAAAGCATATGGAAAACCTTTCTAAACCAAACACAAGTGAATTGTAAGCACACAAACAGCTGTCTAGGCAGAAACTGCTGCAAGACATGTATAGCAGGACTGATACTACTACTGAACTCTGGTTTCATTAAGTATTATGTCAGAAGGAAAAAACGAAAAGTATTTGAAATTTAAGCCTGAGTCATGTGGCTGCAAATGTCTGATGTCTTACAGCCCGGTGTTTTGGCACTATAGAGCTTCAGGATATCTTTGAAGGCATCAGTTTTTGCACTCTTTTTTTGCACTCTAGTTTGCTGCTATGACTTTACAGCAGTGAGGAATCTTTAAAACAAAACCCTGTGATTCCAGGAGGCTCATCTGGCACCACTTAGCTCAGGCAGTTCCTTTTTTTTCTACATTATTTATTGTTTGTAGAAACTGAAAGGCTCTGGAAAAATGTTAATTTTGGGAAGCATTCTGTGACCAAAAGAAAGTCAAAATCAGTGAGTGCCTTGTGGAAAACCCCCAGGGAAATGATATTCAGGGTTCATTTATAATGTACTACTAGTTTCTGTTTAAAACTGCCAGCCTGTTTGATGACATAGAAAAAAAAATTAAAGCAGTGATTTCCTTGAAGAAAGGCACACTAAGGCATTCAGTCTAAGTAGTTCAGAATCCTGAGTGCCCGTTTCAGATTTTGTGTGTCCCTGGTGCCATGCAGCAGGACAGGACAGTCAGCAGTGGTGTGCCCAGATGTTAGTTTCCTTTCAGGCATGGCTGTGTTCTCAGCAGATGCCTTGGGCTGGTGCTGAATTGTTGGGCTAAGTGTCCTCATCCTTACAGCATTACTGTGTTTTTGATGTGGCTCTGTGCAGGCAAGGGGAGAGTCTGATTACCCAGAGAGAAGTATATGTGCAGCTGAAAAGTTACTTTAAGCAGTGTTTAGCCCTTACAATATTTGTTTTCCCCGTAGTGCTTTAATGCATAATAATTGAACTTATTTGCACTTCATATAATAGCTAGAAAAGTTACAGGTGACCATGTTAAGTCTTTTGAGCTGTTTCTGAATAAGTGAATCAGAACTCTTTGACCAGAGATGTAAAATGTGGTTGTTTGTACAAGCGTCCTGAGTAGACCTAATGCAACATTTCATTATTTGTTTTTCCTTCTGAAATACTGAAAATATGGAGTGGCAAATACAAATCTTTGCATAGAATCTGAAGGAAAAATAAAAAGTTGTGTATTTCCAGTATTTAATATTCTTTTAATGATGTTGCTTCAACAAAATTACACATATCCTCAGAATGAATAAGTTGTTCTTGTTCCGTTGACACCTTGGCAGTTTGGTGACAACTTCAGGAGTATTGGTCTTTGAAAAACCTCCATAAGTGTTTTCATTGGGACCATTTAAATAAATGTACCTTTCACAGATTAATGGCTGGTTTTGCTTCCAGGCAGTGTGAGCAGGAACATTTCAAACCTGAGTTGCTGCTGGTGAGTTTTACTGACAGAGCTATGCTGCTAGCATGGTGCTGCTGGGATTGGGATAGCACCAAGTGCAGTTGGAGTCCATGCACTATCACCCTTTATGGCCTTGGGTCTGTGTTATGCCAGACAATTTTCAAATGTCTCCTCACATGAAAACGTTTTCTCCAGATATATTTGATGGGAGCTGCCAAGAACACTGAGAGCAGATAGAAATGTAATTAAGTGTCCTGAAGCTCAGATTTGTGGCCACCTCTTTCTTCCCATGCCAAGCTCCCTTTGGATTTGAGAGATGGTTGTTCCATACATCTCATGTGAAGCTAGCAGAATGACCTTGGAGTAAGTTTAAAAGCCTTCAGCTGGCTGTATTCAGCTTTGTTCAGGGCCAGTCTTTTCCAGAGAGTGTTTTACCTGGTGGACTGTGCTCTTGTGAAAACTCACTAAGTGTCTGGAAGACACTGAGTGTCTGGAGAACTGATGTTCAGTCTGGTCCTACTGCTGAAGTAACTGCTCTGAAGGTCTTGCAGTGGGATCTGATCCAAACTTCACTGGGGTCTGTACCAACCTTGAGCCCGGTGACTCAAGAGCAGAGCAGGAAACGTGGCCATTGGAACTATTACAGAAGATCCAGGGGTTTGTATAGTCTCAGTATGGAGCTTCTGGAAGGCAGGATAAGAGGAGTTTGGTATCTGTGAAGGGCCAAGGCACGGTGCTGGTGGCAACATCAAATACATCATCTGAACCTGCAGGTTTCTAGCTCTCCTGTTCCTTCCTGTGTCTGGGTGTTGAGGGACAGGAGGGAACGTTGAATGCAACATTCCTTTTCTGAATGGGTACAGGGAGAGGCTCTCCAGAGTGAGTCTAAGCTGCTCTGTGGCTTTCCTGTAGCTGGGAACCAGCTTTCCTGCTGTCAGGATTAATCTGTGCTTTCTGAACTGATCACGGTGACACTGACCTGAAAATGGTAGTTTCTTGGGGAGAGGAATCACCCTTCTGTCCTTCCCTGCCATTCTGCTTAAGAAAAACAGGCAAACCAAATTTCTGTTAGTATTAATCCAGACTGTCCCATGCAAATCAGTATGCTGAACTTGTTTTCTAGTGTTGTGTTAAGGAATTTTGTCCTTGGTTTTCTAGGATTCCCTTCTGCTGGGGAGAGGAGTACTGGGAATTGTGTTGTGGTGTGCTGGTTGTTCTTGCTTTGGCTCTGAGTTGGAGAGTGAGAAGACAAGCAGCAAAATTGTTAGAAAGAAAAATACATCAGCCTTCAAAAACAGGGTTTTAATCCTTTTTCCCCTCATTTGAGGCTATTTATTTAACTGAACCTTTAGCCCGATTTTAGCTTTTCCATATGGCATTTATTATATTTTTTCTGGTTTTTGACCAGAAAAGTACCTTTTGGAACTTAAGCAAACACCAGTTGGCAGCTCCCTGAGCTGCCTGGTTGTCAGGGCATAGTGTAGACCTCTGTTCCACTTCTGCACAATGTGTCAGCAGAAGACAGCAGTGAATTTTTTTCATCTTTCAGAAAATTGTCAGCTTAAGCATTTTTCTTTTTTCCCTAGTCCATGGGAATTTTCTGTGCCCGACTATAAATTTGAATCAGAAAATGTAGAAGCTTGAATCCTGTCCCAGTGTTTTTAAGAAGGAGCCTGTACAGTGTAGATCTGTACAGGCTTCAGTTTTCACAGCTGTGCTCTGTTGTTTGGATTAGAATTAGAAGGAAGGATATTTTGAAAATTTTATGTCGGCCCTCTTGATAGTGTGGCTGAAAGGGCCTATTGAGCTTGGTACTGTGTGTTTGAGAAAATCCTGATAGCTTTGGTGCCTCCTGCTAGAACAAACTGCTGGAGGGAGGTGCAGCGCTGCTGGAGGGTGCTGGGTGCTTGCTTCTTCTGATAGGTAACAAAGAAAAAACCTAGCAGTGATTCCTCAGACACCCAAAGCCCTGAGATCCTCCAGCCAAGGACAAGGCATAGGGACTGGCCAGAACTTGAGCTGGGTCCAGGTTGACTCTTGGCTGAGCTGGGCTGCCCTGGGAGCTGTGGATTTGTGGCCCTGGCTCCCCTCAGGCTGCGCTGTCCTCGGCAGTGCTGCCTGTTGGGATGCATGGTTGGGATGATGGGGGAGGTGGAACCCTCTCTGTCACATTCCTGTTGATGGAGCATGAGTGCTGAAGGCTGCAGAGGGGATGTTACTTTCTATGAGATTGGACAGTTCACTTCAATAAACGAGTGTTAAATCACTCAGATTTAGTCATGCAGCCTTATCTCGGTGTGTAGGGACAGACCTTTGAATGCATTAACTTTCATCTTGCCATTTGAGATGGCAGGGTAACTTTTCTGTGGCTTATAAGGAATGTTAGGAAGCATTTGTTTGTGACTGACTTTTGTTTTGATCTCGTGTTTAGAGGCTCTTTTTTCATTAAAGAGCCTGAAGCTTGGTGCTGGGACATGTAACATTTTCAAAGGGCAATGTTTTAATTTTGTACCTCTAAAATAGGGAGTTGCTATGGAAGGAAGAGTTGAACAATTTGAAAGGTTACAGAAGCATAGGTAGGTTCTGCTGTTGCCTTTTCCCACAGATGGGTGTTGCAATAGTCAATTTTTTTCTTGTAGCTTTTAAGGTCTTGTGTCTTTTAAGGTCTTTTAAGACCTTTTAAGGTCTTCCTTACACCTGCCCTTCACAGTCCTGCAGCTTCTGGTTTCGTAACAGGACACAGAGTTCCCAGGACTTAATCTGCTGTGAAGACTTGGGATTTTGTTTTCCTCAATGGCCATCACATATGGAGTTCAGGTCATTTCCCTGGGGGTGTCCAGTGGGAAGTGGGGATGCCTGGTGTAGGAAATAGCCCTGTCAGAAATACCAGTCTTGCTGCAGGATCTGCCAAGACACAGGGCAGCCTGTCTGGGCATTATGGCCAGCCTGAAATCCATCTCTAAATGAATGAGATGACTGCCTTTTGTAATCAAGGGTAGTGAAAAGCCCTGGCACTTCAAGACAGTGAAAAATATTCACTTATTCTAGTAATAAATTCTAGTTAGTGCTTAATAATTCCTTTCCTGAAGCCATTGTCCCCTATCCTGCTCGCATTTAAAATGCTGACAAGTTTCAGGCTGCAGAAGTGGCAGAGCTCATCTCCCCTAAGGAAAAGTCACATTTGAAGAGATTCTGAGCTGCAAGTGTGAGCTGAAATGAGTCATGGTCAGATCTTCAGCTGGAAAGAGACATTCAGAGCTGCAGTTTAGGGTTTTCACCCCTGTGACTGGACAAGCTTGAGAGGTGTTCTGAGCCTGGGACTGTGCTCCAGCAGGGCAGAGCAGGATTCAGCTCTGTAGGGCAGTTAGGTCTGTATAAAGTAAGGTATCTACATGTGTTTGTCAGAAAGACAGAATCTAAGGAGACTTTGGATGAAGTTAAGTGCTATATAGTGATGTAGAGCTTCTGAGTATAGGAGGAACAGGTCATTAGCTGGGGACTTGAGAACTCCATGAGCAGCCTGGCATGGCGCAGGAGCCATGTCTGCAGAAATCTTGCACTGAAAAACTCACTTCTGGTTGGTTTAAATTATTTTCAAAGTGTATTTATATAGCTTCTTTCAAGTTGAGTTTTTTATTTCTCTGTATCAGAAGTTATTCATGCTGATTACATGATATTTGAAAAATTACCAGCTGCAGTGGGTGGCACTGACCAGGGAAATGCTCATACCTTAAGTTTTTACTGCAGTGGTTCTGAAAGCAGCAGCCTGACCTTTCATTCCTCTGTTATGGTCTGAGGGTGTTCTTACATGGATGTGGAGCTTCCCAAGATAAACAGAGTGAATGTGGTTTGGCATTTAAATCACTAATGCTGTATCAAGCTAGAGAATTTCAGAAGCCATTAATGTCTAGAAGAGATGTTATTTTGTTCACTTGGGGATAAACTTTGCCCCTGCCTATATGTGGGTTTTGGTCCAAATTCAGATTTTTAGAGTGTTGGTATAAATCTAGGTGCCAACATAATGCCAGTGGAGTTACCCTACATTTATTTTATTATAACTTAGAAGAAACTTCATGGGGTTTTTTTCAAAGTCCAAATTTTACTTGATTTTTCTTTTTTTTTAAACTTTTTAAAGAATAGCTATATGAGACAAGACTCAATGTCTAAGAGAACTGAATTAAGTGTTTCTGTATGACTCTTTTTGGAAAGTGTGTGCTGTTGAGGTCATCCTGGACCAGGCCCTAATGCTGTTTGGATAAGGGGCTGCTCTGTCACGCAGAGAGTGCACCGC
Source organism: Aegithalos caudatus (assembly GCA_013389925.1). Classification (NCBI taxonomy): domain Eukaryota; kingdom Metazoa; phylum Chordata; class Aves; order Passeriformes; family Aegithalidae; genus Aegithalos; species Aegithalos caudatus. The sequence goes on from WEIU01015186.1 coordinate 64,035, forward strand.
CCGCTCGCCTGGGGCTGGGGGAAAACCTCTTTACAGAGTACTTATGGAAGTGTTCATAAACCTCTCAGTCACCCAGTTCCTCCCCTCAGTGCAGGGAAAAAGTGAGTGGGGGTCCACAGAAGGGTGGGAGCAGGGCTGTGGCAGCTCCTGATGCTGGGCTCAGAGCATCCCCAGCCCTGGCGCTCCATGGTGGCTGCAGCTGCCGCCCAGCACAGCCAGGCACACCTCCAGAGCCTCAGGAAGTATTTTCTGTTTTCAGCCAAAACCTGTATTTCTTATTTGTGGATCTAGTCTGTTTCTGAGATATTTTCTTAGTTTCACATTTTCTTTTGAAAATGTCATGTATTTGTTTCTTCAAAGGGTGAAAAATGCCCACTTTGCTTTTTATTTTTTTTCAAACTTTCTCTGGAACAAACAAATGTTTCTTTATCCAGCAGCCATCATTACAAAACTGAAGTTAAAGAGCAGTCTGCCTCATCCTGGGAAAAGAAAACATTGTTTCCAACATGTTCTTACTCTCAAATCCATATATGTGCAGTTATATTCTTCCTCATTTCCTAAAAAATCTGTCAGTTTAAAAATTTTTTTTCCTAATTTTTAAACACTTTCCTGGGAGGTTTTTTTTCTGGTCTCCACTGAGCTCTGTAACTCGGTGTTTGCTTTAAAATGCCCTTATACTGCAGTACCAGTGCTGTATGTAACTTCCCATCTGGTTCTAAAGTAAAGTAAGTTTGTGGAGTTCTAGATAACAACATCAGTGACTGCTAACAATTGCAGCTGTGCTGCAGAGCCCTCAGTGAGGAGTGGTTTTGGCTGTGCAATTGTTTCCAGGAAAGTTAGTCATTGTAGTATCTCAGTTAGTAGGTCTCATCAGGCAGCAGTAGTTTTCTTTAATGTAGAGTTTTATTAAAGCCCTTGAACTGGAACTCTCTGGCTAAAGGAGCTGGTAAAGACTCCCTTTGCAATGTCAGTGGGATGGACTGGCCAGGGAGGGAACAGAGCTGTTGGGATCTCTCCAGGGGAACTGGGGACTACTTCGTAAAAAGAACAAACTGACACAGCACAATTTGTCCATCTATTAGAGGTGGGGAGGAATGACTTTCAGGCATTTCATCACCTCCTAAATGTAATAAGTTTTTCTACTGGGAGAAGGTGGTTTCAGTGCCAGCATTCCCAAGGTGACTGGATCCTGTGTGCTGTATGGTGACATTCCCCTGGTGAACAGAGCTGCCTGCGCCAGAGTGACACCCCTTGCTTTGCCTGGGTGATTGATTCACCATACTTAGTGTTGTTGTTGCACTTTTTGGTGCTTTTAATTCTTCCCGAGTATGGATATGAACTGGGAACAGAGATGGTAAAGTCCTATCTCCAGTGGAACAGGGGGTTGAGCTGGCAGTGCACACCATTCTACAGAAATATGCTGTAATCTTGTCCTCTGTAAATTCTCATGTACGCAGTAGTTTGTACAGGTCCAGCCTTGGAACAAGGCTTGGGAAAAGAGTCTGGAGGCAGGTGCCTGCCTGACAGTGCCATGACACTCAGTGCCTGCTTTGATAGGTCTGACCAATAGCTGCTGGGCTCCAGAGTGAGAGTTTGTGCCATAAACTCTGTGTGGTGGCCTGCTGCTGCAGATGCTTGAAGCCTTACTGCACACTGCCTAAAAATCCAGTGTTTGCTTTAGGAAATACTTAATGCCGTTCTGCTTTGTACACCTGGAGGTGAAAAGGGAATGTGGTTTTTCTAGCTAATCATCGTCTCTTGCCAGCTAATTGTAAGTAAAATAAAAAGAGAAAGCATGGAGTCTGGCCAGTGCTTAGTAATGTTTGAACCAACAAGTCTAATGTGGTGTTACTTTCTGAATTGACTTTATTGAACTTCTGTGTGAGTTTCAAGTTTTATCCGGAGAAGCTTATCTTCACTTTCATTATGTAGTTATTGTTCCTTATGGTTTATTTTGATTTTTTTTTTTGTTTGTTTTTCTTTTTCCAAAAACTAGTGGGTCAATATAAAGAATTACTTGGAACAGTGAGTGTGAGATGACTAAAAAGAATAGTGGTTGTTGCTGCCAGCACTTATATTATAGATAATTCATGGAAGTTAACAGTGAAGAGTCTAATGGGTAGGATGCACACTTACAGGGGTCATATTTACAAAGGTCTGGAATATATATCTCCACACCCAGGCAGTGCTTGCTACTGCAAGGATGTGTCCTCATTTGGACCTGACCCAGGATCAATGGGGCACTTTGGATGTTGGGGAGGCTGCCCACTCCTGCTTGTGTGAGCAAACAGTTTCTTGTTTTTCTCCCTTGACTATTTTGCCCTATTTTCTCCCTTGACTATTTTGCCTTCTCCTAGAGCAGCCAGGCCTTGCATGCTGTGTGTCCATTTGCTGAGATGCAGTGTGGACAAAGGCTGGGTCCTCACCTGAGGAGCTGAAGAGGTACAAGGGGAGCAAAATGATTTCAATTTCCAACATCCATGATTCAATTAACATCATCTTAACCCTGTGTTAATGTCTAACAGCATGTGGTGACTAGTATAAATATTTATTCTTGGTATGTAGCTTGCTGATATGTGGTAGGATTAATGCCAAATTACGAGTACCCAGTTTAAGTAAAATCAGTTTGTCAGAATACTTCCTTTTGTGTTTTGTTATTTGGTTTAGTTTTTTTTTTGTTTTAATTGGCAAGAAAATCCACAGACAGGGTTCAGATGGCCAGAGCCTCTGGAATCTCATTATTTTAATTGAAAACTGTCACCCTTTGACATTCATAAATGATTTAGCTAGTACATGATTTAGTCACTGGGGAGAAATGGAATTGACTGTTATAACCATCCTTCACTTCTAGATGCTAATGAGAGACTACAGCCCACAGCTCTGAAGAATTAATAGCTCTTGGTTTAGAAGTATTTTTGTATAGTGGAACATCTCAATTCCATTATATTTGGTAACATTTCATTCTGGAATACCTTCACTTAGAAAAAACTGGAAGGTGCTCAAAGGACATCCTCTAATATTGCTCTTCAGCTTTTCACACCCTGCAAATGTGTTGCCAGTACTCTGCATCTTCTTTAGAAAAAAGCAAACTGTTTTGTTTATGTTGACCTTTCCTCACTCACTGGAGGAAATAAATTGTTTAGACAATGTGTGGGGATTAGCTGTGTAATGAACTACCACAGCAAACAAGTAATTAATTCTCATCAAAACATATATTGTGCTCTGTGCTTGGATTTTATGGTGTCTTCTGGAAAAGAAAATATTTTTCCGTCTAAAAAGCATTTCCTACTCAGTAACTAGCTTAAAAGAAACAGCTTGAAAATGTTTCCTGGCTGGAGGAAAGGCTTGGTACATTCAGTTTACCATTGTGGTTAACATCACTGTGTTTTTCTAGCATTTATTTTCCTGTTTTATGTACCTAGTGTTAATAAATATAGGTACAGAAATTACTGTCTATCTGAGCCAACTGATTTGATCTTCTCGTTTGCTAACACTGATGCTGGGGTTTTGCAAGGGATAATCTGAGGATTCAGGCTTGGATTCGCTCCTGTTTGAAATCACTGTTAAAATACTGAAAACTGCTGCTGGATCAGGGGCCAGGGGGTTATGCTTTAATTTTTTTTTCCCCCTTTTCCAGGAACTAGATCAGGGGGCAAAATACAGCACTAGTGAATTGAAGGAGGCAAGTGCTTGGTCAATGTCCCTATTGGAGCCCTGTGAGTGGGGGTGTGCTCTGTGCAATTGCAAGCTGGGGTTTAGCATGAGATATATTTCGGAGCACAGCCAGTGACAGATGGGTTTTGCTGACCAGCTTTTGCCTTTAGAAACAAAAGTGTAGTGTTTATTTCAGCTTCTAAACCAGGTTAGCGAAGAGCTGTTAGCAGTACCAGGTGCTGTGCAGCTGTGCATTTGCCGAGCTTAATGTTTTTTATTCTGTTGCTGGTCAGCAAAGGAAAGGTGGGGTTGGAGATACTGATATTTCCAGAAAATGGGCAGTCAAGGCTGGCAACCGCTTATGTCCTCAGGATTTCTGTTCAGCCTCCCTGTTAAAGATAATCTTTTTTTTTTCTTTTGCTGTTGGCTCTTGGCTTTGCCTGTTACAGTTCTCCATGGGCCAGCACAGGGGCTTTTGATACTTCGTGGGCAGCATTTCACTGGCATCACTCCCTCTCAGCAAGCTGCCCTGCAAGCTCTCTGATCTACCTGTAACTCAGGAGGATGAAATTATTTCAGATCATGAGTATCTTCTGAGTTTCCCAGTACTACTCATTTGTTTCCAGTCCTGCTGTTTCCCAGCACCGCTCAGCAAGGCCCTGTGGTGTGTATTTCCTGAGCAGGGGCTCCTGGGGCTGCTCTGCAGCATGGACATTTCCTTGGGTGACTTGACACTGAGGTTTCAGTGTCATTTGGCTGTTGTCTCATACTGCAAATGAGTGATTAACTTGTCTGGTTTCCTTGCTGATTCCCGGCAGAGCTGTTTGCCTTCTTTCAAATCATGTATCACTTTGGTCTGACCTCCTCCATAGTCTGGCATTTCTGTAGTGCCTCATTTACTATAGATGTGTGATTACATGTGATTTTCTGTCTTAAATTGTTGCTTTTTTAGGGTTAGGTTTTATCTGTTACTGTTGCGGACAACATCTAAAACTGTGATTGAGGTGCTCAGAAAACTTGGAGGCAAATGAGAAGATTGCTAAATTTATTCATCCCTTGAACTCCTTCCTTCAGCTGTGATGGTTTCCATACTAATGGATGCGTTACAACTTTAGGGGATCGGGGTGAAAGCAGGAACTTCAGGGCTGGTGAGCTCTGACCAAAAGCCAGATTAGACAACGCCAGTGTTTTTTCGGTAGCTGTGTTCTCTGGCAAAAATAGATTTGAAACGTTTTCAAAGGCTGGGTAGAAAGTGAGACCCATAAATAGATGCTGTAAACCTACCCTCCTGAATTGCAGAACAATCCTCAGTAGTCGCACCTAAAAACACTGAGCCATTCATGCTGAATATATTCACACACGAGTGTACTGCCATGAAATTATCACACAACTGGAACTAAAGCAAGCTGAAATGGAAAAGCCATGCCAATGGAAATAATAAAAAGAGGAGTCATGCCCCTAAAAATGCTGCAATGTAATTGCTATGAAAATCTGCATGTATTTGCAATAACAAAGGTCTCATTTCTGCAAAACTTTGCCATATGCGTATTTTTACGTACTCTGAGCAGCCCCCGGCGCCCACGGGCCTGTGCACTGTGAGTAAGGGACTGAGGCCTTGCTGAGTGTTCAGTGTTTCAAGGCACATGTATCTTTTCCGGAATTGAAAACATCTTTTATTCCCCAGGCTGAGCTGGCAGCCGGCACAGAAGGCAGTCTGCTTTGTGTTTATCAGTCCGGGGAGAAGTCCAGCTCTTGTGAGCGTATATCTCATCTGCCAAGAACATCAATAGTAACTTAACTATCTTCCACCCTCTTTTTCTTTTTTCTTGTTTTTTTTTTTAAATTACTTAAATATGGCCATTCAGGGAAGTGTTTAATTCTTTAAATATGGTGAGAAAGGTACTAGTGAATTGAGGGTAGAGGGGTTAACCTTGTGATAGCCAAAGCTTTGCTGATGGCTGGCCATTGCTGGTGGCTGGATGTTGTGTGATTTGTCCTGGGAGATGCTGTGGGAGCATCCCCCCTTGTGTGCACCAGCTCTGAGCAGGGAATCCCATCTGACCCTCAGCACAGAGGGATGCTACCTGGGTGATAGAGCCATTTTGGGGCACCTGCAGAGGATTCACCTGTGGACTGTATTTTTTGGGAAATAGTGCCCAGTGCTGTCATCTGTGTGAAGTATATTCAGAGGGAACAAGAAGCCTGGTCCTGATGCATTCATTAGCTATCCCATTCATTTTAATTAGTCTAATTTAAGTTGTGGTGTAGGTATGTGAAAATGGCCTTGATCATTTTGAGCTCCAAGGCTGTAAATAAACCCCTGGCAGTGAGTGAAAGCCAAAGGGCTTTTGAAGGGTCTTCTCACATGATTCTTTTGCCCATGTGTGGAGAAATGGGGATGTATAAAAAGTTTCTTGAGTAGCTGAAGAAAATATAAAAGCCTGTAATGGTGTGTTTTACCTTCAGAATTTCTTAGTTAGAAAGAGTTCTAGAGTTCTAGGAAGATTTTTTTTTTTGCATAAATTTTGGTGGCCTTTTTCACTAACTGAATACCAGGTTTATTACTGTATGAACTTGATAATTAGTTTGTAATCCATGCATAGGCATTTCATCCTGGTGGTTTTCTTGCAGAGAATAATTTGCCTTTTATTTGTTGAGAGTGTTTTTTTTTTTTTTTAGTGAAAACAGAACTCCCATTCATGATGGGCACAGCAAATGTAGTAAAACACTATCATAGCTGGGATTTGTTGTACGCTATGGATTTATGTCAAGAATGTTAATGATTTGTTTATGAATAAGTGAGCCTGTAGTATTGTGAAACAGTATCTGGCAGGGCTGCTGAATGGACATTTTGAGAGCAGAGGATTCTTCATCTAAATAAGCTGTAGATATTTGTGTGTCTCCAACTACTCATAAGTAAACTTATGTATTTAAGCAGAAGTGTTTATTTAATGCATTATCATAAATGGTACTCATCTGACAGATATGTATGGGCCACTTGATAATAAGCAAAGAGGTGGTTAAGTACTTTTTAAGAGCAGTTAATCTTCTTTTAGTGGGCTTCAGTTTAAAAATAAGGTTTTCTTCCAGAAAGCAACACAAATCCTCAAGCAGAGCAGTATGATGTTTGCAGAGTCAGAGTGGATCAGGAAGGTTCTCTGGTTTTGCAGTGTCTCACTTGGGTGTAGCACCTAGTTCAACAGAGCCACTTGAATTTACTGATAGTCACCCCTTGGTTTCCAGTATGTTGTATAGTCCCAAATACACACTTCCCTGACAGGGGCTTGGAATGGGTTTACTGCTTTCTTCTAATGCCCATTTTCTTGGAAGAATACCTTTGGATGGACAAGGTAGGTGGTTCATTACCATCTTGCTTGTGTTCAAAGATCGACAATTATCTCCTGTGTGTCAGGAGTACTTGACAGAATAGAAACAAAGTCCCTCAAAAGAATAATTTGGGGGCTAGATTGAACCTCATCACAGGTAGTGATTCCTTGCATTGCCTGTTATAATTTGCAAAGTCAAGGTGTTGGATCTCATCACTGATATGACAAATCTACTGACCAACAACTGATGTCCAACAGGACAACATGAGAGCTCTGTCACTGTTTTAGACTCCTTAGTCAACCAAATGTGGGGCTTTCCATGCTAAAGTTTATAAAGAAATGATTGCAATATTTATCTTCTGTCCAACCATCCTTCCTGTAATGAGTTTTATAGCTGGTTAAATGGGTTGTCACTCAAGTGAGATTCATGCATTTTTAAATGTTGCTAAGCCTCATGAAAAAGAAGATAACGCTGTAGCAGGGAGCTTTGCTGTGTGACTTCATGCAACACAGGCAGCTGAGCCCAAAGCAGGGGGACTTCAGAGCTGGGTTCAGAAAGTGTCAGAGGCAGTTGGTGTTGTGCATCCAGGCTGCCATGTGCAGCATGACTTAACTCTGCCTGATAAATTATGACATTTCTTGAAATAGTGCCGTGTACTTTTTAATGAGCTGGGCTATCAGCTCTGCATCAGTGGATGGTTAAAATGAAGCAAGAATTGCTTTAACATTAAAACTGTGCCTGGAGGACTTCTCTGAGAAATTGCTTATGATTCTTAAGTGAATATAATACAGTAAGACAACCTTGCTTCTTTGCTGTTCTTTTTTTCATACCAAGTACAGTTTTGAAGTGGAAAAATGTGCAGATGGAAAGTAATGTTTAAATGGGAATGGCTTTGAAAGCTATGCAGTGGTCTCTCCTTTTGAATAGGGAAAAAAGGTAAGTCACAATATATTGAGATGCAACTTTTATAGATGAATTGGATTTCCTCTAAATATGGTCTGTGCGCCAAACAGAAAAGAGGCTGCAGCCAGAGCAGTTCATGTGCTCAACTGGAGAAGAATATCTTCTAAACCAAATGGGCTGGACCAAAATGAACCTTGCATTGCTTGTTCCATCTGCTGTGCATGCACACTTAGAGCTAAAATGGAAAGGTAGCCATCCTCTATGAGAATTGATGAGGAAGCAGCTGTGGGGATTGACTGGGCTCACCACAGCCTAACCTGCTACAGGGCAGCAGCAGCCTGGGGTGTTTTAAGCAACTCAGGCAGGTCGGACACCTTGCCATAGGTAGTTCTGCCAAGTTATCACTGAGATTTACCTCTGTGTTCTGCCTACTTTGTTTCTCCAATGGTGAGCATGTTGCTACCTCTGTTTTCAGAATTACCTCCCATTTCTTCCTTAGAATCATCTTGGAGATGGTGTTTCAGCAAATAAATAGCCCCCCAACTCCAGCCCAGCAGCACATGTTCAGGGATGAAGACAAAGAGGGAAACTGAGTGGAAGCTGACAAACTAATTTGTTAGACAGACATTAGATAGACACTTGTGCCCTTTTTCCACTCAGATACCGCACCATTAAACACTATTAAATATTGGCAGCTTCACAGTAAAGTGCATTTGTGATTCCTCTACTGTGGAAGCAGAAAAGGCAATCCCAAATTTCCTTCAGGAATGGCTTTACTCTGTCAGGTTGGGAACATCAGTGATAGGCACCAGAGTCTTTTAATTTCTGACTATAATGTTGATAAAACATGAAAGTGGAAGTGCTCATGTTGTTGAGCATGAGTTTGAACTAATCAGCTTTCTACAGATGCTTAAGGGAAAATGGATCATAACACATAGCCCTGTCTCATGTGCTGGTTGAAGCTGTTCCTCTTTTAATCTTTATAAAAGTGAAGGAGCACCTTGTGTAATATCATGGTTTTCAAATGATTTCTAACCTGTATTTAAAACTAATGATTTTTTAAAAAAATCTGTGTTTTAGCCATTGTCATACATTTTTTTCATTGTGTGTCAGTGAAAACCCACGGTCACCCTGTGTGGATAACTACAGTGCACACTCCCCTGGCTTGAACAACAGGCAGTGGTGGTAGTTTGGGTTCCTGCTTCTGCAGGGAGTCGCTGTGGCTTCAGCCTCTGATTTTCTGTGTTGTGCTGTGGATGACACTGAGATGCACATGATAGCCAATGAGCCTTCAGGACAGGGAAACAGCAAAACTTGGAACCCTTGAATTGTGGTGAATTGTGGATTGTACCCAGGAGGGAACTGGCTTTGTTGAATGATCAAAGGTCCCCTTTGCTCATCAGCTGCTGGGAATGGAGCAGCCAGATGTTTATGTAGCCGATTGTCTTGTAAAACTGTAGAATTGGCTTGTGCAAATAGCTCTGCATGCAAAACTTGACTGATGTTATTTCAGAGGCTTTTCTATGTAATCTGAAAATCTGTTCCAGTCAGACAACCTGGGATCCAAAATTGAAAAAAAAATCAAACAAGGATACCTTCTGTTCCCCGAGCCGTCTGACACTAAAAATAGTGTAGTTGGATTAAAGGTTGGTCTGTAGGAGGAGAACTAGTGGTGATTAATTGATGTGGAGTTAAAGTCCCCTCTGAAAATCTGTGACTTCAGTTAACAACTTGCCCAAGACTTTCCACTTTTGAGGTTATCTGTTTCAAGCTTTGCTTCTGGACTGAAATGACATACTTTCTTTAAAAATGAAAATATTTTACTTGTGGTGGTCTCCCAAGTAACTTACCAACAGTACAAACATTTTTACAGACTTTCCTCTAAATAAATGTAATGCTTGGAAAGCAGGAAAACAGCCATCTGTCATCGAGCTCAGAATTACCCCTCAGCAAGAGAAATGTTCATTTTGAGTGTTCAGCTCTGACTACCTTTTGACTTCCCAAGTGGAGACCTAGAGAAAAAGCCTTATTTTGTGCCCACGTGGAACGTTTTGTGCTGAATGTTCCTGATGAGGGTGTGGGCAGAGCAGCTTTTGCAGTGGGCAGTGTTGGGGATCTCAGCAGCTGTAGTGGAGCTCCGAGGGAAGTGCGTGGTGGTGAGGCACAAGTCTTGTGGAGCTGTCACGTTGTGCCCTGGCTGCTGGGTAGCTCTGCTGATAAACACTCCACAGTGGTTCCCTTCTGAGGATGGTGTTCCACCAGACTGGTTGGTCTTGATCATCCCAGCCGTGGATTGGTACTCATTTTAACTGCTTTCTAAATGATCCTTGCTTTCCAAACATAAGGAACTGCATTAAGCACTTGGGGATAGAGAGTTACTTTTCCTAAAAGGATTTGTGGAACAAGGAAACTTCAGAGATTCAATTGAAAAGTCTTCTGTGAATTCTTCATTGCAAAACTGGGGTTGACCAACCGAGAAGTGTCACTGGAGATTCATATTGAATCCCTGTGTACATTCATCCATCTGCCTCATATTTACAGTTTATTTCTAAATGTTTGGGTTATTTTTTTCTTTTCTTTTGGCTAAATTACTGTCCTTGACATCACTGAGTATGGCCTGAAGATCTTTCAAACAACTGTATGGCCATTCTATATGCAAATACCTTAGGTGAGCAGAGGTGAGAAGCCATCAGCAGGGCTGCAGCATGAAGAATTTAATTAAAAAAATGAATTACAAGATTGATGACCATTGTGCTTAGTGGTCAGAATGTAAGTAACAAGAGCTGCAAATCTGGGAAGAAAGACATGCTATAAAAAGCATTTGGAGCAGATTGGACTGTAGAGGACACATTTTTGTGTGATAATCTACTGGATTTATTTTGACACTTATTTATTTGTGGTGGTGGTTATGAAAGTGGAATTTTTAGCAGTCTCAGTATAATTATAGAGGACTGAATTTGTAAAGCTGCTCAAACATTTTGCATCAGGGTGGAATATTTTCTTTCAGCCAAATATATGCCTTTTCTTTATTAAAAGAAATATTTGTCTTGATACTTTTTTTCCCCAGAGGAATGACTAATAGGTATTCACAGGATTCAATACTTTAATATTTTATCAGAGGCCCCAAAATTCTTCTATTCCCTTCTCTTTTAGGGTAAATAATTTAGATTTCAGCTGCATCAAGTTTGATAAAAGCCACCTTGTTAACGTCTCCTGCAGAATTACAGCTCTCTGTAATTCTACAGCTTTGAGGGTTGCTGAAATAACTGCATCACTAATGCTTTGAAGATAAATTGAATGGGCGAAGGAGGAAGACATTGGGGAAATGCTGGGCAGGCACTTAATATATTTTAATTTTGTTGGTTCTTTCACATCTGTTTAACTAGCTGCCTGACACAGGCAGATAGGGGTCTGTAAATGTAGTGGGTATTCAGAATATTTCCATCTTGTATTACAGGAATATATTTTAGATCTGCATCTAGAGAAGCTCAGGGCTTTAACATCCCATGTTCCTTTCCTTGGATCTTGATGTTCTATATTACTTCATTTGTTCTAAGTTAAAACACTGCATGGACAGGGTTTGTGTGAACAAACACTTAATAATAATAACCCCCCCCCCCCAACAACCCTTTCATCTACATTCCCGTTTCTTTCATTTCTCAAAGATGAGCCCAAACTTGAAAACACAGTTTTTTTTAAAATGCAAAATTATTTAGGTTGTAATGTGGCTGAGAATCGATGGTGTTTGTGGTGATGAGGAATCAGTGAAGTGGGGAGGAAAATTGAGACTGTACTGAGAGTGATGTTCCTCTTTGTGCTGAGTTGAATTCCTTATTCTGTATGTCTTCTGTGTGTAGAAACTTGTAAGTCATTGCTGTGTTGAACAAAGTTTTGGAGCAGATTGGACAAAAGTGAGAGTATAATTACTGGAAACAGAGGAAGTAGCTTTCACAATGTAAAGAGGTTGAATGATGATCCTTGTACATGACTGAAGTCTTCCAATTCTGTGGGTCTTGCTGAAAGGGAACATTTGGATAGTTTTGAACTTTTCTGTTTCCTTTGGTTAAACAATTCATTATTTCCGTCATTCAGTGTGCTTTATTTTATTGGCAATGTTGAAGTGTAAGACCAAGACAGTTACTTCTCTAAGAAGTGGTAGTAATTCTTCATGTAGGTACAGATAGTAGCACATGTAAAGCAGCAGCAAAGTGAGGGTGGTTCTGTTCCTGTTGGACTTCAGATGGTTTTGCCAGAGATTTCTGTGGAATGAGGGTTGGTTTTTTTCATGGCATATGAGATTGCTAAAGACTGGGATTTGATTATGAATGAGCACGTGTCTCCAGAATGGAATTATTTGGAATGAGTTTGTTTAATGGATTGTGGGTTCCTCCAGAGTGATGCTGCAGTGCCTGTGTGAGGAGTTAGCTCTTTTTAATTGGTCCCATATGTACTGGCAGATAGTATATTAACCATGCCTTGAGGGGATAAGGGCATCTGGTTGAATCTTGTGGTGCGTATTTTATTTCTTTTCTGGAGGGATTTGCTTTTTTTTTCCTTGGTTTTTTCCCCCTGCTTTGTTCTTAGAACTGTAGATATGTATATATATGTATAACCACTAGCGCTCTGATACTTAATACTCAGCTGAAGGATTAGTTAAGCTTCTGCAAAATTATCTGAACTTTGCTGACAAGAGGAAGAAACTGAGGTTTTTACAGAGAAGCTGGAGTTTCTGAGTATCTCTGAGTTTGAACGACTAAATTGCAAGAAATCAGAAGCTTAATCTCCATCTTGTCAAGTGCTAAGGAATTGTCCTCTGGAAACCAGAAAAATGGAAGCAACAAAAAAGATTAATTACTTTTGAAAAAACCTTGAAAACACTATGCAAACTTAACTTTTATGTGTGGAGGGTGTGGCTATTGGAGGGCTGTCCTGCCCATGGGCCCTGCTGGCCTTAGCAAAGGGGAGCGCCATCCTCAGCCATTTTACTTGACTCATTCTGACCTGGAAAAAGCAGAGTAATTTTGCATCTGGCTGTTTTGGCTCAGCTTAACAAGTAGGGTAGTTTAACAAGTAGGAGAAAGAGGAATGTAAATGAGTTGGTGTGATTTTTCTTTTGTAAAGATTTCTTGGTGCAAATCCTGTCAATTATCCAACTCTAAAGTTTTGCTGAATTAATGAGACACTTTGTAGAAAGATATTTTTGATCACTTTCTGCAGAATCCCTCATTTCTGATGTAGGCTCTCTAGTGTACTACTTTTATTCATAGCTTGAAGAAGTGAAAAGACCTACTGTGTGAAGTTGCCCTGGGGTAGTGGTTATGTATCTGCGCTGCAGTGGGACCCAATTTTCATCTCTATTCTGCCTTGTCTGCTCAAAGGTTTGTATAGCTATACATCCTGGCAGAGTTCCCCCATGATGGATAATTTGCTGTTGGAGGTGGAAAAGGGGTAGTTTTGCAGGAGGTGAAACGTCTGTGAGTGTAGTCAGGGCTGGGAAAGTTCCTTGTGATGGGACTAGTGCTGGGCAGACACAGCTCCCTGTGGATGCTCTGTGGCAGGTACTGATGGTGCTCAGGGTGGGAGGGAGGGCTAAAGCCACCAGGATTCCTCTTCATCCCTTGCAAGGGCTGGGGGGGGTACACCCTGATGAAGCCTTCCCAAAAAAGCTGACTTGCTAAAAGATGCAGACCAATTCCCTTGGAAATGGCTTGTGTCCATGGGAAATAGGAGGACCCCTTTTCAGAGACCCTCAGGAATGCCAAGTTTAAATCTTGGGGGTGGGTCTGACCTGGAAGAGGCAATGCTGTACATTAGCATCAAAGGGCTCAGTGATAAAATAGCTTTAGAGGAAGGAATGGATTCTCATTCTTTTGCAGCTGTGAACACAATAATTCATTACACCAGAAATTAATGGGATTTATAATTAAGCAATTCATAACCTTTTTGGTCAAGAATTTGTACACTTTGTTTCTCCACAGTATTAAACAGTGTTACTTGTAGCAAATAATCAGGGCAGATTCCTTGTTTGTAGCAGGTGCCTTTGTCACCCAGTCCCTAACCCTGTCTCAGGAAGTAAGTCTTGCAAGGCAAGAGAGGTGTCACTGAACTACATAACTGACTACCAAGTTATTGATTTATTGCGAAAAATGAAGGAGAAGAGTGACAGAGTGAAATGCTGGTTGTGAAAGGGCTGCACTATAGAATGCAGTGGCTGTCTGGCAGGTATTGTCTGAGATGGGCTTGTTGTGCCAGGCGCAGAGTGAGGAGAAAAAACTTTTTAAAGCATCCTCTGACACAGAAATTATTGGAAAGCCTCCAAGAGCGAATTGAAAAAGCAACAGCTGCCTTCATGCTGCAGGATTCCATTGTTTTAATATTGGGCCAACTATACCAAACAATACATGTACTGGAAACTCATGTGAGGAGAAAAATATGTTGGAAAGCAGCTTAGGGGTCAGCTCAAAATCAAAGTGAATGAACTTGACGTATCTATGCTGCTGCGTGTTCTATTTTGTTCTTTCTTTTCTTGTCAGCTCCTATTTCTTAATTTATTTCTACTTTTTTTTTTTTTTTTTTTTTTTTTTTTTTTTTTTTTTTTTTTTTAACATTTCCCTTGTCTTGAACTTGTATTTTGTCTGCCATTTGTCCTGAAAAATGCTGGAGCTCATAAATTCTTCTGCTTCCACTGAGAAATTCTGGTATCTTTGAAACTGCAGTCTAGTGTAAAATTCTAGAACTAGTTCAGTTGTGACAAAGTTAATAGAATTTTAGAGTTAACAGTAATTTCTGGGGCCAAAATTTTGGTAGTAGTTATTTATGAGAGCAGCTCTGTTGATATATTGGTGAAGGGTTTTTTATGTTTTATTTCTTTTGATGCTTAAAAAAATGTTCTGTTACGTATGTGCCATGAACACCAGGCATTGGAAACTACAGCCTATTTCAAAATATATTTAACAGTCACTAGTAGGTAAAAGACTGTAACAGCTCAAATCCAAACAGATATATTTAGATGTTCATCTTCTATCCAACATGCCTAATTTCCACTGAAATATTAGCTGGGGAATTTAAGCAGTGTAATGTTGAGACTGGTGAAATAACGTTTTATGGTGGTACTGTGACTTTTTTTTCCTCCTCCACTCATGCCTTAGGGAGGTCTTATTTTATTTTCATGATTTTGAGTGTCCTGAAGTATTGACTCCTTCCTTCATACTCTGATGTGAATCTCTGTAGTGAGGCTTTAGGTTCTGAACAGTTGTGACTAAACTGGGAACTTGGTCTCTGAATATCCTGTATACTTAGATTTGTTTAGGTTGGGGTTTAGTTTGACTGATGAGAGAGAGATGTTAGAGGATCAGTCATGAAATTCTCATCTGGCTCTGAAGTTCCCTGCAGTTTGGAGGGTGTTTGTATCTGGGGCTGTTTTGTTTGGGCAGCAATCCTGCTGATCGGAATCGCATAAGCTTGGCAACAGAACGGGGGCATTCAGCCAGAGCAAACTTGAAGTACACAGGCTCTGAGAACAAAACGTTTCACATGAATTAAATGGTGAGGAAACAGAAATTCTTTAAAGTTGTAAGAAAACAAGGCAATGTGAGCACCATCACACAGGCTGCTGTGTGATCACAGCTATTGATAGGGAGTGCCGGTTCTATTTATGAAATCTTGATAGTTATGTGTTTTTAAGAGATATGTCTTGCCACCATAGGAAAAAGAATATTCCCAAGAAGTTGGTGTCAGAGTGTGATGTAATAATTCTCGGTACTTGCATGCAAAGATTCAGTAGCATCTTCACTGGAAGGATTTTTGACACTCATCTGATTTTGGTTTCCTATGTACTTTGTCATGCTTTTCTATTTGCAGACCTGTGTCCTTTTTCCTTTCATGTCTCTATTGTTTCTGTCTACTACAGAAACAGAGCTTTATCCTTGACCCCCTTATTACACTCAGTAATGGCAGGAGAAGTCCAGGAGGGGCCCTGCCTGGCAGTATTGCTGGTAGTGCTGCCTCTCCTGGTACTTTCCTTTCCCAAGTCTCACGCGCTGCTTGCTTTGATGCCATCTTCTTCTTGCTGTCCTGTCATAAAGATTAGAGCTTATCCTGTCAAATGCAGACTACTCTTTTCTGCGCCCAAACACTCTCTGCCACCCCATCTCTCTCCTGTGCTGTCTGCTGGGTAGAGTGGAAGGAGCATGGGGACATGAGAGGGGAGATGGTGGCAGGCACTGCCTGAGTCTCTTATGTGCAACCATGCATGGTCATTGGACATATGGAGAGGCAGCAAGAGTTTGCTTAGTTGGTGGTTTTTTGGTTGAGTTTTTGTTTTGTGGAACATTTCCCAGATGTTTTGTCTCATGATTCTTGGGGGTGCCATGCCCTCAGTCCGCTGGGTCATGCCAAGTTGTGCCATGGGCTTGTCCAAGCTCCTCTACTTACAAAATGTATCAGGGGGTGCCTGCAGGCAAGCCTGTCTTACTACTTCTGCATGTTGCCACTTCTTTGTGATTGAAATATGAAAATTCAAACATAATAGTATGATTTTTTTTTCACATAAATAGCATCTGTTACCTGAAAGAGATTGAATAGATTTGTTTTGCTAGACTGGCAAAATATAGGTCTTGAGATGCTAGATAAGATAAGCTTTTAATAATCAGATTTCTGGAGTTGGATTGGTTTCAGAAAGGTTGGTTAGGATGGATCTGCTGGAGTATAGCCGTGACAAGGTCTTGGGTTTGTGCATGCCAGTTCTGTGTTACAGAGCAGGCTGCTGATGGGATGATTTTTGACTTTATCATGATAAATTGCTTCCATCCCTTCTGTAGAGGGTTTTATTGCAGTGTTCAGTACAATGTTTATATGAACTGCTACTAAAGAATAAATAAAGAAAGCATGTTATATTTTAATGTGGGAGTGGGAAAGCATTTAAACTGTATTAGCAGTATTTGTTTGACAAGAAATGGATCAGAGATGACATTTATCTGTACTGGACAGATTGTCTTTAAACAAAACAAAGCCTTGAAACGGATCAGTTTTCATATAGATCAGAATTCTTCTTTCCTTGCTAAAAAGCTGGAGGCTTGGGGTTGGGTGGTCCTCAGGTCACAGCTGTGCTCACATAACTCATGGGGTAACCACAGTGCTGAAGGTCTATTGTGTTGTCATCTCCTCTTGTACCTATAGATTGGATATGCTGGTAGTCAAATTCCACTGGGAGAAGGAAAGAAGGAACATTTGCACTTTCTAAAATTCTCTTGCAGTTCAATTCACTTTGTTGTGTCTTTCTGTCCTAGGCTGCTTTATCTTGCTGTAGGATGCTGTTGAAAAGTTCTGGGTTCATTCCAGAACTAAATGGGTTTCAGAGGTAGAGAAGTACTTGTGCTGAAATAGTAAATTATAGAGATTATTTTTGAATTTCCCTTCATCTTTTGCTGATGCACTAATATGTATTTCATCTGGGAATTGCTTTGTAGGTGCTGTAGAAGGATGAATTGCCCAGAGGACTGCTTCTTCTTCTAGCAGATCCCTCTTCCAGCGTCTTTGAACTTTTAGAACAACTCTCTTTCATAAGTTAACATGCTATCATTTTTGGGTTTGGATTCAATGTGCCTCTTTGGTAAAATTTGCTGAGTACAGGTCATCTGGAAATGTGATGCAGTTTACACAGTCATGTGTTGATTGTAATGCTGATATTGAGAGAATGGGGGATGAAGGCTAAGATGCTGAAGACTTTTCTTTCAATCACCATGTTGCAACCCAGTCAACCTTTAAAACATATTTATTTTGCTTAACTCCTGCTGCTGGAGTACAAATTACAATGAGTTACAGGCCCCTCTTTCTTGACATTTATTTTTATATTCCTATCCAATATATAACCTTTTCTTAGATTTTTGAATTTGGGCCTTTATTTCCATCATGAAAATTGAAAGATCCACTAGGCTTGGCTGCTGAATACTCAATATTGCAAACAGCAGTGACTGTTTTGTCAAGACCCGAAGATGAAGAGCATTATTATTACAAAATTCAGTGCATAATTTTCTCCTCCAAGTCATGTTTCCTTGCATGCAATCGTAGTTATTTTCTCCAAGATATTTGGCCTGAGTTCTGGAAGTGACTTTATTTTTGCTGACAAACTAAATCAAAACCCAAACGCTGTTAAATTTTAGTTTTAACTGCAACAGAAATTGTGCCTGAACGAAATATACAGCATGTAAAATTTGCAAGTTGAATGTTCTGAACTAGTTTGTCTAGAGCTAAAGTGTGGCCGTTGAGCTGATAACAAAATATAAGTTAAACAACATAGATGTTCTTAATTATTATGTTCAATTAACTGGTAGCTAAGAGTGTTAGTGATGGCAGAAATTGGGAGCACTTTGGGGGTCACCAGGGAGGCAAGAGGCCGTACCTCTGTAGTGATAGTCTTAGCCAGTTATGTGTTTGGGCTACCAGTTATGCACCATTTGGTTTTCTTCTGCAGGAGGAAAGGATGCCAGTAAGAGGGGTAAAGTAAGCAAAATAAACTGATGGAACTTGGATCCTTAAACAAGCAAAACTATGGGTTTGAATTAAGATTATTGTCCAGTGTTATTGGCAGCATTAGTTAAATTTTGCTGTAAATGATGTAACATTCAGCAACTAGGAAAACACAATGCTAATTACAGGTCTGATGCTTTCTTTGGCATTTAAGGTATTTTCATTTGCTCAAGGTATTTTTAAACTTACTGCCAGTTACTTACTGTTATGTTATTCCTTGCATTTATTTCAAGTATAAAGTCATATCAGTAGTACCATCTAAATGGATAAGGAATGAGTGATGTGTAGTTTTGAGCTGCTGGTATAATCATGCCAGCTAAGAATATCTTCTGATGATGAATTTTAGTATAAGAGCCACCAAATGAACCTAGTGGTTCTGGCACAGGAAATGTGAATGGTATAATGTTCCCTGAAACTTTATTCACTGGATTGCCAAAGTCATGCTTTTCAAGAACTTTGTGAACTTAAAACACTTTAAAGAAATATTTTGAGTTCACAGCAGTGGAGAGTGAATGCCTCTTCTCAAAAAATAGGTTGGCTACTGTTATAGGTCAGCTTTTGCCAACAGTTTCTGCAGGAGATGCCAGTTTGGAGTGGAAACCCAAGAAATGGGTTCAGCAAAGCACTTTATCCTGTTCTTGGCTTAAAGCACATGAATAATCCCATTGACTACCCACGTGTGCTTTACTGTGACTGCTCACATAGTGAAAGTTAGGCATGTGTTTAAATAACATGCTTATTTGGGGGCTCCCTGCGTGATGTCTGCTGGCAGAGATTTGATTTTCTTATGGCAGCCATCACCTGACCTGTGTGGGGAGCACAGCGTGGTCTGCATCAGCCCTGTGGGCCAAAGCAAAGGCTATTTCTGCATCCACCCCCAATCCTTTCTGCACTTCTCTGGCAACTAATCAGCTGTTTGCTGCCAATTGTGCTTTTGGCACCCATCCGCTCCAACTTGCTGCTCATACAAGTATTGAATTGCCTTTGTAAGGCACAGAGTAGGCTTTCCCTTGTTTAAGATTGTATATGTGGTTGTTAGGACATGAAAAAAAAGATCACTGCCGTAGTTTTCTTAATTTTTGGTCAAATTGTGCCCTTTCTGTCAGTAGTCCCACTGAAGCTTATAGAGATGTCAGTCAGCAAAGGAGAAGAACCATTTTGCAGGTCCAAGCTCACTGCTCTGGAGGGCTAAATGGAGTTTTTTACATCTGCTGTCTAATGGAAGCACCATTCTTTACTGGAGAAACCCTCTAAACAGATCATTTATGGAAACAGAGCTCTTTCAGCACTCAAGGGAGGGAAAAGTTAAATGCTAGGACAGTTTCCTCAACCTGATTATTTCATAACCATTATCTCTGTTGATTCAAAATTGGCTCACTTTGAAAACAGTACAACTTAAGGTTAATATTGCATGTTTTCCATCCCTTCCTTCCTCTCCCATCCCCTGCATCCGCAAGACAGCAGCAGAAAGCCCTGGAGACAGCATTTCCCCAGGCTTGGAAAAGGCATCATTCACAGGGGAAATTGCTGCAGCCTGTGTGTGGCTGGGCCTGCCTACCTGCGATCCAGCACCCTTTCCTCCTGCATATTTTCTCCTCAGCAGCAGGTTAGCAGACCTAGAGCCTATAGATAAAAGCAAGTCAAGCTGTAGTAGACAGCAATTAGTCAGTGGGATCAGCAAGCCCAGCACTGCAGCTGGTAATCAATGCTGCTCCTTCAAACACAGCATCTCAAACCCTCTGCTTGCTTTGTACCTGCTGTTCTGCCTTTGCTAACAACTCACTGGAGAGGCCCAGGAAACTCCAAACAAAAGGCTGTTAATTGCAACCTATAGGTAAAATGAAGTAGGCTTTCTTAGTCAGTTTAGTAATCCTAGCTGTCAAAGAGCTGTTATCTTCAGAAACATGTCAGAGAATATTCTTTAACGTATAATCATCTTAAATGGAGTACTTTTTTGCTGGAGCTGTGTTTGGGAGAGTGAATTGGGTAATGTGTAATATGAGCAGATGAAAAATAGTACGAGTAGAGTGCTTCACTGGGATGAAAACTTGAATGCTTGCACAAACACCTCAGAGGCCCTAAAGTACTGCTGTTAGCAGGCTGTAACTTCATATGTGAAATAGGTAATAAACAAGTACTATTTTCACAGACTGTTAGTGTATATGCCTTGAACATATTTCTAAGAGTGTTTGAAGTGCTGTACTTCCAGTAGCATAACAATTATTAGAGCTAAACACTGATGAACTAAGGACTAAACTGCTAAAAAAGTGTATCAACAGGCTTTCTGTTGGCACATGATAAAGTATTTATGATCTGGTAGCAAGTTCATTTTCAAAGGAATATTCATATCCTCAAAAATTCATAGAAAACCAGCAGAGTGTCTAAATAGTTGATTCATCCCCTGTGTATAAATAAAATGTTGAATAGACACTCTCTCCATCTAAAGTACGGGACTGAACAACAAGGACCTGTGTTGATTTTCTAGCTCTGATAGAACTTACATGGTTCTGGGAAATCACTTAGCATCTCTTTTTCTGCAAGCCAGACCCTGTAATGCTTGTTTGCCTTGCAGAGGTAAAGTGGAGACTGAGAAAAGGGGTGGCTGCAAAGCAAGTTAAGAATTTCCTATCAAAAGTCAGAATAAATGGTTTAGTTTTGATGAAAGTAATCTGGAGTCATTGCACACATGTCTAATAACTGCTGTTTGATAAGAGTCAACTTACGAAGTTTTGATAGAGTCATATTTCACTAGACAGTGCTGTGGCATGTTACTACCTTGATTTGGTTCATATCTGCTTTTTTTTCTCCCTTAGATAAGTAATAGCGCTTGAAAATGTTCAGTTTTTCAAATGAAGGTCAGTTCAAAGAAACATCTAAATGTTAAAAAATTTCTCGATTCCCCTGATTCCAAAAAATCGATTTAGAATTCTTTCAAGGATTGACTTCACTAACTGTAAGCAATTGCTGAGAAACTTTAAATTTGATGACTTTATTGTCCACTTGGCTAGTTCTTCACCTAAGCCTGGGGAGTCTGTTTAAGAAAGTGACAGGTTTTGAGTGACATTTATTCATTGGTACCAAGAGTGACATTTACCTTGGAGACTGCAGGAACTATTGCTTACAAAGGAAAAGAATATAAAATTCACATGACAAAGGCAAACCAATGAGGGGTTCAGCTCAGTGGGAATGGTAATGTCTACAAAGGTCAGTGGGATGAGATTTAAGTACAGAGGAAGGAGAACAAGGATGGATGAATCCACAGTTCTTTTAATGGTCTTTGATTCCCTGTTCTTTCTCCCTGTGGCCATTAGTAGAGGAACTGGGTCCATGAACAGCTTTATTATGTACTTGTAAATGGTCAGAGGTTGAATTTAGACCCTTTGTGGAACAAATGTGAATTGTAATGAATCCTTTCACTTTGTGTGTGTATATCTTTTTTAATTAAAAATAGTCTCCACATTGCTGATGGTAATGAATGTTCTCAAGTCATAGAACTTGTTAACTCTCCCCAGGAAAGCTTGCAAGGCATTGAACAGCAAGTGAAACATGCAGTCCAATTATTAAGTCTCATTTTTCTGCACTGGAACTGGAGGTAATTTATTTTCTTTTTCTGTTTAGCACTTTCAGACCATGTTAAAGACTAAGTTGAATGTCCTAACTCTTCGTAAAGAGCCTCTCCCGACAGTGATCTTCCATGAACCAGAAGCCATTGAGCTGTGCACCACAACCCCCCTCATGAAGACCCGGACTCACACTGGATGCAAGGTACTTGGAAGTACAAACTGAGGGAGTGAGACCACTGTGGAGGTGCCCCATCTGATTGTGAGAACTCTAAAGAGCCCTAAGTAGCCAACACAGTTCTGAAAATTCCATTAACTGCTAGTATTACTATAAAGTTTCTGAATAAAAAAAATCACTGAGCATTTCTGACCAGAAATTTTGGGCTTCAGGCGGAAAGGGTTTGGGTTACATGTCATGATGCAAATTGTGGAGGATTTCTGATAGCCTGTGATGAAGTGCTTGTTGTAAACACTGACATTATTTCTGTATGGGCTATCATTGCAGCTTTAAACTTGAGGTTAGTTTGGTTGGTTGTTTTTTTTTCTTTCTTTCTTTGGGTTTTTAAAGATAAAAATGGAAAATTGGGGGGACAGGAGACTTACGTCTTGATTTGGTTAAGAAACAAGATCAGTTTGCACAGTTACATCAAAACAGAGCTTCTGCAAAGGCTATTCCTCTTTCTAAAAGTTTAATGGCTTAAGAGCCTTGAGTATATTCTTCTGTGGTAAGAAACCATATAAAAATAGGAAACAAACCTGCTCTGTTTGCATCTGTTCTTGGAGTCTTGATTTTCCTTGATCACAGAGCTCTCCTGGCCTTGCAGGGCCATGGGCAGCCTTGCAGACTGAGCTGGGTACCAGTTGGGCCTGTGCTGCAAGTTGGGGCTCGGAACCAATTCCCCTTCACCCAGCCTGGCTGCCAGTTGTGGGGAGTATCCACCTGCCCTCGAGGGTCTAATGAAAATGGAGAGAATGGGATTCAGACTCCCCTGCTCTGTCAGGTGTTAACTCCAGGAGAGCTGTTGCTTGATGCTGGGTGTGCTGGATAAGAGCCAAAATGCAACTAAATGTCCTAAACCCCTTCCCTGCTACAGTGTGTACACAAACATGCACACACACTCGTCACTGTTGGAGGATCTGATGTGAGTGAGGTGGGGTTGGAAGAAATTGCTTTTCCCTGCTTCTTTTGGCATACTGTACTTGGGCATCTCCAGGCTTGGCACTTCCTAAGCAAAGTTTCTCCTTGGGAAGTGTCACTTCCCAAGTGTTTGATTCTTTGCCTGTCACAGCAGCCAGGAACAGGACTCTACTGCTGGGTGTTGAAGCAGAGCTGCCCTGTGTTGATGCAGAGGGATGCAGGGGAAGCAACCCTAATATGTTTTGTATGGTAGCTTGCAGCATCTGCTCTTCCATGGTGATGCTTTTTGTCCTTTATGTTAACATCTAATGAATTTTTTGGGAATATTAGCTGTGATCAAAATGGTTCACAAAGTATTTGGCTTTCACCCCCAGTGAGAGAGGTCAGGAATAATAATGGTTTCTGAAATCAGTTTATCTTTGTGAATGTGTATAGAATTTAAATGAAGCTTTTTATTCAACTTACAGTCCTTCAATTGGAAAAGAATTGCAGAGAGATGTTGAACCCTACAGTGAAGAGAATCTCATTCTATATTTAGATCTCTTTTATTTATTCATTTATTTTTCCTGCAGTATAGCATAGTAGTGCTGACTAGGAAACATCTGCTTCCACAACCCTCCCGTTTTCCTTCTTGCAATATTTTTCCTTCTCCCTTTCCCCTCTAGCTAGGTTATCTCCTGTCAGTGCTGGAGTCTTATGATGGTTATGGGATAGTGGCCAGGCCCTCTTCAGGTGATTCAGCTCTTGTGATTTTCAATACCTGTCTTAGGAAGATGATTCCATGTGTATGTTGTTCCTGTGGCTAAGAAATCCTCTCCTGTTAATAACTGAAAATTCACCCAGTTTCTGTAGTCACAACCTCTTTCTTTTCCCTCTCTTTTTTTCCTGACTAAATGTGTTCTTCTTGCCAGCTATTAATAGGTAATTAACTTTCTTGTCCACTTTCCCCTCAATTATTATTTTTTTACTGACTGATACAATCGTAGCATTGCCATAAAAAAGCTAGAATTTTATAATATGTTTTTTTGCTCTGGAGGATCTGATCTATTTCTGTTATTCTGGGTGTAAGGCAGGAGATGCTGTGGTGTTGCTGGTACCACCAGGCCTGCCTTGTTCTGAGATTTGGACTTTTCAGGCAAGAGCACAGCATCCGGTTTCTAGTTGCTTTCATGAGTCACACTTCTTTGATCCTTAATCATTTTATTCCTCTTGACTGAAATCCCTCCAATTTTTCTATGTAATCCCATTAATGAGATAGCATCATTCTCCTGACAGAGGCTCCAGACATGTAATTTTATTGCACAGTTTTAACATAAGCCTCAGCTGGCACCATCTTGTTATGAGAACTTGACACATGCAATTGCTTTGCTGTTTAGAGGTCTGGGCATTGGTTTTCTGATGTAATTGCTCTTTTACTTGTCCTTTCCTCACAAGGCAGGCATCTCTTTTTGCTTTCATTTGCAGTTAGCTGCTGAATCTTGAAGAAAAAACCTGTTTTTGCTGATATCTAATATCACTAAGTAATTCAATGGGATGGTTTTAAGAATAGCGGGTGAATGTCTAGATTGAAGTCTTCTAGGGGAACCCCCACCAAATCTGGAAAGTTAAACAATTGAACAAATTCAGAGAGTTTTTCTTTCTTGTCCAGTTCCACATCTGATGCAACTTTCTTGCCATCATGGTTTCTCAAATATATTTTTTACTTTCAACAGAAGGGTTAAGACTCATTCCCTCTGTAACTGCATGTCTACACCTGCCTGCTAAGGTCTGATGTGCTTGTTGTCCTTCCCACCTTTCTAGACTTGTGGGCATGATTTCCCCCAGCAGGAGAAATGGATAGTGTTAGCACTGGTTTGCAGCACAGAGCTTTAGGTGCACACACTTGGGAGTTTGTGGTGCTGGTTACTCAGGTGTGTTGACCTGGGGGCTGTAGTTCCCAAAGGGAACCTTCTTCCCTTCCTTTGCCCACCAGCCCTGTTTGCAAATGGGGAGTGACAGCCCTGGATCAGAGTGGTGCAGCCCCATGCAGTAGACAGCCTAAAGCAGAGCAGGATTTCTGGGTACAATAAAGTACTCAGCCTCTGTGCTGTTGCTGGGGTATGGTTTGCTTTATTTGAACTGTGATGTACAGTAGCTAGAGGCAAGTCTCTGTCCCGAGGAACTGCAGCTTCTTGTCCTGCTCTATCTGAGGATGCTGAGGCAGGGCCCTGGCATGCAGTGCCCACAGAGCTGCCATTTCTCTGGGACACACAACTGGGGACCTGTCACTGTTGGACACAAAATGAAGAGCTTAACCCCGGGTAGAAGAAAGATCACAAGGCTTTATTTACAGTTTTGCACAGGCCTTTTATAACATGCTGTGCTGAGGAACTGTATAATTGGTCAGTAAAGACAACACTTCTCTTCTTTGGTTAAATAATAGAAACAGCACCTGTGAGAGGGTTGTTATGAAAACCTAGCTGTGTTATGAAAAAATAGAAGACCTACTTACTTTCACTGTTCTTGAGAGGAATGAATTCTCTCAAGGGAAGAAGAAATCAGCTACTAACAGGCTGAAAACTCCACAGACTCAGAAAATCAGACCCACAGGGACCTGTGTGCATCCTGCCTCTTCCCTGCAACGGGTGTGACATTTGTGAATGCAGGATCACCAAGGGCTAAAGTCAGCAGCTGCTCCAAAGAATGGAAAAACCCAGCTGGCTTATTGTATACCTGTAAAAGCTGTGTCTCAGCTTAAGCTAAACCATCCTTTCCTGAGGAATGACAAAAAAGAGTGAGAATAAAACTTTTGTTAGTAGCTGGACCACACTTTCAGTCCCAGGTTGTGATTTGATTTTATCTTAGTAGAGCATGTTTTCCATTCGGGTATGAGTGTGATTTAGATGTGTGTATATAAAAAAGTGCCCATTCTTCTTCAGATTCTGAGGATTTCAATTAGACTATAGCTGTCCTGCATGTAGGTATTTCATGTCAAATGGGCACTCCTGTGTTTCAGCTGGAAACTTCCTTTTCTCTTATCACAGCACTAAGTACCACCAGATGGAAATCTGGAGTATTTCCAGAAAATAAGTTACTCTCTACTCAGAAAGAAGAAATGCCTGCTTTCTCCATGCTTTTGAACAGATTTTGTTTAAGTTCTGCGTGGTTTATTCTTCCTTAACGTCATAATCAGCTTATATTGATTCTAATGTTTCTTGATTTCTGTCCCTTTGAGCCATGGTGGTGGCATGAAGGGAGCTGCCTAAATGACTTTCTTTCTCCTGCTGTAGCTTTTCCAGGCACTGGTGCAGTAATGAAAAAGGACAGAGGTTAAAAATGCTGTCTGCAATTTTTAAAGTGGTGTAATAGCTTTAAATTTTTTTCCTTTTTATTGGAAGACTGTTCAAAGTGAATGAAGTCAGTGCTGAATAATCAGCACCGGGTCAGGCAATCTTATTCCTCCAGTTCCCACCAGTGGACAAGCTTTTCTCAGCAGCCTGGGAGGCTGAGAGGAGCATAAACAGTGCAAGTAATTGTATTCTTACAAGTATGCTTTAATGAAATGGGAAAATATATTTTATTGATATGGTATTTACAGGAATGATACTCATTGCTTGCCTGTCTTTTTGGATTGATTTGGTGAGCTTATTAATGCAGGCTTTGTGGAAGATATGATGTGGAAACTTCTGTGATGGTGTATCTTAATTTAAAATGGATGAAAGTCTTGTTTAACAATTTGCATAAATGGCATTTGTGGGGTAATAGTATTTTAAAAGCAAGTGTTGCACATACTGACAGAGATTTAAAAGTAGACAAGAAATAACATAAATAAATGGAGTTTTGTCTTTAAGAACAGCTTAATAGCTTCACTCCAAAGCAAAAAGAAAGTGTTGTACTAAACTGGCTGCAGGCTGGTGATGACAGTGGGGCCAAAGCCACAGCTGAGCTTCTATGGCACCGTTGTAGTGTCAGCAGCTGGAAACCAGCCTTGACTGGTGTAACTCTGGGGCACACCTGATGCTGATACATTTGTCAACCTGTGAACTGGATTTGGGGTGTTTTCTGGGACAGCTGAGCAATGCCTGAGAGCCCTGACCTGTGCCTGCCCTCCAGCAGCAGCTCTGGCCCCTTCCTTCAGCAAAACCACAGCCTGTTGCCCTTGTTCCTTCTCTTCTGGCCTTACTGGCTGCTGCCAGCGGTTTTCATTTTCCCATCTGTCTCTCTTTCTCCCATTTTTCTTCTTTTCTCAAAATAGCTTTCACCATTAGAGACAACTCCATCACCTGGTGGGCCCTACTAATTAATGTTCATGCATGTGAAATTCTCACGTGCTTTGAGCAACAAGATGTACAGCAGTGCAGCAGATTGGAAGTTTGTTCTGTAGGGACTGAACAGATGAATGGGGATACAATTCAGCATCTAAAAGTCACCCTAGGACATTGAGGAAAGCTCATAATAAGCATATAGGATGAATAGAGAGGAAGATTGATTAGATTTAAATATGATCTTTAGAATTACAGTGTTTCTCATTGGGATACATATTAAAAATGAAACATTGTCTTAAAATTGCCCTCCTCCATCTGATTCTAATTCCTTGTGTAAGAGAGTCATTTAGGAATAATGTCTTTTCAGATATTACTGCCTATTTTTTGTTTTCTGCCTTGTTAATTTTGATTGCAAAGGCCTTGCAGCAGGACTGTCTCTTACCATGTACTTGCAAAATACGCCATTTCTACTCTACCCTACATGCCTCTATAGCAAATTTAGTAATGCTGTGTTGTTGCTTTTATTGGTCATTACATTTTTAAAACTTATAATGTTGTTACTTTTTTCCCTGTAGACCAGACTTTCCCAAGCTGTTTTCTCCAGCTTTTCTGGCCTATGCAACCCCTTCCACTGGTGCCCCATCCTAATCAGCTCAGCCTGTGGTGGCTAAATCTGTTACTGCTGGAGCATTCAGGGATACAGCATCTGCTGGGCCTGGGGGCCCTTCAGCATCTAGAAAATGTTTAAATTGATGAGCCATCCTCCCAGTTTCAAACAGCCCATACACCATGGTTTTGGTGGTGGCAATTTCAGCCTCATTCCTCTTCCCTTTCATTGGTCCTTAGTGCCTGAGTTTTAGCCCTGGGTTGCTGAAGCGTGGGTGAATGGCTTCCCTCTGCTGCCCTGTAATTGTGTTACTGTTATGGGCTGGTTTTGTGTCCTCATACTGAATCAGACAAAATGCAACAAGAACACTGTCCCTCATGGCAGTACCAGGGACCGAGGTACTCTTTACTGGTTTTATGTCCTGTTGATTCAAAATGGATGAAAATTCATCCATAGTCTCTCTGGGATGGTAAAATCCAGATGACATAAATGGGTAGTTAAAAATCTTGTGTGTTACTTAAATTTCCACAAATAATTTAAAAAGCCTACTCCTGTTGAACATTTATTGCTTTTTTGGCTACTGAAACCAAAGCTGTTTGGAAGCTGCACTTATTCTTAAAACCATCTCACTTTATACTTACAAAATTCAATAAAAGTGCTCTCTTTGCATCTATAGAATGGTCAAGGATGATTATTTCGAGTGCAGCTGTAAATATAACTACCACTAGCTGCCTGGTCTTCATTACCATTTTGTGGACCTGTAATATTAAGATGACCATTAACTTTAGTAAAGAAACTAATTAAACAAGTGAGAAAAGCTAATTGTACCATCACTCCCCAGCCTGCTGTTTTCCACTGTGTTTCATCTGGGTCGGAAGCGCAGAGGGATTTTTTCTTCTTGCTTTATTAAAGGCCTTCTATTGTTATCCTTAAGCGTTACTTTTTTATATTGTGAACTGAGAAACTGTTTTTCTGCTTCTTTCTCCACTCATAAAGTGAACCAAAAGGACACATATGACTTCTTGCATGGGTAAAAACTTAGTAGCTTCACTATATTTAGATATAGATGAAGTGCTGGTAGAGGCTGTAAGGATGTGTTTTCCAAAGGTAACGTGCATCAAATAAACTGATAACCTAACAAACATGCTATATAAAGATGAATTTTTTTTCTTTTTATTTGTTTAGTGGTATAGAAATAAAAGGAATAAAAGAGAAAAAGATGGATCCTGAAATTGTGAAAGAGTAAACTGCTTGCAGAAACCTTGAAACGTGACTATTGGCTGAATCTTGTTTTAACATTGAAAATGGAGAGTTGCACGTCATTTCTGTTTCAAAACATGCCTATATGGCAAGGTCCTGCCTTCTACCTTTGAAGCTGCTGAGTTTTGCTGTGGGCTGTGCTGTGAGCAGGGTGGGATGAGCTGTGCAGGATGGCAGCAAACCTCAGGCTGCACTCACTGCAGGGTGTTTGACACTTCTTGCTCTCAGCTTAGGAGAGAGTCTCTCTTGCATATGATTTTTTTAATTACATGCATGGAAAACCCATTTATGTCAGTGAGAATTTATACTTTAAATGAGTGCAGAGGATCTAATAGAAACATGAAGGGTAGCTGCAAGTGCAGAAGGTTGTTAAAGCACCGTAATGCTTCATTTCCTGATGTCCAGGAGCCTTAGGTGGAGAATATAAATTGGGTAAAGCAATTGAATTAATCTTTAACTTAGCCTGCTTTAAACAGTATTTTCTGCAGTATTCAGTTTTGCTGTGTTGGATGTATTTTGGCATAACTTTATGTGCTTATTGCTAAAGTGGCATTGTAAGAATAACGTATACTGAGAGTGATGGAAGTTATGTCTTATGTCCTGTCAGATATGTTGGTGGTATTTGTTTTTTCCTTAGCATTTGTACTGGTGACATTTTTCAAGCCATGGTTCAAGTAAAGGGCATCTTGTTATTCAGGAAGTTCTTACATCCCATCTAAAAATGGTCATATATTGCAATCAGCTTCATATTTCTGCTTTAACTACCTTCATAGAAGAAAGTTTTCTTCATAGAAGAAGTCTGTTTCCTGTGTATGGTGGAACAACCTTGCCCTGAATATATGTATATTAATGAAAGGAAGTCAGTTTTGCCTATTTCGGTTTCCTTTTGGATTTTCACTGAAAAAGTGTGTCTCAAATGATTTTAGAGCTCCATGAAAAGAATAAGAGCACCACCTTGGGAGGAGAGCACTGGTGACAGGGAGGGTTTCTGGGACCTGCCTTGCATGATTGTGGCCAGCATAGGGCTGGAAGTGCCCTGAGTTCAGGGCCTTCTCCCTGTGGTTTCCTTTGGGTTTGCTTCAGAGGGAGGGAGCTCAAGGCTGGGCATGTTGTCAGGAAGATCAGGGTGTGAGTTGTGTTTCATGGAGGTGTGTGAAAATACGCTGAAAATAGTTGTGTGTGTGCACACTCCCAGGAAGAGCAGGGGACTGTGGTCCCCACTTACTGGGCTCCATGGGAAGGCTTCCAGTTGTGGACCATGCAGACAGACCAGGCACCTGGGAAGAGAGGTCCCCCTGCCCCAGTGCTGACAATTTGTGTTGAGGGGGACACCCCAGTTCCTTAGAGCAAGGCTCAGGGTGCCAGGCTTTGTCTGTGGACAGACCTGCTCCCAGCACTGCTTTGTCTTGCATAAGATAAAGAGTAAATAAGAGCAGAAAGGTTGCACTGAGTAAGTCAGACTTTGATCAGATGTCTGTGTGTCCAAGCCCATTTTCTTTGGCAGTAGACTGTAGAAAATAAGACCTAAACAATAAAATCCCCTTGAAAACACAAGAGTATAGAAAGTCACAGCATCCTTTGGCATGTTGTGCTTTGCTTCTCTCCTTGGTGCATGTATTTTATCACTTGCAGAACAATTGTGAACATTATATTTCTTCTTACTGCTATAGTTCTGCCCTTGTAGTGGATGCATTGGGTCCCAGTAAAGAAAGTGGATGACAATGCATGATATGGAGCCTGGGAAAATGTTTTTAACTTAAACAGATATCCCTTTGGTTGGAATCTGGCACTTTCTTGGACTTTAGAACTTTGACATTATTAGTTGCCTTTGATTCAACAAAAGCTTGAATTGGAAGTCATTGGCCCTTGATTTTGTTAGCAAATGGTATTTATCAGCAGAAGTAATCTAAATCAAACCCCTTAGTGTAAAACAAGGCACGAAACAGTTTACATTTCATTCAGTTATGGCAGAGATAGTGATTTGCTTTCAAAGAGCACTGTGTAAAATGCCAACATATAGGAAATAAAAATGCTCTATGTGACTTGGTTTAAGAACAAGCACTGTCCATTCCTGAATTTCCACCCTTGCTTGTAAAAGCAAAGGGAAGCTTGTGAGGTACTGAGGAGGCCACACACTGTGCAGGTGAATGCTCAGTCACTCTTTACTTAGGGTGATTTGTACTTCTGTAATATTTCTGAAGCAGAAAGATATCCAGGCCACTTCTGAAACAGCTTTGTTGTCCCCTGCTGCTCAGCTGCCATTCTCTGCCAGCAGCCCTGTTCACAGAGGTCAGATCAGCTCACCAGAGTTCGGGGGAGGGCTGTGGGCACACTGTACTCTGGATAAAATACACAAGGGGAAAACTGAAAAAGATGATGAGAATTAAAATGCATACTTCTGTTAAGTAGTAATGCATTGAATGAAGGTACTAAAGAGCAATATATATTAATGAAATTCCTTTGATGCACAAAGCTCCACAGAATACTTCTGTATCTCAAAACACAAGTGTAAGTTGTTTTGTCAGTTTTCGAAATACCACTTTTCAGTGTACTTGGAGCTGTTGTTTAATTATAGCTGTCTTTGTAGGAGATTACGTACCAAAATAGTTTTCTCTGAAAAAATATATAAATTTCAAAACCAATTTAATCTCTCTACAGCAGGAAATACTTCAATCTTGAAATTCCAAATTTACAGAATACCTTAGAAGATAATCTTCAGTTACACATATATACAATAGCTTATAGCTTATGCCAGTAAGTTCCAGCTTTTGCAGTCTGGCACAAAGCCAGGACACCAGTGTGAAGCACAGTCGCAGTTGCAAGGTCCTAGATAGCTACAGATGTGTCAGGGTATTTATTTTTTATGCTGCAGAAAATATTGTGCTCATTGCAGTTGTTCAGGCAAAGCCTTCTGGTCATAGGAGCTAATTGCGTCCATAATAATTAAAGTTCAAATATCCAAGACCTAATAGCTTTAGACATATAAAAATTAAAATGAGATTGAAATTTATTATGTTGGCTACGCTGAGCAGATGCTGCAGTCACTGCCAATTGTTTTTTTGTTCTAGTGCGTCCTTGAGAAATGTTTCCATCTTTTTGTGGCTGTCGCAACGTAAGGATGGAGCTGTGGTTTGTGTTGCTGGAGAGCACAGGAAGCTGCTGCCTCTCCATGGCCCTCGGGGCATTAGGGACCCTGCTGTGAGCTGGCTCTCAGGAGGAGGAGGCACCCTTCCTTCATGGCACATGAAGTTATTCTTTAACAGAATCAAAAAACTTCTGGTTCTGCGGCTGTTGCTCCCTCATATTGTTGCAACGGGCACCTCCCCACTCACCAGCATGAAATGCGCTGGGAGAGGTGTTGGCAGATCTTTTCAGATGTGCTTTTTCACAACAAAGGCATGTGCCTTATTCTGTGAAGGTATTCTGTGTGGCTCGTCCCCTGAAGCCATGGATATTGTTTCTTTGATTTCCATTAGAATACTGCAAAATTTGCATTTGGCACTGGTACCCACTGCTCACTCTAGTTTGAGCCAACATGAGCCTTCTTGGGAATTTGTAATCTCTGGTTACAGCTGTACTATGCTCAAACCCAGCAGTACTTACTTTGGGGCCAGTCCTGTGTACTGAAAGCTTCCCACTGGAGCAAATGACACTGGCAAGCAAGCAGGCTGAAATTGGATTACAGATCCATTCTCCTGCAGATGAGGCACCAGTGGCCAAGCCCGTAGGTGCACAGGCTGCCGGAATGTAGATTAATGTTGCAATCCCAAATGCTTTATGTCATAAGACAAAGGAAGGTTCTTTGTGCCACCTCTGTTTCTGTTAGTTCCAGAAGTAATCCTTTTCCCCTTGTACTATTGCAATATATTCTGCAATGCAGTGTGATGTATAAATATATTAGCTCAGAAGAGAAAGAAATTTTTCCATTCCGGGATTTGGATGACAGTGTCTGAGACTAATAACTTCTTTTATTTATTTTGTTAAAAGATTATTTTCTTTGCATAGTTAATAAAAAAGTTCATAACGATAACCATCACAATGCTTCTGGGCAATTTTAAGGCCTGATGCATATTGCTGATCAATTGCCTTTATTGTAAACTATTGTGAATATTTAACTTGAGGCTGGTCGTAATTCAGTAAGCTTTCTTCTCTGGGACTCTAAGTTGTATAGGGATAACAGGTGCAACAGAAGTATGAGGCTGTCTTGTTTGTTTATTCTTTTCTCTAAGAAAGGAGAGAGATCAAGTTTAAAAATTACAGTCTGGTTTGGAAAATAAGGACTTCTAAGTTAAGAACTTCCCTTGTATTACTAACCCAAGAATCTCTGGTATTCACTTATAGTAATTTCACAGCAAGATCTTATTAAATGATACATATTGCCACAGAAGTAAAATGCTGAATTTCACAGCAATGTAAATTTGAAATTGAGTTTATCATGTTTTATCAGCAAATGAAAAATGAACGTTGAATTTGTAGTACCCTGTTAACTTTGATGAAACAAAATACCTACTGAGGTTGTAGTCTATCCCTTTTTGGAAGCTGATGTTTATTTGCCTGTTAGATACTAGGATTGCTTTTTGAGTCCCAGAGCATAGCATGCCAAGGAAAAAGAATTACTGAATTAATCAGCTAGGGCATGATGACATGATCTTTTGATTAAAGTGCTCTCAAGATTTAAATGGCATGGCAGTGACCTGACTTTATAATCCCAAACCTGAGATGTAGATAGCATTACACTTAATAGATGTCCATACACAAACATTTAAAGTAGAAGGACACTAACTTAAATGGGCAAATTTTGGAAGACTAAAAAATTGAAAGAATCTATATAAGTGTATTTTATAAAGTTCACTGAAGATTCATTGAACTGTTTGTTGAGAAAGATTTGTCAATGAGAAATTATTTGATGGGATTTTTTCACCTTTGAGGAGTTGTTTTATTTCAGTGTTTGTTGTGGGTCCCCCCATCCCACAAGTTACTTTTTAAAAGGGGAAAAGCAAGTTTCAAGTCAGAGACAGATTTAAATTAATGTCAAGATTAGAGAAAGATCTTCCTAAAGACTGGTACAGCTGAGTAGTGAATCAGGAGAGAAGATAAGGAAAATAGAAAACAAAATCAGATGATATATGTGTGTTGTGATTATTTTGAGAATATCATTAAAATTGATTCTGAGTGTTCTCTAGAAGAGGATGAACAGAGAACCAAACTGGTTTTAGTTCTTTATGAAAGCTATTTTTTGACTGAATTATCTGTAGGCTGGGAGTAATTCCCCCGTGCTGATGTCTGACTCATTCTTACAAACAGTGCAATAATACACTTCAGCTTTGTCAGCTGTTTGTAACCACAGTGGCCAGAATTCCCATGGGAATCATCATTAATGGGATGCAGTTTTGGGGTTGGCTTTGCTATGGTATAAATTGGCATACTTCCTTTGACTGAACTGCCATGCTGAGTTATATCACTCAAGGATCTGGCGTTCTAGTTTGACATGTGGCTTGGAGTTCCTATTGATTGAAAGCAGTCTGTTAATAAAATCAAAGTAATTGAATACAGCCTATGGGAACTAATGCTGTTTGTCATTTCTTATTAGGCAGAAACATTAAAAATATTAAGTAATTCTTGAAAATATTTTTATGAAACAGCATAATAGTAATTTAAAGAAAGGTGTGTTTTCATCCCAGAGCTTTGCCTTGAGTTGCATTTGCAGGCCTTCATACAAGGCCAAAAAAAATTGTGTCACTCTGCATTCCTAAATTGGAAAAATTATATACATCTAAGAAATATATTGTATATGTAATTTAAGTTTGGAACCGTTTACAGCACTTCCTTATAGTGAGGATAAATGGAGTGACTTTAATTACCAGTGACTTACTGATGAACTGCTGTAGGGTTTTTGTTCTGCAAGACTTTCCTTATCTGTGTCTATAGGGTTCAGTGTTATCAGTTTTATGCAGACAGCATGTGTCTTCAGGGTGGCACTGGTTCCAAAGCAAGGGACCAGTGTAGGCTATTGCTGTAGCTGTGCTCTGCAGGGGTTTAACAGGGGTGTGGGCTGGAGCAGGAGGCACATCCCTAGGGACAGCCCCACTGTGGTACCTGTGTGTCTGTGCATCCCAGCCCTGCCACCAGTGGTCTCTGGGGCCCTGAGTGGCTCCCCAGCAGTCACTGAGCACTATTTGGCAGGGTAATGCCTCTTGTGGAGCTTCCTTGGCTTGGCTGCAGCCCCCAAGGAACTCTCTGGCCTCACTGCCTGCCCAGCCTGACTCCCTGGGCATGGCTGCCACTGCCTCATGCTGCTGTGGTGCTCCACTGAATGCTCTTGGGCATGTTCACCTAAGGTGCAAATGTGGCCTTTTTAAAATTGTTTTGTTTGTGTGCCACTAAATAAAAGATGGACAGGAAGATACATGGTGGCATCTTGGTGTCCTGGTCCTGCTCAGCAGCAGCAGTTGTGTCAGCTTTTCAGTTTCTGTGTGTGGTACTGTCACAAGCAAGTGAGCTTGGGTTAAATAGGTGAATAAATAAATAGGAATTGGTCAGGCCACAGATATGGTATATCCGTGTACCTCCCTGGGATGCTGACTACACCTGTTGGTCACAGGGCTGCCCCAGGCCCAGCATGGCTGTCACCTCCCAGAGCCATTCCCTGGGCTCTGGCTCAGGGCTGTAATGAGGGTATCTGCTGTTTCCTGGTGGCTGCTGGCCACTTTGAGCAGAGTAGGGGTGGCTTTTTGTGTCCTCTACCTTCAGGTGACTCCATCCTGTAGGGTCAGGTGGCCCCTGCTGCCATCTGGGTACAGAGGAGAGTGAGGACATGTCTGGCTTTGTTCTGGGGCTCGAGGGCCCTTCCTGGCTCTGACTCAGGGTTCTGGCCCTGGCCCTGGCAGTGCCCCCAGCCAGGGGCCAGGGCCGCTATGGGACGAGTCCCGAAGTTTCTGGTGCGCTTCAAGGTGTCTCAGCATTCCTGAAATGGGCAGCTGCCTGTGCCTGCAGGCTATGGGGTGAACACCTGCAGCTTTTTGGAGCCTTTGTTGTCATGTTGACAACAGGAATAAGCCCTTCCTACATCCAAAGAGAAACAAAAGAAAGCAAAAGCTCTCTGGTGTGGCTTTGGGTGGAGGGTTGGCCATCCCAGCCATCCCATTCCTTAGATCCCCCTTCCTGTCCATTTTAAGGACACTTCCATGTGACAATAGGCCTGAAATCAGACATTGGTGACTTGTGGCCCTTTGAAATATTCTCAATGAGAGTTTACACAGTGGGAATTAAATTCCTTTTGTTTTGGACACAAAGGTTGCAATTTGAGTCCTTGACTGTGGCAGTAGAGGACTCTCAGGGAGCCTAGTGTGCAACCAGAGATGTTTAGGTAATTTATCCCCTGGGCTTGGTAGCGTGAGCCTTGTGAACTATCACAAGGCATTCTTGCTGTCTCTTTAGATTTGTTAGCATGCCCTCATTTTGCAGTCGAGGCCTCATGTGCTGCCTGTGGCTCAGCTGCCTGATGGGGGCCTTGCTGGGGATGGTGAAGAGCAGGGAGGGAGGAGCAGGCTTGGGATGGTCAGGAGTCCTGCTTTGATGAATGCACTGCCAGGCAAATGGCCAAATGAAGGGCATCTTTCAATTAAATGTGATAATATTGCAACATGTTTCATAGGACTCTTTTTATTCAGGTAGCTCCTCAGTAAGGCAGTGAATTTTATTTTGAAGTGAGACACAGAGACAACGATTAAAGAGATCTTTGCATAATTTTTCCCCCTTTTTGAATTAGATTGCATGTTTGTTCTCTACTGGCTATTACTTTCATGTCAGTATAAGTACAAGAGGTTA
The DNA here is from genome assembly GCA_013389925.1 of Aegithalos caudatus. Classification (NCBI taxonomy): domain Eukaryota; kingdom Metazoa; phylum Chordata; class Aves; order Passeriformes; family Aegithalidae; genus Aegithalos; species Aegithalos caudatus. The sequence goes on from WEIU01015186.1 coordinate 101,082, forward strand.
TAGAAGTTCATGATGTTTCTCACATTGTAGCAGCTTTCTGCATACCAACCCCTTTGCCCTTTCGACTACATGAAAAACTATAAATGTGTCAAGCAGGAAGATTTAAATAAGTGCTGTTAAGGTCCCAGACACTCATTCCAGAGCTTCGATTTCTTAAGAGCTGTCTGAGCTTTACTTTACGTGCAGCCACACAGTCATACTGACTAAAATCCTGCTAATTATTTTGGAGACATTTTTGCATGATGTGTCTTGAGAAAAGAGTCTAAGCATCTGTGGAACAGATGAAGTGAAAATTCCTCTGGCGTCTATCAGCAAACATAAGCAGGTGGAGCATTTCCAAGTTTCTGCAGCTGAAGGAGGGGCTCCAGAAAACAAGTTGTTTGCAGCACAGGGGGAAATGAAAAATAATTACTTTTGTATCTTCATTTGATGCTGCCTTGTCAGATAAGGCCAGTTCAGGAACAGCATCTTTCTGCTTCATTTCAGGGGCCCTTGTAAATTGTTTGTCAGGTTTTTCTAGGAAATGAATGGGGCACTGCAGACTCTAAGATGCAAATCGCTGAATCTGGAATTGTGCACTGCAAATAGGGCTCATTTCTCAGTTTGAAAGGTGCTAAAATGTTTACACTTATTGCCTGTGCAAGGTTAATCAAGGTAATTTCTGAAATACGTTGCTGTATTAATCTCCTAATGGAGAATTCCTGAAAATCAAATGGTTTGTATGTTTTAAGGCAAACCCCAGGAATTTAGAAATAAAAAAAAAAAATATGCTGCTGGTGCCCACTAAAGGAAATGTGTGTGGTAAGAAGCTGTTTTTGCTGCCCAGGATGAAAGGCCAGCTGGCATCAATTAGCACTTTATGCACATGCACTTTTATAGAAATAATTTTTACTGAGCAGATCTCAAAGCCTTTCAGTGCCACTTAGTTAATCCTCCTAACAATCCTGGCTAGAGCCTGCCCCATTATACACATGGGCAGACTGGAAATTGGGGGTGTTTAAGTGACTAATCTGTAGGTGCAGGGTGAATCAGTTCTGTCCCATCTTATCTGTCTTTGCAAGGCAGCACTATCCTTTCTCAGAAAGGAAACAAAAAAAAAACAACATACAAGTTACAGTGATGGTTATGTAGTGTGTTTTAGAATATCCTTTATAATGCACTGCCTTTAAACAGTGTATAGGATAGAAATAAAATGTTTGTTACATGAAGGACAACTACAAAGGATTAAATAATTTGTACAATAATTGACTTCTCTGCTTCAAGTTCATTGTTTATGTTTTTGTGTAACTGTGTAGACAAAGAATGACATTTCACAGTACATGAGAGAAAGCCTTGCTTTCTTTTCAAGAAAGAGAGACTAGATTTAAAAAAAACCTGCTTTCTTCTTCTAAGAGCATGACTATGCAAAAATGCAGGCATGCTAAATTCAACCTAGAGTGTGAAATGAGCAAATGTCCTTCACTACTTTCTCTGAAGTTGGCACCCACTAAAAACAAGCTGCTGCCTGTTTTCCATTCTAGCCTTTAAAGGCCAGAAAGTTCAATTAAAACATGCAAATGTGTGGCCAACCTGATAGTTCCTGGTTGTCTGATTGGACCCTTGGATGAGAGCTTGGTACCTTTCTTTGTGACTGTTGTGCAGTGGTTGTTGGTCCCTGTCACATGTGGGGTGGGAAGGAATTGTGAGATTCCAGGCTGTAGTTAAGAGGAGGGTGTCACAAATGTCATCCATAAAGCACTGGGTCTTTTTCTATGAGATTCCAGAATGATGAGGAGTTTTAATTTTTTTTTTTCCATACCCCAGGAAGGTTGTTAAAAGGAAGCAGGGAATAAATAGAAAAAAAAGAGCTGCCTACTTGCCTAGTATCTCATGCTGCTGTGGAAATCAGACAGTAAAGAGACAAATTATCCTGTAGTCATGCCTGACTGTAGCCTCAAGATATGAAGTGTTTCTTTATTTCCAGCTGACAGAAGGTATAAATGAGGATCATCATTGTGAATGAGCCAGAAATGCCCTGTGGTTTAACCCTGCATTTGGTTAAGCTGGTGTTTGGTTCACATCTCAGGGCTATCTCTTCAATTAATTCTTTCAGAGCTGATGAGCTGAATAACGTGAAATGTATTAGGGGGCATGTGCCAGGTGATTGTGAAAGTGCTGCCTGCTTATATAGATATTAAAAGATATTTTTAATAGAGTGCTCTATATTCATAAGCAAATTCCCTATTCATTTTAGAGCAGTATAATTCCACAGCAACTGCACTAAACATGCAGAATTGCTCTGATATCCCCCCACTGCAATATAAAGCACAGTTGTAAGTTCCTCCAAGACGAGAGGAGTGTTGCATATAAAGCCAACTACGTTTTGTGTAATATAGGAAACATATTGTTCATATTCTACCAAGTGAAATCTGTTTTGGATTTCTTTTGCTGAGGGTCCAGATCATATAAATGATTGTGGCCTTTGCTGTATAGCACAAAGCAAGCCATGGTCTTTTCATGTCTGGAACAGTTTGACATAATCAAAATGTATATAAGATATTTAAGACGCTTGTTCAGCATATAAAAAAAAGCTATGGTTCAGGCTGCTATTCCCAACTGTAAAATTCAGAGATCTTAGTAGAAAATGAAACCCCCCAAAACAGCATGCATTCCTCACAGTTAATATATATTAACTTTATCCAGTGTTTCATTCTCTCCCTTCTGAACATAAAAGAAAGGTAAGATAGCATTGGCCACTGCTGTACTGATCCTCTTATAAAGTGTGAATAATGCCTATATCCTTGACTTTTCCCTGGGTCCAGTTACCTTGCATACCCATCAATAGTTGGGGCAGGAGATGGGTGGGAGGGTAGTTGATGGTTTCAATGTTAAAAGTGTATCCCTGCAAATCTTCTGTGCCAACCACCTCTTAATGTTTAGATTTCAGATTTTGGATTAAGCACACAGACGGTCTCTGAATTATTTTGTAGACACTGTACAAAAAAAACCTAGGAAAGTGATTATGCTTGGCTCTACTGGATAGATAGCAGAACATGCTGGCATTTATACCATGAATTTATACCATACCTCATGATTTCCGTGTGGTGAGAAATGAAGTTATTTCATTTTACCAAAGTTCTGGTGAATCAGAATGGATTTACCTGGTAACATGGAGGGGTGACAAAGTGTCCATCCCTCCCACTCCTTTTATATTTATTGGTAAGACAGACAACATATTTACCCTTGCCTACATTTAAGAACAAAATTTAATCAGGTTTCATGTTTTTCTGGGGGTCAGATATATATGTGAAAGGCTGTATGCACACAAGAACAAGTGCAGTTTACTAGGTGATATTTTTAGCATCCTTCAAGACAACTAAAATGGGAACCCATCTGAAAGCAAATCAAGAGTGTTTTTGCAGAGATGTGACGAATATGGAATGCAAGTAGCATTGGCTGGAAATATTACCTTCAAGTCCTTTAACAAGTTCTCTAAAAGATTGGCTCAAACAAACAATTTTCCAAATTATTTTGTTTTTTAAAAAACCCCAAATAAATTCCAGACCTTATAAGGATTTTTTAAGCCCACAGAATTAATATTATCTTTGGACCTTTTTGGTCCTCTTTGCAGAGTACCATGAAGAAAATCCATTATTGCCTTTATTTCACTGTTATTTACTTTAGATTGAATGGAGATTGATTGCTCCTCTGTGATATTCTGCACTAGCAGCAGTGGAGAGTATGAAGCAATCAGTTTAGTCCTGATCTTGGTTGTCAATGAATGTAGATTCAATTAAGTCAATTTATTGATATTTTTTCCTGTTCATACAGTCAGTTCCCCTGCTCATTGTCTCAAAGCTGCTTTTTTAACCATAGTTTTAGATATGATTTTTAGTCCTGTTTGAAATTCATGATGACAATTCCTTTGATATTGGTAGCAGTTGGATTTGACTGAGGTGTTCTATTGCGTATTATGACTCCTGTTTGCTCTTTACCTTTTTTATCCTTTAAATAGCACACCTTTGACAAGCAGATTGCTGACCTTGGCCTTTTTTTAGTATTAAAAGAAATAAGCATAAAAAGCTCACTAAAGCTGTTAAAAGAAGAAGCTGCAAAGCAGAGAAAGGCAGTTTGAAAATTTCACAATGGTTGGATACTTCTTGTGGTACTTGTTTATTTTTTATATTTTTGTGTGTACAGAGAGGCTCAGCAGGCACAGTAGTGGTTGCTTACTGGTGGAAATATTCCCTTGCAACCACAGTTGGGGTAACTGCATATTCTGACAGAGCCAATTGATGTTTGTGTATTGCATGTCCTGAGTAGGCTGTGGAACAGAAGTTATAAAAATGGCTCTTAGGTGTTCCTTTACAATAGCTTTTCACACTCAAAGGAAATGTTTTTGTTCTTTTGTTATATATTTTTATACTTAACTTGCTTCTTGGCACTGAGTTCCCCATAAAATCAACATCTATGTTTAAAAATACTTTCTTCAAGAGAGGTTGTCATAAAATGCATACAGTTGTGATGGTATTAATTTAAAATTTCATGTTCCAAAAGATCCCACAGAGGTGAACTCATTTCAGAAACAGTCTATCTCCGTACAATGGAACATATGTTTACCTCAGGAATGTTGCTAACTCTGTCTGGGGATATTTCCAATGAGAGAAGCAGCAAAAGTGAATCATTCACATGTTTGGAGGAGTGCTTTTGGTTTTGTGTAAGCCTGTGCTGTGTGTTTGAGATACATGGAGAAGGACAAGCAATTTGGCTAGTCCAGGCTTGCCTCCCCGTTACTTGTGTGTGTTGAGATATTTGTGTCTCATCTGCGTTTTGCTTACATGGGTAAAACAAATGGACTTTGTTCATCATCTTGTTCTCTATTTGACCTCCAGCAGCAGATGCCTTGAAGAAGGAGAAACTGAAAAGTAGACAAAAAGACATTTGCACCTGGCCGATTGCTCAGTGTCTAAGGGGTGTGGGATAAATCCTGATCTCAGCTGGTGATCATCTTATGAATCCTCTTATCCTTCAAGCATGAGATTTGATTACCTCAGGTCTTTCTGTTCATGCTCACATAGCTGTAAATATAACACCTGCTGTGTTACCTAACTTTGTAAAATTACCCATTTTATAACCCTTTGACCAAGGAAGTACACTTGGTTAAAAGAAGGAGCCTCTTTGTCTCAGCCCATAATATCAGGCCAGACAAAGCAAAAGTGATTTTTCCTGCTGTGACCTCCACAAAAGCTCAGAGACTACATCTGCTCTGCACTCCTCCTGAGGCAGAGATGTTCTGCTCTGCCTGTGCTGTTCCCAGTATAGTATATGATGCATACATGGCAATAAAAATATATTCAAAGTTAAACAGGCCAAAGTGACTGCAACTTCTGGTGATCTTGTAAATTGTTCAGTCATGCAGTCTGGAGAGTGAGTCTGAATGAGAGATGGACTCAAATCAGTGCTGAGGTATTTGAAATACCTCTGAATCCTCTGTGATTAGCAGAACATGTAGAAGGATACTCTTGACCGTAGGAAATACATCCTTGTTCTTACTGAGGGCTTAGATTATGGGTTACACAATAAACTTTAAATCCTGTGCATTTAAAATCTGATTCTCTGTATTTCTCCTTGAATGTAATACCTACAGAAAATACCATTTGAAATGCAAGGGCAATTGCTTGCAGAAGGGAATATTGTAAATTATTGATAAATTACTGTAGGCATATAGGCTATAGACATAGCAATCTTTATTGCCAGTCCTGAAATACAGCAGCACAGTTCAAGTGTATTGTGCAGTTAATTTATGCAAATTAATTGTCCTTCATACTGGTGAAAGCTGTTTTCACTCTGGGCAGGATGACATGACTCTGACGTCTCATCCTGTTTTTTCCTCCCCTTTTCCCCCCACCCTGTTCTCTGGGTGCACACTCTCATTGTTTTTTTCCTTTTCCCCCTCCAGTCCCTCTCTGTATTCCAGACAAGGAACCTGTTTTTAATTTTCATGTGCCATGTCTGTCTCATAAAACACACACACTGGATCATATGACTGTTGTGCAATATTAGAGAGCTGTTGAAATGAATATCACATAGAAGGCCTTGTAAAGTCATCTTGAAATAAAATGTACCAAATTTCAGTTTTGAAAGGGGCAATAATTCCATGCAGATGAGAGAAGTAAAGATACACTTACCATGAATCACAAATACGTTTAAAAACAGTCCTTGTAGCTTTTACTCCATCACTATCACATGGGCAAGTGTGTTAGTGGGTGCTGTCTCAGCCCCTTGAAGAGAACATTGTGGGGTGGTTCTTCTACTCTCCCATGGGCTGTATTCAGCATTATGGTGGCCCCTGTGCTGTGCATGGAAGAAATTGGCCAATGCAGCACTGACCCGAAGTGTCATCCTTGGATTGCAGGCAGGGTCCAATTATGAAACAGCTACAAATAAGTTATGTTATTCTGCCATGTCCTAAGGCTCTGTATGACTAATGATTTAATAAGATTTTATTTTGCACATGCAGGCATAGCTTTTTTGTCCAGTGTATGAGTTCAGTAATGCAGTTTGAGGAAGTCTGTGGGAATCAGGCAAGGGAAGAAAATCCTTCATGGATGTCAGCTGTAGACTTCAGTGTGTAAAGCTTGTGAATGAGGGACACTACTATGTAATTCATTCACTTCTGCAATCACTGCTGCATGCTTTTTGAGTGGGTTGCAGCAAGAATAAGTACAGGAGTTTTAAACAAGTAGTTCAGATGAGAGCATGTTTTTGCTCCCAATTGCTTGTACCATAATATACTTCCCAACAGGAGATCCCAGAGGGCTGTCTTACACATACACACATCTCTACCAAGTGGAAAGCTGTGGGGATTTTAATGATGGGTGTTGCTGCTAAGTTGCCAGACCTTGTATTCCTAGGAGTCCTGCAACATCAGCTCCACAGCACCTATTGCAGCAGGACCCAAGCTGTTTCCAGGCTCTTTTCTCTGGAAAGGGTGAATTGGAGCCAAACCCAGACCCTTCTTCTCCGCTCTCTTCCCTTCCCCTTAGCTGAAGCAGCACAGGAAGGAATCAAGCTGATGATGAAGGGTGAAAGAACAACAGAAACTGTAAAACATGTAGGATTTATAGAAGGAAAACCCAGTCTTTCCTATGTAAGTATGAACCTGTTGTCCAAGGGTTTGAGATATAATTGACTGTCCACATGGAGGGAAAGGGCTCTGCAGCTACATGATACCTGACAGGACACCATCATTTTGAGATGACTATTTCCTTCAGGATAATTTCATATTCCTGTCCTACAGAATATAAATACTGACAGGAAGGAGTTCACAGAGAAGTCTGTTAACCTGGAGCACATATACACAGTCTCTTCTTGTTACTGCTATTATTACACACATCTCTGAAAATGTCCTTTGCTTTTCTCTTGTGCTTTGTTTCTTGATTTGCTGTCATCTGGGTGTGTTGAATTATAGATGGCTTTCATGAATGGAATAACAAGGGATGGACAGCCAAGGGCACCCATGCTGTCACATTGCTTCATTTATTTTCCCGAGTCAGCTTTCATGGTGTTGGATTGGGTAAGGCCTGGAGGGGCTGAGGTGAGCAGAGTATGCCCTTCACATCTGACATTGCCCCCTGAGTTTTGGTTGGCTCCTGTATTCTAACAAACTCTTGCTTGATTAAAATGGCTGCTAGACCATTCCTTGCACCTCTCCTTTGGAGACTGTCTATTTTGCATTCAGATTGAGAGCAGAGGGGTGAAAAGTGCCCTTTACTGCTTCTGGGATTCTGCGTGGATACCAGAAGCAAGAGAAACATCATGACCTTCTGAATTTGTTTTGAAGGTAACTCATTTGGTGCAGAATTGCAGTCCTCTGATACCAGGGGTGAGAGCATCTTGCAGCTTGGAGAGCTGGGACTGCCTGCCCTGTCCATAGCTAAGGGCAGCTGTTGGTGTGGGCTTTACAGAGAACTTCATGTTGTTTCTTCCTGGCTTGCACTGGCCAGGAGGGCTGAGCTGTTTGTCTCCATGCCTGTCCCTGCTGAATATTGCATTTGCCAAGGTTGGCACCCAAACAGACTGCGGAGGCAGAAGCAGGAGGTTTTTAAGATCATATCTCATGATCCTGAAAACCTCTTTTTAAAAAACACTAAATTTTTGTTAGTTCTTTCTGGGCAGTATTTTAGGGGAGTGAAATGCTCAGTGAAAAATACTGTCTGGGCAGGAAATGCTGATTAAAATACAGCTTGCTTTATGGAGCTACCTTAGTAAGGAGGACGGAGTCTTTGTGCTACACACTGGAAGCAATTGTTTGTCAAGAATAAGAGGTTTTGGTTCTTAACATGTAGCATTTTTTTTTTTTTTAAGGACAGACTTGTGTACTGTGCTCTGAAAAACCAAAAGCAAACAGAAGGGTCATGACTGTCTTCTCCCTCCTCTCCAGGTTCAGGAGAAGAGCAGGGAATGCAGCACACAGGCTTAGCACAGTATGGCAGCTGCAAACACTTCTCTGTCGGGTGGAGAGGTAATTCCAGCACTTCTATGTGCTGATGTTTTGCAAACTGCCGTTGTTTCAGAGACACTTTTTCCACATGTGCATACTTGGAAAAAAACAAAATATTTTTACTTAGGATTCTTGGACTCTCCTTTGAACCTCTCATGTTTTACTGAGATTCTTGGACTTCTTCAGGTTTTTGTAGAGTTTCTTTGCACTGACTCAGAGGAAGATTTCATATATGTGGTAGCAAATTATAGTCTGACAGGATGGTAGAAACCTGGAGTTGTTCCAGCACAGTAACTGAATCAAAATCTGAAATGGAATTACAGTGCTATTTCTAGGTCCTTTTCATGATTCTGTTCAAATTTGCTTTATCTTGCACTGTATTATGTTTTAACAATGCCCAAAATAAAACATTTATTTTTATAAGTGAGTATTTTAAGAAAAAATATGACTTTGACTAACTATTTTTACATCTGGGTCTGTGTTACATATGTGGTACTTTCTCCATGCTACACCTGTATATAGCCAAGAACAGGAGTATGGACATGGCACCATGCCCATGGTGATAGCTGCTCACAGATAGAGAGAGCATCTCTGCCTATTCTTGGGCATTTTCTTTCATTCTCTCTTGCTCTGGATTTTTGCTTTGCAGGATTAGTGGCCATCATATACCCAGAAGAGGTAGTGTTTGCAGGCTGAATGAATCTGTGGTGATGCAAACCTGCAGAATAGCCTCTTTTAGAGTACCTTGTACTATTTCTATTTCAACATGCTCTGGCTGCTGGAAGATGCAGTTGCAAACCTGAGCTGTCAGTTCTCTATGTTCTTTGGCATTCAGTTTTGGATCATGGCAACTAACCAATTGCAACCACATTTAGACCTCTCCTTTTTGCATTCTGTTCCCCCCCCTCCCCCTCCCCCCNCTTCCTTTCCTTTCTTCTTGTTTTATTTCCCCAAGTTGTGGCTTAAGCGTGGCTGTGGATCACAATGGTGTAATTGCTTCAACCCAAATCACTGGGATGATGCTATTAGGTTATCCAAAAGAGCAAACTCTGGTTAGCTTGACTGTAATTCTGCTTTATTTAAGGAGCATTTCCTAAACAAAATACTGAGAGTAATTAGTACCTAATTCTAACATTCTCCTACTCTCAGAAAGCATTAAAACCTGTCCACAGCTCTAAAACTACCATAACTAGAATGGCAGAGATCTCTTCACTCCTAGTGCAGGCTGAGAGGAGCACTTCTTCGTGGGGTCTTTGCAGTGGTGGGGAAGGCAGATAGGACCCTTCTTTGGGTCACTCTTTAGCTAAGGTGACAATTATCCATGCTCAGCCCACTGGCTACTGCTGCCAGCACTGCTGGAGGGGGCCCTGGTGGTCTGGGGAGGTGTCCTGCAGTAAACAGCAAGGGCAACTTACATTTTTATTGTTGTATTTCAAGATGAAGAGGAATATGGTCTCTGATATCAGGATAGGTGTTGTCACATATGCCACAGATGGTTTGCTGTCTCACTGGATTAGAAAGGAGGTGGGTTATCTTTCTTTCAAAAGATTTAGAAAAAAGAAAAGTAGGCGTATTTAACAGATGAGGTGAATTCTGGAAGAAGTCTTTAAGTAATTAAAAATATATTTAGTTACTTTGTATTTCTTTTTGAAAACAATTCAGAGAACCCTTTCTACATCTCATGATTGAGAAAATTTCTTGTAATGCCTGATTTTTAAGATTTTTTGAAAATACATGTATTTGGATACATGTCTATATATAACAAACATTTAAAACCTGCTTCAATGGCATGAAATAATCTTTTGGTTGGTGATTCTTTCATACAATAGTCTCCTGCTGAAGACAATAGAAATTCTGTGCACAGACCCACTGGGGGCCTGGGCTGCAGCAGCCTCAAGGAAAAATCCTAAATTCTTTCAAGATTACGTGTTTTGACTATAATGTTTCAATGTTGTCTTTGTAATTTAGCTATTCTTACAGGAAGTTAACAATGGGTTTTCTGCTTGGATCTCTATAATGATTTCTGCAAAGCTCAGTGAATTTGCTTTCCTATGTGGTTGTGTCCCATGTGGGGTTTTTAATTTTGCCCCAAGCTCAGCCTAAATTACTTCATTTAAATGCATTTCACATCAAAGTCATAGCAAACACAAATGTTTTCCTTGGTTTTTAATGACATTACAAAACTGGCAAAACATTATTTAACCCTGGACCAGGGTTCCCCAACCTAAGAATCTTATGGGTTCCCCCCATAAGGAGAGATGCTACCAGTTACCTGAATTTGCAGAACCTGGTGGATAAAATAATACTGTTTATGGAGATGGAAATGAGAAAAGATGGAGATTTGGGAGAAGAGATTCATCTGGGGAAAGCTTTAAGGCCTTCTTGAGGCACCTCCTGATTTTCTAATCCCTTCTATCACAGAGGTCCTTTTGATGCACAGTAAATGATGCTTATCAATTGAAATGGAAATCCATTATTTACCTTAGGGGCTGGCAGTTATCAAATAGGCATCCATGATGAAAGACCTGCACTTCAAGGAGCTCATCTCCAGCAGCTTAGCTTGGAAGCATTGATGGTTTTGTCCCTGGAGCTAAAGAGCACCATGGGTGTTCCTGAGGGCACTCTGTCTCTGCTGTATTAACTGCAGTCTAACATGTCCCTAAATTTTCCACCTTTGCCAGCATGGAATCAATTGCTCTTTCTGTCAGTGCAAATCCAGTGCTGTTTGAAGGGCGTTTGGAAGATTTATGAGGCATTCTGATAATTGCAAGGATAAATTACTTTCCTGCTTAGCTGAGGAATCCTTTAATTATGCTGTTGGAGGCTTTGCATGGGTAGAGCTTCAGTTGTCTGCTTAGGACAGACAGCATCAGCTGGAGGAGGGAGGGATGCTCTTTCTTCTCTCTCCATATCTAGGCAGTCGCTGCTCTGGATAGGGAGTCACAGCAGGTGGTGGTGTGACTACAATCAAACCAAGCTGGATTTTAAAATGTGGGGTAGTAGCAGGAAAACTCTTGATCCTGGCAGGTTTCTGTGCTGCCTTCCATGCTGCATAGGGAGTAGGTTGTGAATGGAGCATCAGGAATGCAGAGCACGTGGTCTGTGGTCCTGGCATGCTGACTCTTCCCGGCAATAAGAGGGGGAAGCCTGGGGCTCAGCTCTGCAATGCATTTCCTGTGGCAGCTCATCCAGCCCCAGTGTGAATTGCTGCAGCCACAGCCTGTGGCAGAATGCATTCCCATTTCCCTGAAATTCTTTCTAAAGGCATTATCTACTGAGCATAGTTAGTTTCTCTCAGTAGGAGCCAGAGGTATTTGTGTGTGACTTCTGCAGTTTCCTGAGGATAGAAAATATGGAAAATATTTTCTACTCTCCGCAGAGTTTCTTTGGTTGTGCAATTGCTGGTAGGTAGCTCTCTTTCCAGTTTTCCTGCAGGTTGCTGTCTGGGTAATCCCCCTGTGCCCTGACACAGCATTAGAGGACTGGGGATGTGTCCCCACTGTACCCACCAGTGCAGCCAGCACCTGTGCAGCCAGCGCAGGTGGGTGCTGTGCTGCTGCAGAGCACGTGTGGGAGGACAGCAGGGCTAGGGCATGAGGGGAGGATGTCACCTGGTCATAGCAGTGTTCATGGCTGGGTGTCAAAAGCTGTGCAGAGCTGGTGCAGGCTCATTTTAAAAAGACTTTCTATTTTTGCTTAACTTCAGCATATGTTTTACTAAGTCATAGCAATGTTATGGTCTAAATTAAGTCATCTGCCCACTTGGAAAACACTCTAGTATTGGTTTTACAATATTCTCAGTTTTCTTAGCTGTGATTCTCCAGGGAAATCCCTGAGGAATCTCTGCAAGCCTAGTGGTGAAATCATGTGGGGTTTATTGATTTTCACAGGATAAATCTCTGATTTCCCATTATGTGCAGTATAAAACATCTTCACTTACCTGTGCTGTCAGGGATGTTGGCCAGCAATGAGGTAATACACACTTGTGGAAACTGATTTATTACTTAAACTTTTGAGAGCAGGAGGTGACTGTTTTTGTTGCTATGATAGAAAACAGCCCATATTAAAATATTTAGGACTGCTGTGCATTCTTTAGGGAATAAGATCTGGGCTTAGCGACTTTGTTTAGTAATTGCAGTGTGGTTCATATTTAGGCAAGGTGAATCAAATCACCTGGAATGATGAAATAGGGATAACACCATTTGTGACAGTTACAGCTTTAGTTTAGCAGGTTATTGTGCATGAAATTAGTTAGTAATTAATGGGTCTGTATGCAATGATATGCTAAGATAACATCTGGTTTATGTTATTCTGCTTAATATTCTTGGCTTTATCCCAAAAGAAGATGCACCTTCTCTGTGACAATCAGTTGGATTTTCTAGCTGCTGAGACAAAGAGCAAACTCATTTCAGACCTTAAATTTCTGGCTGTAAATCAAAAGTAACTCAGCTGATTTCAAAGAAGCTATTTCATATATGTCTGCATATATATCTGATGGAAAGATTCATCCTGTCATCCCATGTAAAGAGATCTGTCCATCTCCCCTTATATTGTACTGTATGAACTAATCTTGGCAATGGAAGCTTTATCTGTTTCAAAGCAGACTTAGGAAATGATGACTCCTGTGATTTTTTTGCAGTTATCTTTCTCTCTGACTTTCCCTCAGGCATTCAAATATTATCTTCCTAGAGGAGACTTCAGCAGCAGACATTAGGAATGAGGAAAGAGTTGCATGATATGAGTCATTAAATAGCAATAAAGAAAAAAATTGATAAACTAGAGCTGTCTCAGAACAGAAACCACCTAATGTGAAATTTCAGGATTTTTGTTTGCTTATGCTAAATATCTGCTTCTCTATCTAAATGAAAAGCTGAAAAATGGGCTGGTGAATGGATATAGCACAATTTTGCAATTAGTGAAAGCTTTGGTCATGTCACAGAAGTGATTCAAATGTCCCTATCTTATTCCTTCCATATTTTCATTTCATTTGTCTTAGGTTTCTTGCTTACCAAGATACAAATTGCATTTGGGAGGGGTGTAAGGGCTGTATTAGCAGCTTCTTTTGACTGCCATCTTTAGCTCCTAGAGAAAAAAAAACCAACAAAGCATTGCTGAAGAGCTGTATGCTGCAGTGAATTATTCCTGCTGCTTCCAGCAGGCTGTGGTGTGGAGGGCAGAGCTGCATCCAGTCTCTGGTGGAGCTGCTCAGAGACATTTGAGATGATGGCTGAGCTGTGTCCTCGAAGGGAAGAATATAGGTGGCTTATTTGCAAATGAACTGGAGGGGCAGATTAGGCAGCAGTTTGACCATGGCATCCTGTTTTGCCAAGCTGAGCTGCTGCTGCTGTGACAGGTGTGGCACAGCCGTGTGCTGTGGGCATGTGGCATGCTTGTGGCAGCTCTCTGAGAACAGTCCTTACTGTACATCAGCCCTCACAATGTAAATATTTAAGGGGTTCTGTTAGAGAGTAAAGCCCTTTCAAGAGCCTTCTGTTTATGATCATTCACAAAAGTCAATGTTTGCTATTATAGAGTGTGGGGTAGGTTTCTATGCTTAAACACTTCACAGAAGTAGTAGGAAAATTGCAAGGAGATGGTGGGCTCAGCTTGGTGCTCCTCACTGGGCTCTTGACCAGCACAGATTTTGTTCCCATGGCAGGGAGCTCTGTGGGATCCTCCCAGCCCACCACTGGCCTCCTCCAGTTTGAAAAGGTTGAATGTCAGCCTCCCTGAAATGTGGGTGTGACACGTATCTCAGGTGTGTAGTTCCCATCTCAGGTGTGTACTTCATATCTCAGGTGTGTAGTTCACCTGCTCTCAGCAAATCCTAGCCCTTATTTTAATTTTCAAGTGCTGAATAACACAGAATGCATCTGCCTACAGATGTTCACTGGTTGGACCATATTTTTTTATTAGAAAATGGGGATGTAAAGGTATTTGGAATATACTGGTTTAAATAACTTTGAGGGCAAAACCAGATGATGGATTTATAGCTGATTTGACAGAAATGTTGGCATCCTTTAGGACCGTGCTAGCACGTCCTCTGTGTAAGGATGATGTGATTTCACCACACTGTCACTTTTTGTCACCTTCTGGTTTAAGAAAATGATGCTACAAAGAACCTTCTGCATGTCAGAGCTGCTTCTCATGGCACCTTTTATGATGAAATCATAGGGAACAGTGAGCTCACAGATGTCTTACAGAAATCATACAGTTTTTTGTGATGACTTAATGTTATTCCTTTTCTTTTTTCCTCTTTTGAAAGAAAGACATTTTTGGTACCACAGTACAGGCTCAGTTGTGATGACCTTACTGTGTATCCCTGTGAATATTTCCAGCATCCCAGGCTCTGCAGAGGTGACCAGAGCAAACAAACACACCTTTCAGCAGGCCCTGAGCCTCTGAGGTTTGCCCACATCAGTGCAAAGTCTCCCATGCAGCAACTTTTGGCTTTACAGGCAGTTTCTTGTTCCCATAGTTTTTTGTTCCCATAGACTGATGCCCATGTATGAGTCATGTCCCAGCAGGAGCCTTGCCCAGTGATGTGGATTGATGCAGGATGAGTTAATGTCTTGTTGAATTAAGGATGCATTGTCTTTTCCTGCCCTGTGTTATATTTGACAGTTGTTTCCGGTCTGATATCAAGTTATAATCAGATAGTATTTTTCCTCTCTTTAAACCAGTGTGGATGGATTATTGAAGAACACTGAATAGTAATTTGATGTGATTGGGATTTATTCAGATAGCAGTGTAGAAGTTCTTAAATGCACTATGAGCCATTTACTCTTGAGAGACAATAAGAGGCAAAGAATGTTCTGGGAAGCTGGCTAGCAGTTTGAAAGGTATTAATAATAAAGGATGTTTGATTTTTTTGATATAATGAAATATTATTGTATCCACAATGAAACAAAATATAATTTCTATAGTTAAGATTCTTCATGCAAGATAATTACTTCTGCTCTCCATTCCTATATACTGTACTATCCTGCAGGAAAAGGAACAGTGCAACTAACTCAGCTGATTGTGAGGAACTCTTAAAATTAGGAGTGATTTTTTTCTTATTTTCTGAAGGATGAAAGAAACTTAGTCATGCAGAAACTTATTTTCTCCATATTTTTTACCTACTGCCTGTGTGGTGTTTATGCTGAATGTGAGTGCTGTTGCAGTTGTAATAAAAACAAGATAGGAACACAAAAATCCCTGTTGCATCTCAGTGTCTGGGAGGCAGCTGAGTAAGAGGAAGTGGAGATTTTCTGGTGGTACATGAAGTGCTTTGTTGTTGAAACTGACCAGGTCAGAGTGATGCAAATTCAGCACTGGCTTGGAATTATGAGATATTGGGAATAAATAAATAGTAATTTATTCTCCTGTGATGGTAGTGCACAAGAGGTATAGATGTTGTGATGGTAGTGCACAAGAGGTATAGATGTTCCCACCTTTATAAAATTCTCTTTGCCTGCCCCACCCTATTTCCTGATTCCTTCTTTATTTAGAATAGGCATATTTGTTTATGTAAAGAAACTTGATTGTTTAGGCTTAAAAATTAAATATAAGCTTCACAGTGCTAAGGATTCAAAGTTATCCACTGGTAAGGATGGGCTGCTGGTCCCTCTGTGTGTGTTGTGCACAGGGGAGATATTGTTACAGCTGGACTTCTTCTGAAGTGAGAGGTGAGAGATTCAGCTGGTTGAGTTGGAGGTTCTCTGCCTCAGTGGGGATGTGTTGACTGTCACTAGGGTTTCATGACCCCAGTTTATATGAGGAATAAAAATGTTCCTCGTTGTGTTAGGCTGTCATGTAAGTAAAGGCAGAATGACTTTCCAAATCCAGGATATCCCAAACTTAGACTGTACCACATGGCTTGGCTGGTGTTAGGGAGGTGTCTGCTACAAGAAGAGTGTTTGGCCACCAAGTGGCACTCCAGACCCAGCAATCTAAGAGGGGAAGGGTTTATCTCTGCCATCAGGGTTCAGGGCTCTAAAACACAATTATTTGCAAGCATGTAGACACCATTGAATCAAATTGGATTGCTGAAGGTTAAATTACTATCTTCAGAAATGTTGTTATAATAGCCATCTTGACATTTCATTATCCCAGTACAATATAAATATCAAATTTGATTAGCTGTCAAGCAACAAGAAAAATAAACCAAAATATTTCCATCATTTTTACTCCATAAAAATAGTAGGGGAATCATTAAAAATAGTGGGGTGCCAAAGTCAGATTAAAGTTTAAAAATATTCATTGAAAGGGGTATTTGGTTGGGTAGCTAGAATATTTTTGTCTCCAGAAGGTGCCATTATGAAGAGTGGTGGTGTTGAAGACAGGTGTTCAAGCTGCTGCATTCATTGCTGGATATAACCTAGTTTGGTTTGTGCAGTGGTAGCTTTTTCATGCAGCTTTAGTGATGCTTCCAAGATTCATTTCAAGACTGAGACTTTTTCTGTGTTTATAGGACCAAAAGCTCCCAGTAGTTTGACTAAGATTTGTTTTTTAATCATGAAGAATTCAAATAAAGCATCATGTTGACCTTCTTGAAAAACCATTTGTGGACAACTGTCTGTACCCATATTTCTAATTTAAGACATTATAGGTCAAGCAAACCTTTGGTGTGAACCAAATTTGAGTCACCCTAAATTTGAATATGGTGCTTTGTAGTGGAATTTAAGCAGTGTAATATTTAAAACATTATTCAGTGTCATAACAAGTCATCCATCATACTCTGTGGATCTAGAACTGTTTATAACAGTTTTTATTACTGTGAACAGTTTCTAGTTCATGCTATAATTACTATTCAAACTACGTGACATCAACCTAATTCTCTCTTATGAGATTAATGGGTAATTCCAGCCTACTGTTTTGCATATGTGACTGTGAAGGCAGCTGTTGGAACTTTAGAAATATTTCTGAATAAATGCACTTGGTAGAGCTCTAGTTCCTAGTGCAGATATCTCTGCAGCAGAGAAAGAATTACAATTCCCTCTGGAGCTGTGTGTATCACAGAGCATTGTTAATTTTAATGACTGTGCTTGAAAAAGTGGGAAAAGTTGGTCCCATGCACTGATGATTGTTTCCTTGTTTGACATGGTGTCTGGTAGTGATCATAACAGCCCCAGGAAGGATAAATGACTGTGGCTTCAGTGGCATTGTGTGGCTACAGATTGGCATTGGGCATAGACATCATCCAGCTTACTATAAACAGACTTTAAATGTCAGCTTCCTGTGATGGGAGGCCATGTCAGACCAGGACTGAAATTTCAGAATTTCAGCTTGCTTTTTTTTTTTTTTTTTTTCTTCTTCCCCTGTGAATGTCAGTTGTATTTTCTGTTGGCTTGATGTTTTCAGGAATCATTGATTCTTTTTAAGTTATGTAAGTTCACATTGCATGTGACTCTGTATGTATATGGATACCCATAGGGTGACATTAAATACTCCAGGGATTACTGTGCAAAGACTTCAGGAGCAAAATCTTCATATGCTTTCTGGTTTGTACTCAAGTTGCAAAGAAGGCCATTACTTTCTAGGCTGTTACTTATAGAGATAAAATTAAACATCAGCTAAAGTTATAACATTTTATAAAGGATTTGTTCTACATTATAAGCCTCATCCTTAATGGCTGATAATTGCAATAATTTTGTAGCTGTGATGTTCCTTCTTCTTGGTAGTGGAGCTGTAAGACAGGTTTAACAGCAGTGCATCACATATAGTCTGTCCTCTAAAGGTTTAAGATGGGAAACCATTCTTCATTTTTATCTTAACAAATGAAGAAAACACTAAATTTTCCTTCTAAGTAGCAATGGACTGTCAGAGAAAATGTGTGATTAATTTATCTCGAGTTTCTGTTCTAGAACCTGATTTCTAGGGATGATTTAGGGGTTGAAACATGCATTCAGGAAGTTAATCCAAACATTTTAGAACTTTCCAGATTTCCATTTCAGTCAGAGACATTTGATGTGAGTGACCATGGGCTGTGCTGCTGAAGATGGAAGTGAAGGAGTAAACATCTAAAAGGCTTCATCATTTAAAACCAGGGATTGCTTCAAATGACAGACATCAATGCCCAGGAGACTGTGCTGGCCACTATATTTCTGCTTCCTATGCTCTCTGCCAGAGGTTAAAATCGTGTTTGTTTCTTCCACATCACAAATGCTGGTGACCAAGTGCAGAGCAGGTCAAACTTGAAACAGCCTTCCTGTTAGGCAGTGGCTAGGAATAACCTGGGGCAGGATGAAATCCCTCAGATACACGTCCATAATATTACTTGATATTTGAGTCATGAACCAGAGCCCAGGCTTTGCAGTTGCTTCAAGTAATTTTACTGGCTGGCTTATCTTGGTTATGATAGATGTAACAAGACCATATCACAAGACTCAAAATTTTTGGGAAGTTATTACTCCTGCTGTTGCTGAGAAGAGTTTTTGTTTCCCTCTGTCATTTGCTAGCAAGAATGTGTGCTTTACCTCATGAGAGTTACCAGGGCCCCCAGCTCTGCCCTTGGTTTTCTTCTGACCAGCTTTTATGCTGTCTCTTGTTCAAGGGTGTCAGAATTCTCTTTTCCTTTAAGCTGTTGCTATTTTGCATGAAGTCACTCAGAGTGAGCAGGGAAGAGCAGCGCTGTGCTCTGCTGCCAAAGCTCCCAGTAAATTCACATGGGCTGACACTGGGAGCACTGGGAACCCCAAGGTTAGTTCTGCTCTGTGATCTTTCTGAATTCCTGTTCTCTGTTGCTTTGCTGTTTAAGAGTTGGACACCAGTCTATCTTTTTTAGTTAAAAAAATCCCACCAAAACCCCACTATTTTCTTAGTAACCTCAAGCTGATCATCTGTTGAAAAAGAAAAGAGCTGTAGCTCCTTTCAACTGGGAATTCACTGTGATTTCAGAATACAAGGTGTTAGATGTTTTGGCAGTGCTGTGCATGTGATAATGTCCTTCAGGAGTGATTAAGGCTTTGTTCATCTGAGAATCATCTGCTGAGAAGTGCATGTGTAAGTGGAAGAAACTGATTCTGAGAGTTTGCCTTCTTTATCAGGTTAGGTAGTGATAAAGGACAGTGACTGGTGTACCTAAGTTAAGGTCTTTGAGTGTTATGAAAGCTGCTTCATGTGTCTTTAGCCATTTATATGGAAGGATTTGTGTTAGTCTTTTGTTGATTCTTTCAGAATTTTTCCAGGCCTTAGATGATTGTGCCATTTGGCAAAGTCCAGAGCTTTATCT
Organism: Aegithalos caudatus; assembly: GCA_013389925.1. Taxonomy (NCBI): domain Eukaryota; kingdom Metazoa; phylum Chordata; class Aves; order Passeriformes; family Aegithalidae; genus Aegithalos; species Aegithalos caudatus. The sequence goes on from WEIU01015186.1 coordinate 120,779, forward strand.
CCTTTTCCACACTTGTTGAACACTTAGATAAAAATTTCTCTTCTGTTGTTTTAAAGTGTGTGCTTACTTAATTTTCATTTCAGAAAAAACTAGGTGCCTGAAGATAGCAGCTTAGTCACTGGGATTGGAGAAAAATGCAAGCGAGATGAAGCCTGCTCTTGCCATTGCGTCCTTGATTTAATTAGATTTTTGTTATACCTGACAAAGTGTTGTGTAAGAATTTTAAGTGTTGGCTGGAAAGTGTGAAGGACATTATGTCTCCTTTGCCTAAAGCATAAAAGGAAAAGAAGGTTTTCCTTTTAACAAGAAACTCCAGAGCAGTTTGGACTCTACATCAAAGAGCAATGTTTGGTTTCATGATGTCTTCCAGGCAGTTCTTAATACAAGTCCAAGCCCAACCTATAAGTAGTAGCCAAAGTGATTTTTGCCTTCTCTTAAGTTCACTCTAGCTAAACCTAGCTGTGCTGGTCATGTATTTTTCCAAAGGGCAACAGCCTGATATAATGGAGAGTAGATTTTGCTTTGGCCTGTGGTACTGTGCCGTCATCCTCTTGGACCACTTCCAGGAGAGCACAGGTGGCAGTTCTGCCGGGATCTCACAGCTTCTCTGTTTTTATTAGCCTTTCTGGCTGGTATCCTCTACTGTGTGACCCACCCTTGAGATGCACTTTTTGGACCACTCCACGGAATTTCTTCTGTTCACCTTCTAAAATTTCATTCCAGTATCTTAAATTAAAAATGTCTGGGTAAACCTTACAGTGCTCGTTCTAGTCATTGGTTCATGATCACATGAACTACATATGACTGACTGTAAGGAGCACAGGAGTATCTTTATGGATTATCCAGGGATATCCACGCACTTCCCTGTGATGCATGTGCTCTGGTTTGCAATCTGCTCTCGAAACAGCTGCATATTCCTCAAGAGCTTTGTCTGGGTCATTTTGTGGCTCCTTCTCTGCTCCACACATTTCCAGTCTTCCCTAGATAAAGTTCCCACTTGCTGCATTTCCCGTAGGTTCCACGCTCTGCCTGGGCAATGTCCCAAGCTGGTGCTGCTCCCACCTACTTCCATCACCCAGCCAGTGCAGGCAGTGCTGGGGGAGGTGCTTGTGGGCACTTGTCCATTGCCAGGATTGCACTTTTCTGGGACCAAAGGTCGGAAGCAGAGCAAATGGCAGGCAGGAAAGAAAGCAGACTCAAGAAGGTAGTGGAGTTGTCTTGCTTCATATATGCCTGTCCTCTGGATTTGTTTATTCTTGGGTGTTTATGTACCCAGAACCTGCTCTGCCAAGAGTCTGGGTGTGGAGGTGGTGCAAGACCACTGCAGCCCCTGGTCCCCGCTGTGCTGGGAGACACCTCTAATGGCACTGTGCTGTGAATGAGGCAGTGTCCCAAGGACTGCAATCATTGCAAAGCTGTCTGTCGTTTTGCAGGAATAGCACTCTGAGCACGGCTCCTGGAGCCCAATTTCTGTTCTGTTAATTGCACTGCTCCCTCATAAATTGCCCTTGCAGCTTCCCTCAGCAATGCTATTCATCACCTCCTCTTTTAAACTCTGAATTTGGCATATACGGGGCTGTGTAGGCAGCTGCTGGTTATATTTTAATGATACAGCTTGCTAAATGCTTCTTAAAGAAGAAAAGTGTTATAAATAATTCAATAGAGTTATTTTGTAGTACATATATATGTCTGTCATAGCCTGTTAGAATAGCATATTGTCACTTTAAGCATGCAGATAGGAAGCTGTCTGTTTGCACTGCTGAATAATTTGGGACCATAGGAACCTAAGGCTGTGACAGGCATTACGATATGATGCATTAATGCCATTTCTGGGTGTTAGGAGTTCATCCCCAGAGGGGCTGTGCTGCAGTTGCATGATCTTGCTGCCATGGGAGGGGCTGCCTTGTTTTTGCTGTAGTTGATTTTAATGTGGAGATTTTTATAATCGCTCTGGTGCTTTTGTGAGAAGGGGAGAGGCTGTTGTTTTATAACTACTTTAAAAAAGTTAAATATCTGACCTTACTAATGACAGAACATGAAGAAAAATTACTGTCTGCCACAGTACTTGATTTTTCAAGAGGGGACTAACCTTTATTTCAGCTTTCTCTCCTCGGAAAACAAGAGGTAAACAAGATCCTACAAAGGAACATCATGTGCTGGCTGTCCTTGCCTGGAGTAAGAAACAGTGTAGGTTTTTTTTTTTCTTGTGGGGCTTTTTTCCCCCCATGAATTTGTTTTAGATGCAGTATGCTGTCTTGTAAATAAGACTTCTTCTCAGGAATACCTAGCTTGGTCTCTTCAGATTTGATTTTTGCATACATGGCTTGAACTTTAATGCTGTTTGTGGGTTTGCACTGTAATTAAAGGATCTTCTGCTTGGTTTCGGCCCAACAAGAGATACCAATTTGTTTTCATGAGGAGGCAACAGAGGAACAAAGTTGGAAGGCTAGAGGCAAATAATAGGAAACAAATAGTATAGTGTGTGCTTGTACTGTAAATATCTGTATTTTCAGCATAAAGTCAGTTCTTTCTTACCCAAAATACTGTTTGCTTTCTATTGTGCTGTCATATTAAGCTCATGCATAACTAACTTAAAATATATGTAATCTTCTATTTAAAACCATTTACCCAAAATAATAACAGCTTTGGTAGGAAATGAGAGTGTTAGGAGAGGCTTAGCAAAGGCTCTTTGTGTAAAAGTCCAGCCGTGTCTCATACTAGTGCTGGATCAGGCTCCCTGGGAACCAGGAGCACTTTGCCTCTGCTTGCTTTGGGATGCATGGGGAAAGCTACAGAACTTTAAAGGATGAGTAATTTTTTTATTTGTTAATGCACACACCAATTTCTCTTGGCAAATTTCTTCCTGCATTTTTAGATACTGAGAGAATGGTCAGCTTTTCTTAAAATGCTTGACACGCATTGCTGTCCATGCTCTTTTGAAAATCTCTGTCAATATCTCAAAGCAAAAGGGGAGAGCACTCAAAACCCTTGGGCTTTCTTGAAATGCCTGGAAACCTTTGGTTCCTGCTCTCTGGAGAAGAGAAACTTTGCTCTGTGAGCTGTTACTCCTGTCTTGGCCACTGCTTTGTCAGTTTGGATATTGCTTCTTTATTCTTCTTCTTTATTCTTCCTTTCTATCTGATCCTGGAAAGTGCTGGAGAAAGTATTATGCACTAGTTGTACTCTTAGTTTGATAGGATCAAGAACTATTAAACTCTTAAAAGATTTGCTTATTCTATTAAATAAATTCAAAAACTATATGAAAAATTGTAAATCTAGGATGATGATAAATGAATCTGTGTTTTTGCTTGTTAGAGAGCTGTGAAACACCTTGTTAATGGAAAATGATGGAATAATTGTTTATATAGAAAACAATCATAAGAGTTCTGAGATCTTTACCATCTATGTATTGCAGTTGTAGCCACATGTTGATTTTTGGTTAGTGAGACCTCCTTAAGCTTGTTTTGCTACAGAATGGCCTGGGCTTCATATGATGCATTTTGCTTCAAAAGAATGTCATAGGCATCCTGTGATGTTAATTTCTTTAGGAAATTGTATTCTGTTGTCATGCTGAAGAGCCTTTTCAGAATCAGTATTGTTTTATGCAGAACTGGCCTTCTCTCCCTGGTTAGGCCAAGCAGCAGCTGGGGTAAAGGTGTCTGAGTGGCAGTGGGAAAGCCCCTGGTGGGCTCTCTGCTCCCTACAGCTTGGCCATGACCCAGTGATTGCCAGACTGCAAACTGGAATTTGAAAAAGTTTGAAGAAGATAGAATTATGATGCTTTAGCTGCTGGTATTCATTACTGCATAAAGATGGTAAATGTGAAGAAAAACAGTGGAGGACTTCTTTATTTTCATAAGTAGTTTCTTTTTTCCTTAGAGCTCTAAAATTTGCACCAGCTTGTCCTTTATCAAAAGATCAACAGCAGAGCTACTTGCTATAGATTTTGTCTTTGCAAAGTCAACTTCAGGGCCAGTGGAAACTATGAAAATGAATCTTCTGCCCTTTGTAAAAGGCACGACCTCTGCAGTACAGAGAGATGAACTGTGGATATGAAGGGAGCTCCTAGGAGCTCGCTGTAAAACTGATGTGAATAGTGATCAGTCTGACCTGCAGCCATCTGAATGCTACTGGGGGCAGCTGCTGTAATAGATGACATAAATTGCAGCAGTGATAACTAGAGCTGTCCCCAGAGAGGACACCCTTTGCCCCCATTGCCTTCTTTCCTCCAGACAGTCCTTCACATTGGAGTGCTGCTTTCCAAGCTCTCCATCCTACATTTAGTGTTTCCTTTCATTTTGGCTGAAATTAGCGCTATAGAAATCTCCATGTCTCGGTTTTTGTTGCAGGTGGTTAAGGGTTGTATTTCTGGCTGCTTTGTAGGCTTGTCACCTTAGAGGTGAAATGCAGCCAAGAGAATGGGTTGGAGGCAATGTAGCTTTTCTGAGAGAGGCACTTGGGTGGTACTGTGATTAAATTAATCAGAAAAGGCAGGAGGCTCCCTCTGTGACACTGTGAAAAGCCTCCTGATGCAGAGAAAAGTTCCCAGATGAGCATCTCTGGAGCCCAGAGAGCCTGATGAATACCCAATTCACTCACAGGGTCTAGGGATCACTTTCAGGTCCTTCTGTGCTGGTTGGAAAAACATTATCTAAATGCAAAGTGACTATATTGAAGTCACAGGCAAGCACTAAATCCATTGTGAAAACAGGACCTTGGAGGCACTGTGAACCATGACTTTGGAAACAAATTAAATAGTATGGCACTATTGACTTCCATCATTATAGTCTTTGGGACATATTTATGCATTTAAAGTCTTTTGTTTAGTCTCATAACATACTGTTGCATTGTTGAGTGGGAAATTTCTGGTTTAATTGTAGTACAGTGTCATGAACCTTAGAGGCAGTGAGGTGGTATCCTTTCTTGTCTGTGTAGAGCTTGTGTTGCTGCGGTCTGGATTCAGAATTTGATAACACAAACAAATGATAAATCAGGCATATTTATCTAAGGACTAATTTAGCAATAAAAAGAGTTGTTTAACTGTATTTTCTTCTTCATAATGTGTTTAGTGCTTTTTATTAAGTTGAAATATGCAAGGTCTGTTTTTCATTGCTGCAGTGTAAGTGCTCCATCCCAGTGTAGGCACTTTATTTCTTCTTCTCCAGCCTTCAAATAAGACTTTTCCTGGAGATGCTAAAACTTGTGAGAGCTGGAAAAATCTCAAAGGGTTTTGTTAAGTCATGGAACTCATTTCACATAACGATTCATGAAGGAGATGTAAAAGTAATGACAGAGTATTTTAATCGAGACTTGCGGGATGTGGGTACAATTACATTTATATGGGGTTGATATTTCTGTGCTCCCCTGTACTCTTCAGGGAAAGTGTTTCATTTGCAGTGTGTGAATGATAGGAGAAGGAGCAAGTACTGCTATTTCTGGGAGTCTCTCTGGTTTGTTTTGTAATATTTTCTCCCTTTTTTTTTTGAATATTACTGGTTTTACAGCACTTGGGGGAGGAAGAATTGAAATAATTTTGGGCATTACTTCTGTTCTTCCTGCAATGCAGACCTGACACTTCCTTTGATATACAATCCAAATTTGTAGTCATCTTCAGTAGTTCCAGAAGTTGGCTCCCTTCCCTTTTGTTCCTAATTTCAGGTGTTGTCAAGTTGTGCCAGGAATCAAGTGCAGTTGAGATTTTTGATCTCCAGAACTGAATGTCTTAGTAACAGAGGTTTTGTTCAATTTTATTACTTGGCATCTTCTTTTGAAGGGAAGAACTAAAGGAGAAACAGAAGGATCTCCTGGAGAATGGACAAAGAAGGGAACCTTGAGGACAGATCTCTTGACCATAAAAGATAGTGAAAAACATGCGTTCTGCATGGCTTTCTGGGAGTGCTTCAGTGCCCAAAGCCTTGGAGAATACACGTGCCTCAGTGGGAAAGGTGGCTGAAGTATGTAACTGCTCCTGTACTCCCTCTTTGCATGCTCCATGAGGTACAACCAAAGTTTTTGTAGGACTGGTGCCAAAGTGAATTTTCTGTGGGTTGGAAAGGAAGGGGAGCAAAGTAAAAGTGAGCAGTCTTCTCCCCTCTGTGTCCATGGGCTCCTTTCCTCTGCTATGAGACAACAGCTATGAAAAGCCGAGGACTAAAAAGCTTTCTGAAACATGATGCAGTGCTTAATCGGATTTCCATGTTCGGTTTCATCCTCAAGTGAATAAAGAATGTGTAAAAGGTTTGTGTGTACTTAGAACATAAACATGAAGGTAGGTATCTGTTTGCAGGGAGATAGTGCTCATGCAAACTTATGCCACATTCTCCTGGCAGAAGGGATGTTTTCACTGAGAAGGTTTTGATGTAGCAGAGGAAAGGTTTTGGAAGGATTTGTGTGAAGGAAACTTCAAGAAATTGCAATAATGGCTACAGAGTGGGTTGATTTTCTCACTTTCCTGGCTGCCTCCACCTCTCTCCTTGCCTGTGAAGATTCCTGAAGGACAGTGGGAAATGAACTGGCTTATCCAAGTATTAATTTCAACCCAGTGGTAACAGAGTACAGAGAGAGGAAGTTACATGAGTCAGTGAAAGGAGACAAAGGAGGAAAGTGGTCTAAATAGCAACATAAAGAAAATATTTGGGAATAAAAGTAATCATCGACTTGTACAATAGGGTGTCCAGCAGCCCTGCTGAGGTTGTGTGATGGATATATTTGTTCATTCAGTTATGTCTTGCACGACAACATTTTTAAATTGCTGCTAGAATGAAATTGATTTCTTGAGTTTTAAATAGTGCAGCATAAATCTTCCACTCACACCAGGACCAAAGAGTCTCTGACTGCAAGCTCACTGCAGTTTGCCAGTTCCACTTGATTTCATTTCAGATTCATCCCTGCAAGCCAAACCACAAAAAGAGCTTCCTGCCCAGTGGAGAATAAAATGCAAGAGGCAATCCTTTTGTTGCTAACGGGAGGCTGCAGGGAGCAGAGCTGGCTCTTGCTGAGGTTGTGTTTGGGTTTGGTTAACTATTTTCCCAGTGAGGCAGAGACTCCTGGTCACTGGATGCAAGTTAGATGCTCTTAGGTCTAACTGAGGGCAGTAGTTTAATACCTGGGGTAGTTTATAAAGCAGCAGCCTGATGTAATGAAAGGTGAAAAGCTTGGATCGTTGTGTTTCTCAGGAGTGTTTTCCAGGAGAGTTTGGCTTGCTGCCGTATTTACCCCACACTGGCTGTTTGGCCTGTAGACTCAGTGGGCTTTTTCTTGTTGGCTTTTTTTCCTCTCAGAGCTTGTAAATTAAGACATCAAGGGTAAATTTTTTTTCTCTCCCAGTACATTTATTTACTAAATCTTAAACTTGTCAAATGTTAAAATGTATTTTCCAGTGTCCTCCTCAAGCAGTGTGGGGTGGTGTTGGTGACGGGGCTGATCACACAGGGTAAGGAGGGTTCCACTCCCATAGGCATTCTGCAGAGGTTTTTGTCTTCTGCTCCCCTTCCCAACTGCAATCACTGGGAGGCCTGGCAGAGCTCTGCTCTGGGAGATGAGAGGTTTATTTGGCCATGAAGAGGGGCTCTGAGATGTCCGTGTGCTTTTGGGTGTCTTACTCAGAGCTGGGACAGGACCTCAGAGATATGCCCTGCACTTTTGTACCAATAATCTGCAGTTCCTGGAGTGTTTGTCCTGCACAGTATTTGAGAAGTGAGAAGTCATCATGGGTGAGGTCTGCCCTCAGAGAAGCCCCATTCCCAAGATGCTGCCCTGGACTGAACATTGGGACACCCACTCTGGATCACAGTAACTCACCTGTTCTACCTGCTGCCATGTTAAAGGGCTTTCCTAGGCAACCTCAGCAGCAGCATACCTGAAATTGGTATTATGTTTTTCTTTCTGCTGGGGAAGAGCACTTTTCAAGAAAAGGTATTTTCACAGTGTTCCAGCTCTTCCTTCTTCACGTGCTACAGCTACTGAGAAGCATAAGGCTGTAAAACCTGAAAGAACAATGATGGACTAAAAATAATGAGAGCTTTTCTGTCCTTCAAAGGTATTTAGGTATATCCAAGGTGACTATTCTGTGCTGTCTCTTTATGCCTTACTTGTGTGGTGACCCCTTCCTGAGGGGCAGCTAAGACAGGATCTTCTGCATGGTCACAGCTGAGAAACACATGGGAAAATAAAGGCACCTGCAAAGGGCTGCTGTGAGCGTGGCTGTGGGGACAGATGGACAGCTGGAGCAGCTGCTGCCCAGCAGTTGTTTTTCCTTAGGAGTTCTGAAGATGTAAAGAGTCAAATGCATTTCTTGCTGGGCTTGTTTATTATTTTTGTTTTCAAGGGGGAATTGTAGCATTGTTTTAATACTTAAGTTCAGCTTTGGTCCCACAAAAGGAGTCAGATGCTGGCTGTTGACTTAACACTGACTGCTGGTGCTGATGCTTCCAGCTTTTTCTGGAGCTATCCTTTGATTCCTTGGAATAAATCAGACATTAACTACTGATGTATTTTTTTTCCCCTCCTAATCCAGTGGACAGCCCTCAGAGTTGATAGTTATTTTCCATTAAATAGTTGCCTAGCTAAGTCTGTTCTCCCTCTGAATTTTGTCTCAAAAATAAAACAGTTCTTCAGATATTTCTGTACTGCATTTACTGTGTATTTCTGTGTGCTGAGAAGCCCTGCCGTGCTCACAAAGACCCTCGTGTTCGTGCTGCAAGGCTTTGGCTGGACACAGGCAGTGTGGGTGAGGAAGCAGTGACAGGCAGAGGGAAACTGTGCAGCCTTTTTACTTGACTGAGTTATTTTTTTGGGTCTTAAGCAAACGTTGCTTGAATGCAGTTCATGGTATTTGTTCAGTGATCCAGTGGAATGTCTGGGATATTTTTGTTTTTCCTTCAGAGCCAAAAAGCAGCTTTTGGCTCTAAATCCCAAGTTGCCAGCCTGAGGCTGAGTCACTGTGCCTTAGGGTGAGGAGAGCTGAGCTGGTGTGGTGAGACGGGTACCCTGTCCAGCACAGAGCGCTCCCGCTGTGCCTGGAGCTGATGTGTTAATTAAAGATGTTGAAAATTACTCTACAGCTAAATCTGCTTTTATTGACAAGAAAGCTGTGCCAGGAATTACCAAGCTGTTGGGCAGCTGCAAACTGCAGGCATGTCCCACTTGTATTCCAGCTCCACTGGGAGTAAAAGAAAAACTAGTTTCAGCCAATCTGTGACTTTGATGAGCCCTGATTCTCCGCTGTCACTCAGCTTGGAGGTGCCACTGGGGGATTTGTGCACAGTCATTGCAGTGAAGTTGAGCGCAGGTTTCCTGAGTAGCAACTTCTTGCAGAGGTTTCCAGACCTTTTAAGGATGTGGAGATGAAGCTTGCTGTGTCCTAGCCTCAACAATATATGCCTGGAGTCTAGGTGAAGCTTGAATTTTTTCTCATCCTGCATCTGCTTTTGTGCTGCAAATCCAGGGGGAATCTCCATGTATGTGTTCTTGCAGCCATTTTAAACAAGACATGCCTACCTCCTCCTAAACCTGCTTTTGGCTGCTCTTCTTCAAATGTCCTCTGTATTCTTCTTTAACACTTATGCAAGTTTACCTGACCTTTAGGCTGGTGGCTCTTGCTTGGCTGGGATGAACTGACAAACTTCAGCCGTTGGAGCAGGTTTTCCAGGGAGATGGTAGAGTCTTCATCCCTGGAGGTGTTTAAGAGGTGTCTGGATGTGATGCTGGGTGATGTGGTTCAGTGGTGTAGGGGTTGCAGTGGTGGTGCTGAGTGGATGGTTTGGCTCTGTGATCTTGAAGGTCTCTTCCAATCCAGTTCAGTTCTGGAGATCAAAAATCTCAACTGCACTTGATTACTGGTACAACTTAACAACATCTGAAATTAAAATGTTTCCATGATTCTGTGAAGGTTTACTTGCTCACTGAAGGGTCTATACCTGTGCATCCTAACACAGACCCTTTAAGTCACTTCCTTCTTTGCCACGTATCCTCAAGGTGCCACAGGAGCAATTCTGTTTTCAGGAAGAAAATGTCTTGTTACTTCTGTTTGCCTCATGTTTAAACGAGGAATATCTTACTGTCTTGATCAAACAATCAGTTGCAACTAGACCAAATTTGAGGCTAAAGGAATGTTTATTTTAAAACACTGATCAACAAAAGAGGAGACAGTAATCTACTACTAAGATTTGCCCAAGATCCTCTAGGGCATCCTCTGGTGACTGCAGATTTGCAGAGTAAATACCTGCTGGCTCAAGGTCAGTGCTCTATTTTAATTTTTTTTTCATTTTCTGTGTTGATTTTGCTGACAAAGACCCTCCTTATCTCATATGGAGGAAATACTTAAATAAATAACCAAGGAGTTAATTTTACATATGGTCTTTTGACCATGGTCTTGAAAAGTGAGAGAGCCCAGAGTCCTGTGAGGTATGTATTCCTGTGCCAAGCTCCTTTGCCAACAGAGCATCTGTCCTCCTGTAATGCAATAATTATGGGTCTTTACAGCTTGGATCTGCTTTCTTGGAGAACTATAGTCTATGGATTGGGAATAGGGCACAGAAGGAGAAAAACTCATTTGACTGCCAAAACTTTAGGTGCTCAAGTGAGGCTTGTGAGGTAGGAGCAGTATGGACATATGATCCATTGGGGAGTCAGATCTGAGGTCAGACTGACACATGCAGGATCTGAGCTGCTCTTTATCTCTTATGAATTGCAAGTGAACAATGTGAGATCAATGGTGAAAGAGATGGGTATGAAAAGGAAAAACCTCTTATTACTTCTGACAAATCATACTGTGCTAGAAGTGTAAATGTCTGTGGCAGCTGCTCTACTAGTCTTTTCAAAGTTGGTAAGCTCTTGAACATAGTTATTAAAAGACATTTTCACTATACATTATTGGACTGAAAGGGCTGAAAACAACAATGTCAAAATACTCAGATATTTCTGTGTTTCCAGGAGAGTGCATGAAAAATGACATCAATTATTCTTCATGTCCTTTGACATGAGATGTCTCTATGTGTCACATGGGTGTAGCTGCATTACAAAAGGGCAAAGGCCCAGCATTTTTCAGTTGAGGACAGTTTTGTCAGATACTGACAATGGTGTTGGCAAATCTCTAGGGTGAGATAAGGAGCTCTTCAGAACATCTTGGCTTTTATAAAACGTTTGAGTGCTTGCAAGCATAGAAGTGCTGAAACCTCAAGTGTATTTTATGTCATGGTTGAGGACAGTGGCTTGCCAGAGGATGAAATTTGCCACAAAAAGGCTGGAAAGAATGTGGATAATTTTTAACATGCACAAGAAATTTTTGTGAGGTGTATGTATCTTCCAGAAATTTGTGGGACAGATGGAACACACAAACCAGAGGACTAAAAGGGCCATAAAGAAATATACTCTTATCCCTGGTAGGAGATGTGATAGGAAATGCCTTCACTGCTTAAGGTTAACACAGTGGCATTGAGCTGAGCTTGCATTACTTTTCTCACTTAAAAGGCAGCATCCAAAACAAGTAAAAGCTGCAACAGCTTGATCATAATTTACTTGTTACAACCAATCTGTAGCTACTCTGCCTTGCATTGAGGCTAGAATCATAGAACCATGGAATGATTAAGATTGGAGATGGCCAGTTGTTTCTTGAAAACTTCCATGGGTGGTGGTGACTCTACCACTTCTCCAAGCAACTCATTCCAGTGCTTAACAACCCTAGAGGGGAGGGAATAAAGCTCCTGGCCTCACTTGTGTTTAGGATGACTCTTGCTACAGGACATGCCACACTTGCACAAGTATAAGTAATTTTCATGGACTGATGTTTGCTGCCAAGTGACTTCCAGAGTTTCAGAGGAAGAAAAAACATTTTTCAGTCCTGGTGAACTTTTGCTGGTGGTCAGAGCTGTATTATCACAGATGTGGCTTTCAGCCTGCACTGTGGCTTTGCCTGTCTCTGTCAATGATCACTCTCTGGTCAGTAAAGCTGTTCAGGCACTTCAGTGTGCTTTTGTAGGTGAAATGATAACTGTGACAGCATCACTACTGCTGCCACTACTACTGTCTTTCTACCCTTCACATCTGGTTCTTATGAGTATTAAAGATGAAATTCTGTTTTGCTTTGGGGTCTTTTTTTTATAATACCTGCTGAGTTCACACTGATGAGATATCAATGATACTAATGGGAAAGACCACCTGAGAATTTTTGCCTCAAAATAGCTTTCTTTTGATAATGAAAGGAATGATCTGTTCTTTGATCTTTGGTTGGCAGACTTGGAAATTGAAAAGGAAGACGCTGGCATAGCTTCACTGTAATGGTGTGGTCAGTGGTTTCTGAGCATTTAAACAAAGGTGGGTATGCTGTGAGATGTGTCGAGGCAGGAGCCAAAATGCAGGGAGCACTGCTTGTGGAATAACCTTGTCACTCTGAGCTCAGGGAGAAGTACCTTTTCCTAGGTCAAAGAGTGGAAGTGTCTCACCAGCCCCTGTATCCCTGTTCTGTTTTAGCAGGGGACCATGCTGTGATGAAATATTAGTTATCTGTCTTCACCGAGAGCTTCAGTGATTCTACTCTTGTCAGATGCTTGTATCTCAACTAGGAAGAAAAAAGATCATTCATTTAAAAAACCAAAAAGTAACAGCACTATTAGATGTAGATGTTTCTATATAAGACACAGTGCAGGAGAAACTCTAAAGCTGAGGCTTTGTTTATTCTTTCCTGTGAACTCCTTATTGTAATGTCTAAGCACCTTATAAATATTTATGGATGTGTCCTCAAAGGAAGATGAAATTTATATAATGGAGGTTCAAAGTGATGTTAAAAGAAGCAACTTTCCAAAGGATCCTACATAGTTATACCATGACAGAACTGGGACAGTAAATCAGACCAGTACATCCCATTTTGGTAAACAAGCCAGAGTTCCATACTTAATAGTTACTTTTGCATTGGCTGCTTACAGAGTAATTCACTGCTTTCTTTTTTCTTAAAATACAACTACTTTATTTTAGGGAAATCCATTATTTTTTGTAATTTCACTCTTAAGCAGGCCACACACGGATTGATGGCCAACAGGGTGTTGCAGTTAGCTGCTGCAGAGGAACAGAAGAGAACATTAAATTCAGTTTATGCTGCTGTGTGACAGCTTACTCTGATCTTTCTCCTAGGCTGCTGAAGGTGTCCGGGCACCACTTGGGAGTTGCCCATGCTCAGAAGCTGATGCTGTGTGCTGGGGTGAATTTGCTGCACAGAGCTCAGCCATGCTGACTGGGATGGAGTTGTCTTTGCTTTCCTCCCCTCTCCCCATCCTGGTGCTGCTGTTCAGGCCAGCTCACGAGCTTGGCAGCAGCTTCCTCTTTAGGACAAGCCAGGAGTGAAACAGTTCCCTGCATCCCCTCTTGTGCACTTGTGAGAGGTGCTGAGTTCTGTGGTCTCCAGGTGATGTTGGGCTTCTCCAACCAGCAGCTGGGGGGACAAAATGTGGCAGTGGTGGCAGCCCTCTCCTATGGCCAGGGATTCAAAGCTGTATTTGGGCAGTGACAAAGTGCATGAGCAAGAGGCTATTCCGCTCTTCCTTGGAGTTTAAAGTCTTTGTGCAAATCTCTTTGAAGCTAGGGAAGGACTTCTGATGCTGCAGTGGGCTTTGAATTTGACCCCAAGTGTCAGTTCACAGTGTTTGTCTTTTGTTAGCTGGCTTGTGAGTATGAAACAGGGCTGAATGAACCTTTGGAGAATATACTGAATCTGCAAATTTGCACAATGATCTTGCTCTGTTCAAAGCAATCTGACTCTGGATATATGTCGAAATATCCACCAGTATGCTGCAAACACAGTCCTCTTTGGTCCTGTATGTGCTGTTTGTATGTGTTTAGTGAGCACTGTGAACTCTGATGTTTTCTTTTAAGTTTTTCTACAGTACTTTAGGGAACTCAACTCTCATCACTAATAAAATAAAGTAAGGCAAAACACTGGCAAGCCTTGCCTTGTTAAGTGTTCTAGCTGTTGTGTTTCCCATTGTGTTTTTGTGGGTTTTTTTGTGGGTTTTTTTTTTTTTGTTTTTTGTTTTTTTTTTTAAGCGAGCTTAATAAGATTCAACATTTTCCCAGTGCAAATCATGAATATTTATAGGCAAAGAATAAGACTTCCCATTTTGAAATGTCGGTGCTATCAAATTGCTTTTTTGGCAAGCATGATTAAGACACACAGACTTCCCATAAAGTTTTGTAAGCTTTTTTTCTTAATTATGGCTTAATTTAGGCCTCTGAGTTTAACAAAATGCATGAAGCATGCAGAAAAATATTTTTCTTGTGGAAAATTTTGTTTGCATGGATTACAAATCCTGTATTTCTTGTGGTTATGATTTTTTGAATGTGCTTAAATGTGGAAATTCTGTATTTTTTCTTTACATTTCTTAACACATTTACAACATAAAAATAAGCTGTACTGTGTGTTTAATGCAGATTTTGAAGAAATTAGTTTGGAAAGTGTATGTAGTTACTTTTTTCCTCCAAATGCCTTGGGTAAAATGTAGAGGAGCTTATAAGACATCAAGCAAAGGGTAAAAGATTCTGTCTCAAGCAGTTACTGCTGCAAGAGATAAATGAGAAACAATTCTGCTTTCTTATAGCTGTTCTTAAATGTACCATCCTGAAAACAGTAATAAATAGAATAATCTTCATAATTGCATTTATGTGGCATTGACCTGCCTTTCCTAGAGAAAATCCCTTTTCCCAGGTAAAATAATCTTCCATTCAGCTGTAAGTAGAAGGAAGCCTCATTAGTAGCTTCACAGATTTAGGGGAATGTGTCTGCTCAGGCATAATACAGAATTTTGATGTGGACCTCCTAGTGAATTTGGTATTTTGTGAACAAATTACTGTAAAGGCACTAAAACCACCTTGCTTTTCTGTGCTGATTGGCTAACAGGATATTTGCTCAAAAGGACTAGACAGGAAAGCAGAGAGATTATGTGATTAAACTTAGGTAGATTTATTACTAAATTTTTTAACAGCGTATTTTCTTAAATTGATCTAATAAATATCTCAGCCCTGCTCAAAGATAAAGTTTTGAACAGCTCTGAGCTATTCCTGGCTTAATACTTAAGTAGAAGTAGCAGAAGTGGTGGAAAAACAGGATCATTTTGGAAAAGAAACATTCAAAGAGTTTAAAATCCTCTGCTGTGATCATGCTTTTCTGATCCCCTGCAGCCTTGCATTATCAAACTGAGAGTGTCTCCATCTCCTTAATACTAATCTTTGAATTATGATACAAATAAATCATCTGAATATAGTATGAAGGGGAAAAATGGTGGTTTGCATCCCAACTACCTGGGACCTGGTCCAATGGCACTTGCACTTGCTAAGATGAGCTTGGGGCAGTCATGGGCTCTAAAGCTGGGCTTTCTAGGGGAGGTGAAGAAAGTGGAATGCCTTGAAACTCGACACTTGGGCATCTTTTATCTCTGGGTTTGAATGGTGAAGTCAGCATCTGCAAAAGCAAATATTTGGAAAGCAGCTTGAGAACTGTTTTACTGAAAATGATGCAGAAATCGGGGAGTTTGCAGGGGGAGGCCTGTGCCTTTATTTTCCCAGTAAAACTCCCTGGGGTGGCAGAAAGTACCACCAGAGTCTGCTCTCTGTGTTTTCACCTACCTTTGCTCTTCTTTGCAGGTTACGTATTTGGGTAAGGTTTCCACAACAGGGATGCAATTTTTGTCAGGCTGCACAGAAAAACCAGTCATCGAATTGTGGAAGAAGCACACGCTCACCAGGGAGGATGTTTACCCAGCTAATGCCCTTCTGGAAATTCGCCCTTTCCAAGTCTGGCTGCATCATCTGGACCTCAAAGGCGAGGCGACAGTGCACATGGATACCTTTCAGGTAGCACGTATAGCCTACTGCACTGCTGACCACAACGTCAGCCCAAACATCTTCGCTTGGGTCTATCGGGAGATCAACGATGACCTGTCCTACCAGATGGACTGCCACGCTGTGGAGTGTGAGAGCAAGCTGGAGGCCAAGAAGCTGGCCCATGCCATGATGGAGGCCTTCAAGAAGACTTTTCACAGCATGAAAAGCGATGGCCGGATCCACAGGAACAGCTCATCGGAGGAAGTGTCTCATGAATTTGAATCTGACGATGGCTGACTGAACTCATTCACGGTTCAACAAAGGCAGAAATGGCTTAGGGAATGAGAGTTGATAGATGAATAAGCAACAATTGAAACTGGGTAATGGAAGGACTGCCAAAACTTGTCTGACCAGCTTTTTAAATCAGAAGAGCAATTTGGTACCTACAGATATGAATCATTAAAGTAATTACGTTGCATTGAAATCTGCTGCTGTTGTAAAAGTGAGAAAAAAAATCTCCCTCTCCCACCTCTGTCACCCACCCGTCACTGTCCCTTTCTCGTCTCTGTAGTTCAGGTACACACCATGAAGTACAGTCATTCCTGTTTGTCTTACAAGACTGGTCAGGCAATTTTACTAGTTGCTTCTCTGGCATTCCTAGCTGTGGGCTGATGCTGATGCACAAGAACAGGTAGGCCTGGAAAGCCCTAATGGTTCCCGAAGAACCTCTCCCCACGATACATCACACAAATCCTTTGACCATACATAGGCTAAGACAGCCATACCTAGCCTTTTAGACTAATGGCCTGGCATTCTGCAGTTAATTCACATTTCACAGATAAAAAATGAAAGATGCTTGTATGTACACGTTATATCATATGCTATCCTTTATTTTATTCATTGTACCTATTTTCTTAATATACCTATTGCCACATCTTTCACCCAACACCAGTAGTTGCAGTTTCAGACTACGTTCTGCAGGATACCAAAAAGGGGTGGGCAGAAATACTCCCTGGTGGCTGGGGGTTCAGCATGTCAGCCCTGCTGTCTGTGCATTATCCTACCCTGATGTGCTCTGCAGGAGGGGGGCCCCCTGGGAAGAGTTGAGGGGCTCTTGGGTGTGTCAGTGTTTGAACTGTGACTTCTCATCAACCTCAGGTCTGAGGAGATCCGAGCACAGTGGGCACAGCTCTGTGTCCCCGCTTTCCGCATTGCTGGTCGAGCAACCCTGGTGGGATGGAGCTGGCGGTGTCTCACCATGCAGGGCTGCCTCACTGTAAAGATCAAAGGAAATGTTCCCTTAGGAGTCAGGTTTGAACATCTCTTCTGGTTGAGAACCTCATGTTAACGTTCCCGTATCTTTCCTTGTTCACAGATATACAGTCATGCCTTTCTTAAATGCAGATGTTTAATAAAACTCAAATAAAGGAAAAACTTGTTTCACTTGATATTTTTTAAGGCTGAGAGCAGATCAATAGTTTGCAAGTAATGCTGCTCCTTTGTACAATTTTGTTTGTAATTATGGTCATGTTAGGGGCACTAGGGCACCTTACAGAAGCCTTAAAAGAAAGCTAATCCAAGCAGATAGCTCTGTGTCTGTGTTTGTGTCTCTGTGTTTGTATGTGAGAGTGTATGTGTGAGTCCAGTGGTAAAGCATGTAGATTGAGCATGGAGATGTATTGAGGAGGGCCCACACCTCTTGAAAATATGCTTGTTGCTTTACAATGTATGTAACTGTTCTCCAGCATAAATGCATTCATACTTTAATAAAAAAAAGTTTTGAGTTAAACCTTGTTAGTTTTAAGCTGTCTTTGCAGTGTAAACTCAGTAGTTCTGTATGTGTGAGTTCTGTGTTTATTTCATTTAGTGGAATGAAAATGTCACTGTCCCTGGAGGTATTTAAAAGCCGTGGTACATGTGGGGCTTAAGGATGTGGTTTAGTGGTGGACTTGGAAGTGCAGGGTTAACATTTGGGCTCAATGATCTTAAAGATCTTTTCCAACCTAAACAATTCAATGACTCTGTGATCATTTGATTTTAAATTATGATATTTTCTCTAATGTTCTGGGACCTGCTGAAAACAAACTGTCTCCTAAATCACCTGCCTGTGTGGGTTGAGTGAAGAGTATCTCTGTTGGGGTTTTTTTCTGTTGTCTTTTCATTTTTATTTTCTTGTACAGAACAGTCTACATTTCTGTTTTAACAGATGTACTGATTTACAGTGGCTTGGGGAGTTCTCCCAAAGATATTTGTTACTATGGCATCTGTGGTAATTCCTTAGCAATTGGAGGCTGTGGATTAGCTGAGAATTTTGCATGATAAAAATATAAAGGAGAAAATTCAATTTTTATTAGAAAATCAGGCCCTTTGAAACATGAACCAGCTATTCTCTAATAGTTCAAACATGCAAGGGAATATGAGGGAATGTGAACTTCAGTTTGTCTTTGAAAACATGAGATTTGAAAAATAATCAGTATCATGAGTTTGGATCCTTAGATAATTTGGAATTCAGGCCAAATCTCTCTGCATTATCAATTCCAAATGTGTGATGCCATTTGCAAGGAGGAGAAATGCTTTCAGTCCTGAATTGCTAGCATAGCAGTTATCACTGATTATCAGTTGCCAGTAGATACTGGAATGAAATATCAAGTTAAACTTTTCCTTCTATTAATCTGCTGGAAAAGAAAAAAATCATAAAGTTTTCCATCAGGAGTAGTTTCCAGTTGGCTAAAGTTGTTTCTGTTCAACTACAAAGAGTCCAGTTTTGGATCTCACTGCATCCCGCTGTGGGTTGATGATTTCCTTCAGTGTCAGCCAGGAAAACATGCTAAAGGATTTCTTTCCCTCTTGTGCTTCTAGGGCAGAGTGGAAAGGGTCTGACTATCTGTGTGTTGTTAGGAGTGTGGAAAAAGTAGAGAGCATTTAGGTGATTACACCTCAACACCACTACATAACATCAGGTTATGTCAAGGTGATTTTCACAATTTTTCTAACTACATTAAGAAAGAGAAACTGTTGCTCTGTGTAGAGTAGATTTGTTCAGTTTTCAAGCTCTGAAGTCTAAATATCTTCTACCAAGTCTTCTGTGGAGCTGTGAGTGAATGGTTGTGCCATGGGGAGCGCAACACTCCACACTAGTGAGCAGAGATTGCATGAGAATTGTGTAGATGTTCCTGGGGGTTTTAGCCGAGGGGGATGGAGAAAGGCAGAGAGTAATTTCTTTCATGTTTAAACTCAAAGGCCCCTAAGAACAGCTGAATGTTTTGTTAAAAAAAAAAAAAAGAAAAAAAAAAAGAAAAAAATAAATAACCGAAAACAACAACAACAACAAAAAAAACCACGCCAAAACAAAACCTTCTGCAGCTGGTTCCACTCCTTAGCTTTCCTGTAGTGAATGACTTCAGTTTTACATGAAAAAGCAGTTGGATTTTGCCAATGACTTTCATTTAATTTTCCTAAAACTTACAAATAAATAGTATGTGATTGAGAAGCTTTTGATAGCTTATCCTTCTCTTGGAAAACTTTAAATATGTTATTCTCAGAAGTTTTGAAACTTCTATATCCATGAATTCACAGTGAATTTTATTTTAATTGTAAGTTCTCTGTGTGTCTGTACACACATGTGTGATATATATTCATCCATATCTGCACACACACATCTTGAAACATGATTCTTGTTAAATATTCTCTGTATGATGGACAGTAGGTGGATGTGTGAAGGCAATCTTGCATGTTAGTCTTGAGGTAAATGGTTTACCTATTAAAAAGTTCTCCCTTTTTTATTAGGAAGCAAATGAAATTGTCTATCTACATGCAAAATTTGATGTACCATATGCATTATTTACAATTTACCACTGGAGCTATCCCACTCCATGCCCAATTAGCTGCACTAAGAATGATACATGGTTGGGCTCATTTTTCCCTGTGGCAGTGAATTATTAATTTGCATGTAATTGGGAAGTGATAACTTAAACGTATGATTGTTTTCCTATAGACCAGAGTTTCCAGTTAAAGAGAATATGTCCTTAATGAATGTAGAGACATTCATTATGCCTTTCTTCTAATGTAATTTTTAACAGATAGGGGGTGTTTTTAAAAGTTCCTTTTTAGTTAAACTCTGTTAAAATGCTTCCTCTCTCCCAATGTGCCATTGATCATTGTTAGCTGAGGAAAGGCAGGGCTGTCCAGGGGGGTCATCCCTCCCACCCCAGCAGTACACAGACATTGATACTGTGCCCCTGTGCTGCAGCACAGTGTTTTGATTTGCTGGAAGTTTGGGAAGACCTCCCTTGTGTGGCTACAGTCTGTTTTAAGTGCTGCAAGAATTTCTGCAGTTAGGATTGTAATTAATTTTGATCAGGGTTGTTAAAGCATATACAATGATTTACTGAAAACAGTTGTATGTTTGGAGAGATGTTACTGTGTCTGCAGCGATGCCTTTTATGAAGAGGGGTTGTAAGATGAGTTGGAAGCACAGGTGTGATGCACATGCTGACTGTGCTGGGTGGGATGAACTGGTACTGGGCTGGTAATCCTGGGGGAGAGGGTGGGAGGGCACAGGAAAGGTCCCAGCTCTGATGGCAAAGGAGTGACTCTTAATTCCTGTACCTGTCACACGGTGCAGAATCAGTGTTCCTTTCCCAGGGGGCTGTTACTGTACAGGCTGGAACATGTCCCTCCTTTCCATCTCCCACCATTGGAGTGTGAAATTAGCACTAGGTGGTAACTCATACCTGTAGGTTTTGATTTGCATTGTGTTTTGCATTCTCTGTTATTTTCCTGCAAATCTTACTGCTCCTGGAAAGAGAGGAAACATTATAATCCCATGAATAATGCATCATGTGGCTGGTATGTTTTCCTGCGGGCAGTATAGATTTTCTGAGGATGATGGACAGGAGTGGATTTCATCCTTAGTGAATTGTAATTTTATACAGTTGATAATAGGTCATGTGAATGTGAAAAAGTGTGTTATTCCTGTTTCAATTTTGTTATTTTAATTTAGTTACCTCTCATTTAGAGAGTAGAAATAGTTTTAGATGTAATTACTGAGGATATAATTAATCAAGGTTTTCTTGCACAGTTGGGTTAAATTGTTGTGGCTGATTACTCAGTACCATGCCACTGCTCCCTGGCTCAGTCTCATCTTTAATGGATTCCAGATCTCATGGTTTCAAGTAACAACAGCTTTTCCAGATCCCAAGACAATAATGAAATACACAGAGGAACTTCAAAAGAAACTCTTTCAGAAAGGAAAAATGAGGTTAAATGATGATAGTCAACTGTGGGATATTTTTGTGTCCATAAAATATGTCAGACCTCTTCCAATGCAGGAACAGGTGAAATCTGAAACTCTGCTTGACTAATAGACCGTGCTTCATGTCTGCCCAGGCTTCCCTAAATGGGTTGGGACCTGATTTTCTCTGGGGTTTCCAGGTATGTTTCTTTGTGCCTATTTGAGTCAGCTGTGACCACACAGAACAGCGGCATTGTGCCTCCCCTCCCTGTATCTAACAGTTCTTGCTGCTGGGCAGCACAGCAGTGACCTGGGATGAGCTGGAGGCAGGGCTGTGTGAGAGGGGCTGCAGGATCCCTGCGCCCACTGCCCTGCCCCGGCCTGGTGTCCTGCTCTGCCCGTCCCTGGTGTCCCTGTGAGGAGGTGGCTGTCACTTCCAATCAACCCTGCTCTGCTCCATGGGCCATTGCAGTGTCTTCTGCAGGTAGTGTGCTCTGATTCAATTTGTGTGCCTGTCAGAAAAATACATTGTTCCCTGCCGGTGCTGTGGAAGTGAGTGTATGGTAATGCACTGGGCTGTGCTGAGCAGAGAGGGAAAGGCTCCTTCCTGCAGTCTGCAGAAGTTTAACTGACAATAATTGCCCAGAGTTTGATAATTGATTCCTTACAGGTCTCTTCTGGGGTGCATCCATCTCTTTGCTGCCTCACGTCATTAATGTCTTGGTGTCAGGGTGATGGTCCCAGTGGGCTCATCTGTGTCTGGGGACCAGGCACCAGCGGGCATGTGGGAACACATGTGGGGCCAGGACAGCACTGTCACTGCTGTGGGGAGCTCCCACAGGACAGCCCTGTCACTGCTGTGGGGTGATCCCACAGGACAGCCCTGTCACTGCTGTGGGGTGATCCCACAGGACAGCCCTGTCACTGCTGTGGGGTGATCCCACAGCACAGCCCTGTCCCCCTGGCTGTGGGGTGCTCCCACAGGACATTCCTGTCCCCCTGGCTGGGGTGCCTGGCAGGCTGGTGTCACTGCAGCTGTTTGCAGGGAGGAGTGATGCTGAGCCGTGCTGAGCACGGTTTGGTGCAGCACATCTCAGCATTCCCTGTGCCTTACTTACAGGAATCCTAATTTATGCCATTATAAAGGTTAAGAAGAGAGCATTTCAGCATGGTTCACATTTTGCCTGCACGCTGCAGTGGGTCTCAGCTAATTCAGCAGCAGTGGTTTGTTCTGCTTGAAATCCTGGAGAATGGCTCGTCTCCCGAGGTATTTCTTTCGACTTAATTGCCAAGTTATAGTGAAATATGAGGTTCGTTGTTGTCTGTTGGAGCACTGGGGATTCTGTTTTGTTGGCACATTTTTCATGACCTTGTGTCAGCAGCATAACTAGGCTATGAGATAATTTGTATGCTTTAGATGAGCAGCTGTGTGCATCTTAGCCAGGGAGAGAAGCAAGTGTGATCAGTTCAGTGGAGTTAATCAGGTAAAACAGAGAATTAACTCTAATCTTGCAGATTAAGTGATGTCAGACCATGCAAGATGTGTGTAAATTTCATGCAGGTGGAAATCAAAATGATCTGAAATACTATACACCCAGATTCAATAGAAAGGAGAAAAACAATAGCTGCAAATGTGGAAAAAAATTCTATAACCATTTAACAGCTGAAAAGAAAGAAGTGTTATACCCTTATTTCCCTGTGATGCTCTGGTTCAGCAATGGCTTTCCATTTAATTTCCAAATAAAACAGTTTTGAGGTTGTGAAGAAGGAGGATTGCTCTGCTCATCCCTGTGCTGTTGCAGATGCCCCACGGTTATCACAGGGTTTTGGAAGCTATTGAATTTACTGACATTTTGTTGGCAACAGGGCTGGGGGTTTATTAGTATAGGAAAACCAGAAGGAGCAGACTTGCAATGGTGTCTGCTAATCCTTAAACTGCATTTCCTTTGGAAAGTGTGTGAGTATCTTCAGGAAACAGTGGAAGACAGATTCTGCACTGGCCTTTGCCCTGCAGAAACTGCCCTGCATGGGAGATAACTGATGCTTTGACAGGAGAGCTGAAGACCTCTGAGATGTAATCCTGAGGAGACAGTGATTTAGCATTGGCTCTGATAGTCACAGCATTTTTCTTACATATTTGTGATAAAAATAAATGATTGTGTTTTCAGTATGTAATATTTGGGTGAGGAATTGTGATCTTCTCTCTTTTTTGGAAAACTGGGAATTATCTTGAGAAAAAGATATAGGGCTATTTAGCATTTGAAATTAGGAAAATCAGCAAAAGCATGCTATTAAACCTGCATTTATTGAGTTTTAGTGAGTCACATGTCATCCTGAGCATCCTTGGCAGCTCACATGGTTTGGGTGCTTTTGTGCAGGAGTATGAAAAATACAAGGGGGAAACAAAAGCCCCTTTAGTTTATTATAACAATGTAATTATTGTAATTTAGAGTGTCAGGTGAGGAGTCACCTCCCCCTCTTTGTGTCTCATGCTCCCAGAGGAGAGAAATGTAGTGGGGATTGGCCAGCTCTCCATGCACCTTCCAGAGATGGTGTCATCAGAGGTGGCTCCACTGTCCAAACTAAGCCAAATCTTCAGCATCAACTCATAAATTACTTGGTTGAAGAGAACCTAAATACCATCTAGTTCCAACTCCCTGCTGTGGGCAGGGACACTGCACTAGAACAGGTTGCTCAGGGCCCCAGTTCAGTCTGGCCTTGGATGCTTCCAGGGATGGGGCATCCACAGCTTCTCCAAGGAATCTGCCAGTGCTCACCACCCTCCCAGAGAAGAATTTCTTCCTAATATCAAATCTAAATCTCTCCTCTTTTAGTTTAAAACCATTCCCAGCACTCTCTGCCTGTGTAAAAAGTTTCTCCAAGTTTTTTATTAGCTCCATTCAAGTACTGGAAGTCTGCACTGAGGTCTCCCAGGAGCATTCTCCAGGCTCATCTCCTTAAGGAAAAGGAGGGTGATCATTGCATTAGCATGTTGTACTTGAAAATTTACATGGGATTGTCACATCATGAACATTTTTAAACCAAGTAGGGATTGCAAGATTTTGTCCAACACAGTAATAAAATGAACATTTATTCATATTCCAGTAAGCAGTAGCAGAGAACGTCTCAGGGGAAAACCAGCAGGAATTAAAGGCTCCATTCATCAAAAATCTGATTACTCTGTTCTCGGTTGTTGGTACCTGTTTCTAAATCCAAGGGTTCCCACAATAAAGTGTTGGGCTAAGAAATCTCATGATGCAAGCAAAAGGAGAGGAGTTTAATGACTGCTGCATGTTCTTCATCTCATAATTTTATCAGTAAGCTCTCAGACTTCTAGAAATTGCTCTGAAATTGGCAGCCCAAACTTAATATCTTCTTCCATTTTGCCATCACATGCAATTTTAGTTCTCAAGTGACTCCAATTTTAAACTCCCAGTGATTTAAACAGCTGCATTGTGCAAAGGCTGGAGTGAGGACATGCTTTTGTAATCAAGCAGCCCAACTCTAAATTTTATGGTGTGATGGTTACTGTGCCCCATTCAAACTATGCCCCATTACACAGAAGTGCATTCCTTTGATTTTACCAAAGAGACCATAAATATGACAAAAAGCATAGCTGGAAAACATGATTTCATGCCTGGATTTTTCAGCTACTGTGAGGAATAAATGAAGTGGTCCCTGAAAGGGGCATATCTTTGCAGTGAATTATGTTTGTATTATTTGTATGGCTAGCAGAGCTCATCAGTGAGCTTACCAGAAAATATATGCCTGCTACATCATTTAGAATAACAGGGGACTCAGATTTCAAATCAAAATAATAAGACTGTAACTTCTTATTTTGGTGGTTTAGTACTGTGGAGATTTGGTGTGTTGGGAGAAGGTTATTATGCTGGATATAAGAATGTAAAAGATGTTCCATAAGTGCATAAATGAAATTAATTGTCAGCAGTCATATACTCGGCAAACTATAAGGCTTATTTGCCTTAAAATTTCTTATTGTATCCTTTCCCTTTCCCCCCAAGGTAATGTAATGTTTTCATCTATGAAAACCTGGTTTTGAGAAAGATTTGGCTTCAACACTAGGACCTAGCAGACAGTCCCATTTGTTTGATCACTGCTGTCTTTCTTCCAAAAAATCCCAGGCTGTGTTGCCAGCCATGATTGGCAGTACAGAGCCTGTGTTGTTGCTGTCAATAATACTAAAGCTTAACCAGGTTTTATCATTAGTTCACTACCAGCTTGAAATACCTGAATAAATGCAATCAAAATTTCAAAATACAATCAAATCATTATACTGTCTGGCATTACTGAAGCAAAGAATAAAACAGCATGCACAGGTACGATAACTGAGAATTTAATTTGGGTAATTAAGTTTAATATATAATAAAAATTTATAGTAAATACTTAAAATCCTCCTAAAAATACGGAGGCTTGTTTTTATAGAAAGGTAGTTATTACAAACATTTCTATTGGGTAATTTTGAGCTGTGAGTTTTTATCTAAAGTATTAACTTACATGCAAGTCCAAGTGCAAGTCCATGGGCAAGTGATTTCAGCTGGTGTTGGATTAGATCCTGTGGGACAAAGGGCAGGCTTCATGCCAGCTTTAAAAATATAATTTCTTACTTTCAAACCTCACATCAAGTATTTTTCCTTGACAAGACTGATGATTTTTAAAATATTTTCTTTTAATGTCCAAAAATAGATGTTTCTTTCTCTTTCCCCTCTCCTCTTTGCACCTTCATCTTACTTGGTGCTTCCCTGAATGGTGAACCTGGTGGCCAGGCACATTCCAAAAGTATTTGCAACAGCCAAGGGCAAAACAGTGCTGAGCTGGCTCCTGCTTTGCCTGCCTTTGGATGGGCTGGTGGCCATGCAAGTGTCAAAGGATACTTGCAAGGGAGGTCAGGAGAAAGGTTTTATTTTGTTAGTCCCACCTCTGATTTTCACTGCTCAGGCTGATATCCTGTGGGCCCCACTGAAAACCTGTGAAAAAAATGGGCTTCAAGGCACTGGATTTTGGATGTTTCCAGAGATAAGGCAATAGCAATAATGCTGGGCTCAAGATTAATGCCATTTGAAATGCTGAGATAGTGATAGCAATTTCCTAAACCATTTCTGTGTTCACACAGCTTCAAGGCTCATGGTGTTGTGCTTCACTGTCAGCTCACTCCAGTGAATCAGGAATGCTGGTCTGGAAGCAGCTCAGAGGTGCCAGGCAAGGGCAGAAAAATGCCAGGAGAAAACCCAAGGCAGTTCTGTATTAATGTGAGTAAGCAGTTAAAAATTTTTGTATGCACTTCAAGGATAGCAAGTACTATTTTTTCTCAGATTAAATGTACTGTGTAGGACGACACAGTAAAATGTAGTATGAGGCTCTTCAGGAACTGGGAATTACCATAACAGGCAGAGCAATGCTCCAAAGACATTGTTGTGTCTTTGGAAGTGGCTTTTGCTCCAAGGAAATCTGACTATTTGCATCTTTTTAAACCTATCTACCTCATTAGAGCCATCTGATATTCTCATTTCCCTCTGCCTAACTCGTATGTGAACCCTATCAAACAATTGAATGCAAAGATAATATGTGGCAAAGCTAATAGGTTATGCACATGGTGTGCAACTTTTAAAAATCAGTAGTAAATCTTTAAAGCTGTTTAAAATCTGTTTACTCCCCCATGCAAAATTCTTCACTCTAGTACAGTGATAATGGATAAAATCACCCTGTTCTTTCCTGTTCTGGCAGTATTATGGAGCTGAATATGTATCCTTGTGCTTGTGTCTGCACCAAATGGAAAACTTAGCATATCATGGCTGATTTTTGCTTCCTTCCTGTGGGTCTCCAAGTTCTTCTCTGTACTGTCTGTAATAGGGGCCAACCACTCAGTCTGTGTTGAACTAAAACTCTCAGTATTTCTCACAGAATGGTACTTGAGTTCTGGGCAGATCCTCTACCTTGCTACTGAAGGGGCTGCTATAGACTTGCACCAGCAGAAACACCAGAAATCAGCCAGAGCATTTGAAACTCTGGTTTGTCAGCAGTTTCTCATCCTCAAGGAGCATCAGTAGAAGAAATATGGCCTCAAGCAGATGGAAACTGGTGAGTTCAAGTCTGGGGGCAAGGTTGCTTCCTGAAGCTGGCTAAGAAAAGAGTCCTCATGCCACTGCCTCTTTTCATCTCCTGAGGGGGACAAACAGTCCTGTTCACCTTCTGTTGAACATTTCCATCACAAGTATTGGTATTAGGCTCTCTACTTCTTTCTGAACTCTGTATTAGCAACCCAAGACCACAGGAGAACAGGAAAGTGTGACAGAGCTTTGGTGTAGAAGGATCATTGTTTTGAGAGGTATAAATAGAAGTCCATCAGCTCTCAGAAACTTAAATTACTTAAAAAAAAAGAAAAAAAAAGAAAAAAAAAAAAGCCTAAGGAACAGTAGAGCAGTGAAGCCAGGTTTCCAGACCTCACCCTGTGCTGTTTCAGGCCTGACATCTGCACTGTGACTACTGGTCTTAGCCTCCTCTCTGGAAGATTCTCTCCCCAGCTCAGAGCAACCCTTGGTTTTCCACCCATTTTTCAGAAAAGAAAAACAAAATCAATTAAAAATCAGCTTTTTAATGGAAGGAAGGGATGGTGAAGGTTGGGACTGTCCATACAGCCTGGAACTGGGGCTGAAGGAGACAGTCAAGAGAAGGGAAAGTTTTTCTGTCTTTCCTAGTGCTTTATCTGCACCTCATAACATAAAATACAAATGTCAGTAATGGTCTAAATGCATCCATGTAACACACACCACAAAAACATGCCAGAGTTTCTCCACCAGAAAAAGTTCCTGCATTTGAACTCTGTGAAGCTTCTCTGGGGCTGTCATGTAATGGTGACAACAAATCTGTGATACGTGCACACTGTTCAGAGGAGTGCTGCATGTCATGCTGTTCTTATGAATGTTTTAAAATCCCAAAAACTTCAAAACAGTCTCACAAATGGTTTTCAAGCCTCTGACTTCAGCAGAACACAAGAATCAATCCTGAAACAAAAGAGCAACACCAAAAGCTGCTTGACACAAGACTGTTTGTAGAGGGAAATGAAAGCACTCTGATTTTTTGAACAGTAAAGAATATGGGGGAAAAATTAGGGAGATTGAAAGCTGTGGGAGATCAGAACTTCTAAGAAGCAGCTGGTTTATTACAGTTAGGGTTATTACATTAATATTCAGCCCTAAGGCCTACATTTTGTCAGGCTGTAAATAAATCATGTCTCTTGAAAATGCTTTCCCCCAGTGGTGATGTTCTGCATCAGGAGGACGTCTGTGGGATGTGCCCAGCACAGCCACTGAGGGGCAATGGCCTTATGCTCAGACCAGAAACTCACCACGAGGTTTTCAAATAGCTCTTCATCACAGACATCAACGAAATCCAGTGCTGGATCAGCTGCCATGGCTGTCAGGCAGGGAGAAGGCTGCAGTGCCATCAGGAGGGGCACAGGAATCTGTGGGGAGTGCCAGAGCTCCGTGCTCCAGCTCAGACTGTGGCTGTGGCCTCGCTGGCACCACGGCTCCCTGTGCCCATGCTTCCAAAAGGGTGATCAATAATGTCATCACACACAAGCAGCCAAATCTCACCACTCAGGGAAGTGCCAGCCAGGAGCAGAATGGCAAAATGCTGCCTGGTGTTAGAATAAATTAATATTATGTCACTGCAGCTTTTCTAGAAGTTTAAATGTTTAACAGCATTCTGCTTTTGCTTCCCCCACTTGCTTTATGTTTCACTGAGTAACAGTTGTAAACTGTACAATTGCCTTACAAGATGTTCATTACCATGTGATAAAATATTCATCAAAGGAGAGCAGTAAAACAGCAGATCTTCAGAAATACATGCCTTGAAAAGACTTGAAAACAAAGAAAGGCAAAGCAGAATTATTAATTAACAATAATAGAATTTTTGAGATAATAGAAACCAGGCTTTTACTCTGAAATCCTATTTGTTCCATGTCCTATATCTCAGATTTTAAAAGGAACGTTTTCACAGCAAACTTAAAGAGGGTTTTATATTTATGAGGCATAAAAATTAACACACATTTTTATGAGCACCCTTGCATGCCCAGACAGAAGAATTTTTGTATCATTTTACTGTGAAATGGAAACAATTAAGTGATGGTGGTGGTGCTACCTCGGTACACTTGCTGTGTTCCACTGAGGAGAGGGCTATGGCGGGGAACTCCCCATGGCTCTGACTTGGATCCCTATGATCAGCTCTTGGAGCCAGGCATGACTTGCACTGAAGGGGAAGGTGGCTCTCACCAGAGGTAAAGGTGGCTTTACCTGCCCTTGGGGACCTCTGATGGAGCAGCTCCACAGTTGGTGCAAGGTGCTGGCCAAGGAACCACCTCAGATTTCCAGGGGTAGGATCTGGCACTGCAGCATTAATGGTGATGTTAAGGAAGTGCAGAGAAAGGACAGGAAATAACCAAATTACCAGGAATTGCTGCTCCTTTGGGGTAAAAGGTAACAATAAATTGTGAAGAATGTAATCTCTAATTGTATAAACCCAAAGAATTGATTTTTTATATTTCCTTGAGGCTGAAGAGCAAGCTATTCCTGTTACTAGTAGCATGGCCAAGTGACAAAGAGTAAAATGATAGAGATTAAACACCTCACTAATATCAGGAAGAGGAGTCAAGAGATCTGCATTTTAAATGGCTTGAGGAACTTGTCACACGTAGTGCTGAGCACCTGCAGTCTTCAATAAAAAGCCTGAACATCAACCCTTTTTCTTACAATTCATTCATACAGCAGCACCGTTCCTGTAACAAGGGATCAATGTTGGTTTATTTGATTTAGGTTTGGGGTTTTTAGGTTGGTTTTGCAAGTCTATTAGTACTGTATAAAGGTATAGCAAATCTTACTGTATTTCTGCTTAGAAGCACCCAAAATCATCTGCTATAATTACCGTGTTGCTTCATTATTAACTTGAATAACACCACACCTGTTTCTAAGAGCTGTAAGCTAGTTCTTGTGGGCCTTGATGAACTGTGTTTACTGAAGCTGAATTCTAAACTACCTGTTTTCAGAATACCATATTGCAATTTGATTGCAATAGGTGTTGCTTTCTGTTGTTTGGGTTGATTTGGTTTTGCATTTTTTATTGGACATTTATGAAGTAACAGTGTCTTCAATTTATCTAACACTCCAGAATGAAAAATATCATTTTGAGCTGTGACAGACAAAGAGAAACAGGGAAAGTGGAAAGCCAAATGAAAGACCTTCACTCAAATGTGTTGTGCAATTTAGTGAGTCCTAATGAAAATCTAATCAATGGCAGTTTTATAGAGGTGAAGCCAAATCAGCATGCATATGTGTAAAACAGAGTCACCAGTCACTGTAATGACTGTGTAACAGTCCACAATCTTTCCTGACACCGCTTCCATTAATGACATTTATAAATTGGTCCCATTGTGTCTCTGTAGGAAGTGGAGTGGGCAGATGTGCTCTGATGTGCCTGTTACCTCTGCTGGTTTGGAAATGGGGAAATAATGGAGGCAACAGACACTGCAGTAATTTTTCTTCGCTTTTTCAACACAAAATAGCCTTTTTAGCATCTAACCTGTACTTTTCTGAGGAACTGTTTTAAAGCTCATCATTTTTCTGCTAATTTTGATACATTGCCAGTGCTTCGCAGAAACAGTGGCAGTGCTCCAGTCATCAGTCTGTATTCATGGGAGTACCCCTGGACTCTTTGAATGTGTTTGTTTTCTTCCCAAGTAGGATATAATTTTGTTTTCATAATTAATTATCCAGCTGAGGTTTTGTTTTCCTCTTTCTGCCCTGCATCAAGTATCTTTAATTTTCCATAATTTGCTGTCTTCCTAGTAGTCTTTCTAATAATCCCAGGAGAGGTCCTTTATTAATTGTCCTCAGTATATGAACTTTGATGCCCTTCTGCAAACTCATTTTAAATAAGCTTGTTCCTGCATCCTCTTATTAAGCAACAGAAATCAAATACATATGGATTATCCCAAGTATAATTTGACCAGTTTACATCTGGTTATAGACATAAGAACAAAAAAAAAAAACCTACGAAACCCAAACCCCAACAAAACCAAAATCAAAAAACTCCAAATAAAACCAAGTCTAGATAAAGAAACAGAAAAGCCCTCCCTGAGAAGCTTCACCAATGCCATAAAGCAGAAGGTCAGATATCCATCATGGAGCTTGCCCTGCTCCCACAGTGAGGGGTTCACTACACCCTCAGGTAACCCCCACCACATATTTTAGTTGCTGAGGGTTAGAACAGCAGCCACTTCATTATCTGCTCCTGAGATCCTGCTCCTGCCAGTGATCCTGACCCCTGGGCCTCCATGGCCCAGCTCTGGCCACTCGGACAGCAGCTGAGGGAGGCACCAGGCACCCTGTGACACAGCAGTGTCACATCCTTGTGTTCCTCTTCAGCCACCCTGCTGGGGCAGGGAGAGAAGGGAGGAGAGTAGGACCCAGCCTCTGGTTTTATCAACTACTGGTCAGTATTTTTGCATATAACCCTGCTCTGTAAAAATCTGCTTGCACCTCGACCCTGCTGTTGAGGCAGAACTTTTTTTATAATCAGCTGTTCAGGGGAATCCAGCTGATTTCTGAGCTGTTCCTGGGCTGAGGGACACTGAGGGACACTGCTGGTGGCCTGCAGACACTGCCCTGGGGGGTGAGCAGGGGGACTCTGAGCACCAGGGGAGGTGATGTGCAGCCACCAAAGGGAACTGAGCAGCCCAACACAACCTCCTGCCCATCACAGAGGACAGTTCCTTGCTTTGGGATCTGTGACTTGGCAAGGCAATGAACTCCACGGGTAGAATGATTTCTGAGAAAATTGCCTAGTGGCAACAACACTTTGTTCCCTGCAGCCATGGGCAAGTGTGCCCACGTGGAGCTGGTCTGGGCAGGCAAGGGAGGACACCTGGAGGGATTCAATTCTTCCTCCAGCTATGGTTTGACCCCCACCCCAGCGAGGGTGGACAATCCCTGCCACTGCCAGGGACTTGTTCTCCAACTTCTCTACAGCTCTTCCAGACGCTCCTGGCTGGGGCAGGCCGAGAGAGTACGTGTCCAGCCACTGCTGGTATCTATTCCAGGACTGCAAAAGGTACAAATTTGCTTCAGTAACAGTGATCTTGGCAGAAAACAGAGGCAGCTCCAGCACTCTTTTTCATACATACGTATTTTGGACTCCCAC
Source organism: Aegithalos caudatus (assembly GCA_013389925.1). Lineage (NCBI taxonomy): Eukaryota > Metazoa > Chordata > Aves > Passeriformes > Aegithalidae > Aegithalos > Aegithalos caudatus. Next base: position 153,033 of record WEIU01015186.1, read on the forward strand.
CGAGAGTTATTAGTTATTAAAAAGCAATCAACTGAGGCTGGCTTTGGAGTACATTTGTTAGCCATATGATGTCAATTAAGCCCCAGTCTCCTGACTGCCAGGAATTGACGTTACCTCATACACAAGAAGGATTGAATTCCTTCTCTCCCTCTCCCCCTCTCTGAAGCTGGTAATGTCAAATATCTCCCACATTCCTGGGGAAAATGTTGCAGCTATCCTGAGTATGTGGATGCTTTCAATTTGTAATTAGTAGATCTGCACAGCAAATGCTTGTGCTGGGGGAGCAGAAGCAAAGGAGTCACTTGGCTGTGCAGTGCTAAATACCCTGGTGGTCAGTGCCCTGTCTGGCTGTCCCACCAAGCCCAGGTGGCCCAGCTGGGATGTCATGCCCTTTGTTAACTCCCAGAGAAGGGGAGGGTTTTCTTCACTCACAAATGGGGACTAGCCACTGACAGAAAACCTGCTCTTTCTCAATGCTTTGCACAACCCAAAGCAGAGCTGAGAAAGGAGTGGAAAGTTTCCACCCTCTCACACCAGAGTTCATATCCCAAATACCCCATTTGACAGAAACAGGAAACCCCAACAGAGGGTTAGGGCTTGTATTGGCACTATTGCTACTCTTCTGTCAGGTTTTTAAATCTCCCAAACAATCCTTATTTGGATTTCACTGCAAATCTATTTGTGTGCTTAGCAGGTATGACATGGCAATGCTTCTGTGATACTGAGAATCAGGATCTTTCTCTCTGGTACCTCTGTGCTTGTCACACTCTCCTGCACACACCAGCAACCCAATCTGCCAAAGTGACACAAGACCCTGCAAAGGGTGTTTTGGACACAAAGAAATTGCTTAATTGAATTTCATATTTCCTTTCCAAGGCAATTTTATCTCTTCATAATTTGTTTTTATCAAGCTTGTCCATTTTAATGCAAATGCTTTGATTTAAGATTAAAAAAGGGAGAATACTTTTGTCAGTCAAACTGACAGCAGCTTAGTATTGTTTATGCAAATTACATATTCTGTCAGAGTGCAAAATCACAAACAGTTGCCAAACCAATTAAATTAATATATTTCAGATAAATAGATCTTCCCAGTTAGTGAAAAAATCCCCATTTTCAGTTGGAATGGAAGAAAATATTTTTTCATAGGTATATTAAACATAGAGATAGTTTTATAAGTGAGAAAACTACTGTATAAAAGACCTGCTATAAGCATTCCAGTTCAAAACATGGATATTCAAGGTTATGAACTGTGGTTTTAAAAGCAGACTTGCTAAAAGCAACAAATCATTGTGTAACATTTTTGTAGTTGGGTAGCATGTGTAATCTACATGTAAACCTGCGTGCCTGGCATACCCTGTAATGAGATTTTATATAAATATATATTTCATATGTGTTTTTATATGCACTATGCATAGATATTTTTATAAAATTAATGTTTGCTGGAAATTAGTTTCTTTGCATTTCAGTTACAGCACCTTCATTGCTTTGTCCTGTTTCTATGACTTGAAAGAATTTATTGCCAAATAGTTCACTGTATAGGAACTCCTACAAAATTTTGGACTGATTAACTGCACCATAGACAAGATTTATCAGTATATCTTGTATTCATTAGTTCCATCAGTTAGGACCAGGGCTCAAGTATTGCCTTTGGGATGAGTTTCTCAGGTGTATACCCAGATTTGTTAGTGGTAAATGCGGTTTTTTCCACAGTCCTAAAGAAAATACCCATCCGCAAATCCTAACTTCCTGAGGCCTGTGGGTGGAGGGGTTTTCAGTTCCTCCTCAGGTCCAGTTCAGGGACTGAGGTAACACTGATGGCTTTGATGAGGTTCCATGCAACTGGATGGAAACCAAAGATGAGACATTTCTGTCTGAAAGAATCCAGCTGGTGCAGAAAATACCAAGACCAGAAAAAACAGGGGTCCAGCTGTTCTTATATTCTCCTGGAAGGCCTTTTGCTTTAAAAAGTCTTTTCCAAAATAACCTGACATGATAGACAGGTGATAATGCTCACCTGCACCCTCTCCATAACATATTCTTGGGAGCAGGTCACACCATCCTCAGAGCACAGCCAAAGGCTCCATGACCACAGCTGTACTTGCCAGTGTGCCAAAAGCTGCCACCACAGAGGACTCCCCATGGAGGATAAAAAGCTCCCCATTTCCCACTGTCATAGGGATTTTAATGAGGTGTTTTAATAAGATTTTTAAACGTTGGGGTGATGTTCAAATGCATTTGGTGCTAATATTACCAAAAATGTCCATAACCAATATGCCTTCCATTCAGTGTTATAAGTTGTCCAAACAGACTTAGGTTTGACATTCCTGAACTTTGGACTACTTGATTTTCTAAAAATAATATAAAAAAACCTGAAGGATAACAGTGTTTGTCACCAAGGGGAGGTTTTTAGGAAGAATTCCCAGAATCTATGGTTTTTTAATGTCTCTGTTCATGTCTATTTCTACAACTCAAAGTAGGAGGAGCTGCAACAAACTTTTTATGAGAGCAAATCCTATTCAAGATCACTAAGCCAACTTCCAAAAGCTTTAACCCAGGCTTATGTACTTTGGAGCTGAATTTTTAAAAATAAAAATGCCAGAGCCAATATACAACTCAGAGGAGACAGAGGGTCTCTCATATTCTTATTTTATTATTCTGTTGCCAGAGGGAACCTTTTATCATAACTGTGCTGTCATTGTTACATTCATTAAAGAAGAAAAAAGTGGGGAAATGATATTGCTCAGGCAGTGCTTCATTTCTGATGATGGATCCCACACAGCCTGGGAGCTCCGAGTCAGGCAGGGACATGAAAACCCTCGGAGCTGCCCTTGGCACTGGGTGGCCTCAGCAGCACAAAGGTGATAGACCCACTTAACCACTGTGTGTGTTTGAATGGCAAAGACCACCACCCAGCTGCTCTGGGCTGCTCCCTGATGGGATTTTAGGCTGCAAAGAGGCAGCAGCAGGAGTGGAGCTTGACTCGTTGCCCAGAGCCCCAACTTGTGCCCAGAGTATGGCTGTGGATGCTGAGCAGCCATAACCCAGCAGCTGTGTGTTAGTGTGAGCCTGGGGGGATGGTGAGGCAGAAAATATGTATTTTTCTCAGAATAAAAAACAATTTTCTTCTTCAGATGGACTGTGTGAAGAGAGGAGTTGTTCACCTGAGCAACAGATTGCTCAGTGGTTGCTTTTGTCCCAGTGAAAGAGACAAAATTTAGGATTCTTTAAGCTGAGCATCTCCTCACCTGTGCCTGCTGTCACCTGCTTTGGGCATCACTGGCTGGGCCAGCAGGAGCTGCAGCACACCTTTCAGGCTGGATCATGCTGGCATTTACATGAAATAAGGGGGATTTAAGGTAAAATCACAATATGAGAGAAGTATCCTGGCTGTGTGTAAGTCCCCTCAGATCTCACACAGTTTCCAAAGGAATGCAAGATACCTCCCTGCACTTCCAGGACAGTGACTGGAAGCAGACTGTGAGTGTGCTCCTCCTGCAGACACCTGGCACCCACAGGGGACTGGAGGGCTTGGGAAGCCTGGGAGCACACAGGGATAGCAGGTCACTCTGCAGCCATGGGCATGGGCACATTGGCACTTGAGCACTAAGGCATTCTTTGGAGGGGAAGCTTTATAGCAGCAGGAAGGATAATTGTATTTTTTTTTTTTTAAGTTGGAAACGTGACTGGAGAATTGTAGAAATGTTTCATCTAAATGCTGAGCTCTCAAGAAGCTGCAGCCAGCCTGCTGCCCACTCTGTGTGTGCACTTACACTCTACAGGCATCAGACAGCTGGGAAGAATTGTGGGTGGAAAGAATCTTGTGGAGTATATTGGCTTTTAATAAAATAAACTCTTTCTGGGGTAATCTCAATAATTTCTGTGTCCTTAGGATGATCAGGAGCCAGCTTTTTCTGCATTGCTAAATATTTGGAGCACAATATTACTATTTCCTACAGCTGATGTCAAATTAAAAAAAAATGTTCAGATACCTCATTCTCTCTAAACCCAGTATTTGCTGATTAGCACGTATTCTTCACACACGTACATCATTTGCATATTTCTGATGCCGTGCACAAGATGTTTTTTAGAAATTAGAGGAGTTGAGGAGATACCTGCCTGCAGATCAATTAGCATCCCAAATTAGTGCTCTTAGATACCAGTTGTTCTAGGTCCAGACACAGCTGGACTTTTCATTGTGGAAGTTTGACCCTGCAGTAATGTAAGTGACCTGTCTCTGCCCTTGCCCTCTTCACATTTAATCTTTAGAGAGTGGAATATATGTTTATGGGATTGGGGAAATTGAGAATGTTTTTTTCATTGGAAATTGTTGTGGTGATTAAGGGGAAAGGCATCAGAATTAGGATGAAACTAATGCAAACAGTTTCTTCAAAAATGTGTATTTTTGTGTTGTATAGAGACTAAGAAGAAAGATCTGAGCTTCTGCCCTTTTTTTCTTCATTGCACATTTCAGATCAAATCCAGCACTGGTCTTATTTTTGGAAGTTCTTATGTCCTTTAAATATGAGATTTCAACATATTTCCAGCAAGGTAAGCTGCTTTTTATGTACTGGGAAAGGGCGTAGATGATGAAAATAGCCAGATTTTCTCCTTTCCTTCAGGGTGATGTAGATAAAGTGTGACTCCTCTGAAGGTGGTGCAGGACCAGCACCAGAGAATATGGGTAGATGCAGGACAGGGCTGATTTGTATTTGAGCCACCACTTTGGACTTACAGAGAACTGGGGAGCATGGGGTTTTGGAAAGAGGAACAAAGGAGATAATTCTGTCTCAAGCTGTTAGGCAGTGGCAGGATGCTCAGAAGCTGCTTTGGCTGATCTACTGAGCAGCTCTCCCTGAGCCACTGAGGTTTTGTGTGTTGCTCATGTGCACAGCTCAGGAGGCCGTGTTTGCCAGTGACCCCACAGAGTGCTGGGCCCTGACCACAGCTGCTGTGAGCTCTTAGGGTTGCTTGCCAGGGCAGAGCCTTTTTCTGTTGCTTGTCAGCAAACCCTGGCACTGCTGATGGTGGCCTGGCCCAAAAGCACAGCAAGGACCATACTGGATTGCCCATCTGATCCAGAGCTGCTGCAGGGGTGGAACGACTGTTCACTGTGACTTCTTTCCTGCTGACATTGTGCTCTGCAAATATGAGATGTAAAATATATATATATATATGGGGAAGTTTTAGGGTAAATTAAAGGAGTGTGTTAAATCCATCCACCCATTTCCCAATAACAGCACCAAAACAGGACAGCAGGGCTGGATCTTTGTAGGTGTGTATCTGCATATTTCCATCAAAAGTAATTTGTCATTTTAAGCTTGAGCAGATTTTTGCCCTAAAGATCCTGTAAAAAGTCTCTTTTTAGAGCGATTTTTTTAATATTGAAAGTTGGACTCCTCTTAAAGATGGTTATGCTTGTGGCAGCTGGAAAGAATTTGGGGTAATTGCCTACCCTTACTGATTTTATGAACAAAGCATAAAATAGAGCAGTGATGTGGGGCACAACTTGGGTCTCTGTTTCAGAAAGGTTATGTTTTCTGTTGGGATACAGCCCTGAAGGAAATGCACAGGTACACAGAAATACATGAAATGCCACCAAAACAGTGTCCCCTCAGCAATCTCCCAGAGCACAGTCCTTCAAGGAGCTGGTGAAGCACCCTGGGAGCTCACCATTCTTCAGCCTTGTGCTAAAATGCAACTGTTGTTGTCCTAAAGCCAACCCCATAAACAAAGGCTTTGTCAATACTATTTGATGGGCTGGCATCGACTGCGGCCATGCCAGGCTGTACCCAGGGCTGTGTGTGTTTCATGGCTCTGAGTGCCCAGAGCTGACTGCCATCACTATCATGATTGGCACCCAGAGATGCTGTCACAGTCAAATCTTTCATCTTTATGAAGTATTAAATGGCCATCATACATCTCACTGGAGAAGACCAAGAGAGCGTTGAGTTTTCTAATCCAGATGGTACAAAAACCAGATTTTCTTACAAGGATGCTCCCGCTGGAGCTGTATAATCATCTTGTACAGAGACCCCTTTCATCTTTATTTTCAGAGCAGGAGATAGCCAGTGACAGGAAGGACCATAATGTGCCCTTAAAAAAAAAAAAAAAAAAAAGCAAATGATAGGTCTGTGATTTCAGTCCTATGAATATCACTTACTGTCAAGGTGGAAGTTTGGAGTCAGAAAGCAGTGCAGGCAGCAAGGTGCTGGCCAGCCTGCTTGAACTTCAGTCCCTCTGAGCCAAGGAATACTCTAATTATTTTATGCAACATGTGGCCCTTTGATTCTGGCAAGCAGAAGCAGAGAGAAAGTTGCTATGCAACCAGGAAAGCAGCTGCTGAGCCAAGGAGTCCAAGAATTGGGAACTTTGACAAACACAAATTGTCTTGAAAAATACAAATGGGCAGAATTTTATGGTTGCTTCAAATTTTTGTGTTTGTCATCATCTTCCTTCTGAATTTATTTAGTCAATGTTGGTGAAGAGTCATAAAAATATTGCCTCAGGTGCAGGCTGGCAGCCTGCTTTGGGAGCTGTAAAACTATGGGAATTTGGCTTTGGTGACAGTGACATTTTGTCCATGCAGCTGACAAGGGACTTTAATTATTTTAGTCTAGGCTTGCAGTGAGCCCAGAGCACTCCCCTGTGACTGCAGTGCTGGCTGGGGCTCGCTGTCTCTCTGGCAGCAGTGCCAGGTCACCGTGAGGCTGTGCCCAAGGCTACGGCTGGCAGGGGTGAGCTGTGCAAGGGATGTCCCACTCTGCCTTTGTTCCCGAAACAAAATGAGCTCCAGGGCCCCTGCAGGGACCATCACCCTGGGGTGAACCTTTGTTCACATGAATGGCTGAATTTTGCTCATGTTTTCTGCAAAAATAAATGTGGCTGTCTTCTCAAATACTGGACAACCAGCAAACTGGTGCTACTCCTCTGCTCAATGTTAGTTCTAGTGCTAGCAGGGAGGCCTGTCTGGCATTAGCTTTTTATTAAATAAATAACTGAATAAATGGTAGTGAGGAGCAAGTTCCCTTTTCTTCCCTCAAATATACACAATGAACTAGCAAAAGTTGCTGACAATCTTTTTAGTGGAGTTACAACTGAGTTACAACTGGACACAAAACACAAGCTCTGATGACCACTCGGGCTATTTACCTACTTAATAAATTCCAAGAAAAATGTGCATTCAAGACTGTAAACAAGTCTCCCTTCCCATAAAGGCTGTAGACACTGTTTAGACACTCTGAGTTGGAAATAATATAGTGGAATAATCACTTCTTCCCCTGCACCAAAACCTAATTCATTGCTTGGCAGACGGGGGCATTAGGCTAAGTCCCTGCAGAGGAAGATCGATGGTTAAAGAACTGCCAAGTAGGGCCACAAATCCTTCATCAAATTACAGCCAGGGTGTTCAGGCTGCTTCCTCTGGCTCTTATTGATAAAATCCAGACAGCAAATTATCATATCAAAGTATAAATTCAAAGCAGCAGAGAGATAATCATCTCCAATTCCTGGTGGATAAGCAACTAATGAGAGATTTGATGAACTACAAATGCAGGAGATAACAAAATAATTACAGAATGGCAAACTGCTGGAGACCTTTAGGAAGAAGGATAAGGAGAAATTTTTAAGAGGTGCTTTTTATAAGGAAAACACATATCAACAGTCCATCTTTGACCAGATACATTAGGGAATTGTACCTAAGCATGTTGGGAAGTGTTCAAGGCCAGGTTGGAGGGAGCTCTGAATAATCTGATCTAGTGGAAGGTGTCCTTGCCCATGGCAGGGGGTTGGAACTAGATGATTTTTAAGGTTCCTTCCAATCCAAATTATTTTATGATTCTATGTGCACTTGGTGCTTTTCTTTGTTCTGCATGTTTCTTAAATTTTATTCCAGCAAGAGACCATTGTGATTTTTTAATAGTAAAGCTCATTTTCCTGTTGCAGTAATTAAGAGTCTAATTTGTCTGTTGATGGTTTTGGATGCTCAGAGTAAACACAGTGAATGGATAATGGTGCAGGCACCTGAGAAGCCTTTCAGTCCTAAAGGCTCCTAAAATTATCTGTTATAAGATGTTGAATCAACAAAGGAGTCAAAGGGGAAAAATTACAGAGGTTTCTGCCTGTGAAGCTGCAAAATGTCTGTCTGGAGCTGGGAATCAGTGAGTGATGAGGGAGTGGGTTTGGGTTTGCTGGTGGCAGATTTGTGTCATGCAGACATCCACTGAAGGTGTCTGAAAGGGGATGAGGTACAAGGTTGAGTTTTTGAGGTAAGAATGTATCAGATGGGAGATGTAGTGCTGGTGAAATTTTTCAAATGGCTCAATATATAAGAAAATTGCATCTTACAGATATCATGCAGCCAGAATCTGCAAAATAAAGGCATGGCCTGACCCTGGAGAAGGGAGATGGAGACTGTGCACAGGTCCTGGCTGTGTCTGCCTGAGGGGACCGTGCTGGTTGCAGTGGAGATGAAGCAGCTAAGGGAGGTTTGGAAAGGGGCTGGAGGGAGGGCGTGGGCTCTGCATGGCAGGGTCCTGCCTGCAGTGAGGAGAAGGCACCAGGAACTGCCTGAGTGGCTGAGAGTTGAATTTGGGCAGAAATGCAATCTGTGGGTGACAGCAGACAGGCAGGTGGGAGCTGAGCTGTGCTCTAGGAGTGAATCCCTCACGGCTGGACTGCAGGATGAGGAATCCCTCAGTCACTCTGTGACCTTTCTTACACTGAGTGACAGCTGGGGACAACAAACCACTGCCTGGGGAGAGGAAAGCGCTGTTCCACGTGCCTGTGAACCCAGCATTGTCTCCTGATGAGTGCAGCTTTGGTGGCTGATCTCTCGAAACTGGCCTTTTTCCAAACCCTGGAAATTGTTGGAAATCCTTTTCCAAAGAGCTTGCAGTCAGAATCAACAGAAGAGAGAGGCAGTTCAAAAGAAACAAGGATGAGAAATTTAAGAGTATGCGATATTCAAGATGTCATTAATTGTAAATAATGATTTGCCTGACTTTGGCACTGCTCCCAGGAAGTCACACCAGGCTCAAGAATGCAACATGATGACGCACGACTTCAAAATACTATGTCAAACCCCACCTGGTTCCTGTTAGCTGAAGGTCTTGTTGACATTGCTCATTTGTTCTTCACTCAACTCAAAACTCATGGACTCATTGAAGGATGCAGCTTGATGGAACTGCTTGGCAAGCCCTAATAGTTTTAAAAGGTTTCATAAATTACTAATTAAAGGAGGAGAAAAAACAGAGCTCAGAAATGTCTGCAAACATGTGCATTTGTTTTTTCAACATTTTGTAAATTAAGTAATTTAAATTGATTGATGAAAACGGTTTTCTTTTTTTTTTTTTTTTTATGTGGGATGTTTATGGAAACTACTTTGATAGGCATGCCCAAATACTGACAATACTCCTTGTTTCTTCCTCAAGGACCTTGTCATAGCTTGTGCAGATATGATTTCTCTGAAAGCTGCAAGTAAAACATACCAACCTGTTTTTTGAACCAGAGCTTCCTGGGGGTGCCCTCTAAAAGCCCACCTAACAGCAGATACAGTGTTCACAAGGTAGTGAATATCCATATTTGTTGTTTTTTTTTTTTTTTGAGGAGTATGCATTGAATATATTTTCATACCTCTTACACAAATATAGAGAAGTATTTCAACTGCTGTCATCCCTCTTAGCCTCCTGAAGACCATCTGACCCATCAGTTTTGTTTGCTATTGCTGCAAAACTGGGGTTTACCTTATCATAAATGAACTTTGAGGTGAGCTGAGGGAAGATACCCAGGTGGAAGACATCACCTCACAGATTCATGTGCTGTTTGGCCCCTTTTGAAAATTGTATAATTTTCTTAAATAATAGCAGGCTGATGTTTGCTCTTTTTTTCCTTTCCCTGTGGGGGAGACAGTTTGGATTCTATAACATTTTGTGTGTTGGGGGAGCAAGTCATGCACACTTGGATATTTGTGCCTACATATCTGCCTTTCTGTCACAGGTTGCTATCACAGGTTGCTACATACTCCTGATGGAGAAAGCAGGGCTAAAATGCAGCTTGAAGGGATACAGGAAACTGGAGAGCCTGGTGGTAAAAATTAGCATCTCTTGAGGAGTGACTCCATGTTCCTGAACTGACCCCCAAGGTAAAGAGAACACACACTTTTCTAGAAATCCTCTGAGTCAAGCTTGTCTCCTCTGGTTGTGTGAGTGAACTTTGATAATGAAACAGTTGTGGTTTTCAAGTTTGACGCATTTAATGAACCTCTGCTCCTTCAAATTTGTACTGAACATTTTCTCTGTGTAACCAGTGAGTAAGAGGAACATAGTTCAAGCATCTTCCCTCACCCTACTTCCTGATAAGATACATAAATGTTGCCAAGTTACTTTTTTGGGAGAAAATACAATACTCTGGCTTTCAATGCGCAATTACGAAATAAACTGTTTCCTGTGTTCTTTAAAAATACCAGTTGTAGCTAATTAAATAAGAAATATGAGGAGGACCACATAGTCCCTTTTCTGAGGCCCAAAGAGATTGTGCTGTGACTCAAAACTTAGTAAAATCAAACTCAAAACAATCCCAAATGATGACAGCTGAATGGAATGGCAGGGATAGTTCTGAATGTCTGAAGCTCTACAGGAGTTGATTTTTCTGAGTCATCCAAAATCCCCTATTGATAAGCAAAATAACAAAATGGAGAAAATGCTTGGAGTACCATCCATTAGAAAAAAAACCCAAAAAAACCCAAAACAAAACAACAAATCATAGAGAACTTTGCCAAGATGTAACTCAGGCAATTAAACAGGGGAAGCATTCCTGCCTTAATCTTACTATGTGTTTGTTGGTCTTAAACTAGAATTAGAACTTGTAGATTTATGACCTGTATATAAAATGAATAAAAAATCCCTGCTAGAAGAGATATTCTTTTTGCATGAAAAGTGATGTTTGGCAGAGATGATTGTGCACTAGAAGATTTGAATTTCAAATATTCTCACAAATCAAAGCATTTTCTTGATGAACCAGTTTTACTATTCTGAACCCCAAAGAAAAGCATCCCCAGGTGATACAAACTAAAGCCCTGCCCTGAACATCTGCAGCTGAAGCCTGTTTCAGTTGACAATTGGAATTCATTAAGCCAGGCCAAGCATGGCAATAGGAGCATGGCAAAAGACTGAATACCAAAATACCCCAAAACCATGCCAACCCTTCCCTCCTCTTGCCCTTAGTCCCTAAAGATACTTCCCTCTAAATCAGTGTTCCTCCTTTAGGTTCAAAACTCTTAAATACCTGTAGGTATTTAAGGCTCACAACTTTTAGGTACCTGAACCATCTCCTGACCCATTTTTAAAAACATTTTGTAAGCTTGATTCACCTTTTGCTACTGAAACTCTGCCTTTTATTTCAGGTGACAAAGCCTAGGTTGGACAGAATTTCTTCAGTTTGTAAACTTTACTGACTTTTCACTGGTGCTTTGCACTCAGGGGAGGGCATCTCAATCTGCTGGATGAGTCAGAATCTGTCCATGAAAGAAAGGGCTGGGTGGCAAAGAAAAAGAGTTCTGCTGGTGCCTCTGTGCAGCTCTCCAGGTTTCAGCATTGGGAAGTTTCCCTGGAACTGGTTTCTGTATCTAGGGAGCCATGGGCAGTAACTATCTGCTATTAAGAGAGGGAATCAGGAATGCTGGATACTGCCCCGAGCACCTCTGATGTCTCTGCACACTCCCAAACCTTGGGGACTGTCAGGGCTTAGCAGAGACGTGGGCTGAAGGAAATCTGAGCTCCTGAATGAGCATCAGCATCCAAACCTCTGCAGCTTCACGTGAAAGCACCAAAACCCAGGGTGGATATGGGGTCACAAAAAAGCTCTGTTTCTAAAGGCACTTTTCAGAAGAACCTCATTTTAAGGCAACACTAGACTTGAAAATAACTTATTGCACTTATTTATAAGATGCTCATGAATAATTTATACTACATTAACTTGTAAATGTGATAGCTTTTGAAATCATTAGGCTCCAGTAGCTTGCTTTGTAAGTCCATGGGCTGGATCTCATTATTAAAAGCTAATTAGCTCGTTCAACTGGAACACATTTTGTCAAATAGCTATGCCAGTACTCTTCTTTTTATTACAAAGGATTATATTAATTCTAAAAATATTCCAGAAATGGCATAATGGAAATATTTAATAATAAAGATATAACATTCTATACAAGTAGATAGTTTCATTACAACTTCAAAAAGTTTTCCAAGACCGGGTAAATAAGGTTTCAGGATTATGATTATTTTTATGAATATATGGTATTAGAAATCTTTGATATAGACATAATTTATTTAAATATTAAAGATTGTAGTTTATACATGGGAGGGATGTTTTCAAACTGTTCATTTGGATGTGTGAGAAACTTGGATCTTTGTTTAAAAAGGTATGCTCCTAAAATTAGATTTCTAAGGCACGTTTGGCACTAGAAAGGATGCAGATCACAAGTAAGTGTGAGCAACATGCCCACAACAACAGGGTCAAGGGGTGGGGCAATGCCTGAGGCTGCTCTTGTCTCAGTCACAGGGAAATACTGTGGCCATCAGTCAGTTGCAAAGTTTATTTTTTTTTCCATGACAGGTATTATTTATTTGCTGTTGAATTTTAATACAGAGAAAACGCTGCATTTTCCTCCTCCACTGTTCTTTCTATGGGTGTAATTCCAACCACTGTGAAGAGAAATTTGAGGAGGAGAGGAAAAAAGGCACTGACTGAGCCTTTACCAGCCCTGGCACTGGCTCAGGAGTCACAGCCAGCACAGCTCCACAAGTGCCAAACCCAGGTGTCAGAAACAGCCCAAGAACCACCTGGGCAGTACCATGGGTAAGTTTATCTTTGCACAAATTATTTGTTCCCCAGTCCTCCCATACCACCCTCCCTATGAAAACAATCACAGTGTACCCATCCAGCACAATATCAGAAGGGATGTTCTGTACAATGTGTCTTTTTTCAGGACAAAGCAAAATGTCATTTAGGTCCATTTCTGCTAAAACCCTGGCTTTGGGAGAAGAACCTCTGTAGGAAAAACAATTGCCACTGGGTATAAAAAAATGCAGCTGGTTTGATAGCAATTATCTCTTGTTGGATCTGTAAAGTATTTGCTATAGAAATTATCCAAACATTCTTTTCCCCCTCCAGTATTTTGGGTTTATATTTGTCTTTCCTTCAAATTTAAACATTTTTAAACTTCAGGACTTTTAAATCCCTATTACCAGCTTTTAAAGGGATTAGGGTAAATGGCTTTTGTTCTGCAGTCGCAATACTATTGCTTTCAAATACATCTTCTTGGATTTCCTGTTCAGAAGAAAAAAAAAAAAAAAAAGGAGGAATTTAAATAATTCACAGCAAATCTACAATGTCTGCTTCTGCCCTGATGAATGTTTCCCTTAAGAAGAGGCAGTTCTCTTGTTAATATAACATCTGGCTTTCATCTTGAATAAATACAACAACTCAAAAGCAGGAGAAAAAGAGTAGAAAAATGTGAATTTTCTGGCATATCAAGCAGCCAAAATGCCTAATTAACAGAAATAATACCTTGCAAGAAATGGTGCTTGACAAACTGCCATAAATGAATCTTTTGGGACACGGTGCTTCAGAGGGTCCACTTGGTCACCCGGAGAGTTGAGAGGAGAGGAATGGCAGGAGGAGCAGCAGGGAGCTGGGATCTGTGGCTCTGCACATCCCAACAGCTGTGCCAGAGGGCCCTGCAGGAGCCTTCCCTGCAGGAAGTGCAGCAGGAAAGCTGGGCAGTCCCACTGGCAGCTCTGGCACAGCCATATCCCCTCTGGCACCTGCAGCTGCTGCTGCCCTTTGCATTTTTGGGACAAGGTGTCCTGCTCCTGCAGGACCCAGCTCGAGGGACTCTTGCCATCTAAAATGCAGTTTTGAGAACTACACCTGGTGTTTAGAGAGAAAGTAAAGAAGTTATTTAATAATTTTAGACTTTAATCAATGAAATAAAGAAAAGAAACAAAACCCAAACAAATGAAAAATAAAACCTAATGAAAAAAATCCTCCAGAAAACCAGTGAGGAGGGCAGGGTTTAATAAATGTCCCAGAATCATTTTGTTTCCCTGGCTGCATAGTGGGAGAGTGGATGTATGCACATGCTCCTGATGGAGGTATGGACCCCAATCAGCAGCTGCCATGAGCAGGGTCTCTCTGGATTTAACCCAGTTCCTATTTCTTGCCTCTCTCCTTTCCTGTAGGGAATGCATTGATCTGCCCTTGTCCCTCAGTGAGCAGACAGACCAGGCTGGCCAGAGCAGTGCAGTTGGGTTTTTATGTGCTGGCAGTCCCCAGTTGTTATCCCTGCTGGGTGTGAGTGCTCTGGATGTGCCACAATGGGGCAGGGACTGCAGCTCCGCTGGGATGGCACCTGGGACCCCCTCAGCTGCTGGAAGGTTCCTGAACAGAGCTTGTTGCAGCTTAGAAAGTCATGGTGTTCACTGCAGCTCTGACTGGAAGCTGAGCCCAGCCTGCACAGGAGTGTTTGGAAGGATGGCAGTTGGATATAAATGCCTTTTTATTTCTGTTCCATTTGAGCTACTGTGTAGCACTTTGATCTGAAAGCTCTTGTAATTTAGAAGTTTTAAATTTAATATTATGACTTTGAGAGGCAGCTAATCTCACGTTTAACTTTCATGAAAACTTATCTATTGTTTTGGGGCTTTTTTTAATAAATTCTTTTGGCCTTGCCCTATAAGGGCAAAGTCCTGGGAAATGAACCCAAGAGCTGGATCTGTCTCAGGGTCTTGTATCTTCTCCCTTTATTAGGTCTGCTCCTGTCACCCTTAAAACTCTGCAGCTTCACAGCATGCCCCTATAAGGTAAAATTCAATTCCTCCTTTCTGTAGAAGGAAAGACTGATAAATTACCTGCCCAAGGTCACAGTGTGACTGAGGGAGCACTGGAACACTGATGAAACCATTTCTATCCCATTTTGATAAGCCTGAAAATGGCTCTTGTTAGGAAGCACTGGAATGGAATATCTGTAGCAATGGGAAACTATATTTTTATCCCTTTTTCATGTGTACCTTTAATTTTTTACAGCAAGCCTTTACATAAGCTATAGTGGTAAATTTTAGCTACTAGTGGGTAAGCGTGAATGAAAAAAATAAATTTATAGGGAGCAGGAAAAATGCTGCAAATAAATTTGCAAGAATGCACTGCCTTCTATCATGTCAGACCACAGGGACCAAGCCTGCCTCAGCCTGCCATCCAGAATTCCCACTCACATAGATTGCTGTCTTTCAGCAGTTTCTGAAGTGAGTGACACCAGGAGGATACAGTCAAGTTTTCTCATGATGGCCTGTTTCCATTAACTGGAAGTGAAGATCTCACATGCCAAGATCTTATGTTTCAAGAAGCTCTTAGTTGTTGATTTGACATTTGCTTCACAAGCACAATATTGTTAATGAAAAGGGAAGAGTCACTTTGTCACTGTGGTGAAAATATAGAGAAAGATTTCTGTTGTGGGTTAGACTTGTTTCCTCCTGTGAAAAAACAGTATCTTCTCTCTTGTTTCTCTTCTCTTCCTAAGCATATAAACTTTGGTTGCCCAGAAAAGTGACATCAAAATGAAAGGAGACATTTCAGTCATCCTCACCCACATGTCAAAGCAGTGGAATTTTCAGTGCATTCTTTTATTCTTCTAGCACCTGATTTCTTGTGGTTTTACCTCTGGCCCCTGAGAGCCAGGGAAGTCACTCACTCATCTACATCTTCACTTTCCTTCCCTGTCAGCTCAAAGCAACCTAGTGGGCTGGTTCCTGCACTTCAGTGCATTTTGTTGATTCTCATCTGGTGAAATATTTTAGAGCACTAGATTGCTACAAAGAACTCTTGGTGAAATATCATGTTTAAAACAGTGATTATTTGAAAACTCTGTAGAGAAGGAAGTTAGCTTAACAGAGATTCACAACTCCTTTGAGGGCCTATCCCAGCTCCCCCATCATCTGGGGGGATGCTGTCACTGAGCCCAGACAGAACATGGTGAGGTGCTCAGTGTGCTGTGAATGCTGCTGAACCCTTCGGTGGGACACAGAAAACACACACTCCCAGCAGTAATTGCAGCTCTGGAGATCTTGTGCAATTAGGAGGAAAATGCATTCCTGGATTCTGATACTGATACTCTGAGGTTTACTTTTTCATTTGAAAGTCATAAAGACCACGACAGTGGTTTTAACTGGAAGACAAACAAGTTGATTTTTCCCGCAGTCCCTGTATGTCTGCAGGAAATTACAACCGGGAAAGAGCCAAGCTGTGATAACTCCATCACCTCAAGGGTTTGTCTCTTGCTGCCTTTATCCCTCCTTTCTGATGTGTTTGTGTTAACCTCTTCTTCTCCTTCCAATGCCAGGGCTGGCCCTGGAGCTGGGAGCAGCAGCGCTGTCCCTGCGGCTCTGGCCGCCCTGTGAGAGCTGCTGTGGGATCAAATAGCCCTGATGATGATGGGGAAAGCAGCAGCAGGAAATGTGAGGAATTCTTCCTAGTCACGGGACTTTCTCAGCAGCAGGTATTATTCAGTCTTTCCATTTGTAATCATCACAGAGTGAGTCTTTCCTTACAAGAAGGAGAGGCACAGTCCTGCTGACATTGGATGCTCTGGCAGAGGGCTGCAGACATCAGTGGGGAAATGACCGTATTTTAATGGGCTTTGTCTCTTAAGTAAAACCTCAAAATGAATTATTTTCTCCTTGTGTATAATCGTCTCAGTAATCTGAAAACATTCATTTTTGTCACCAACAGAATAATTTTTCCCTTTGACAGGGAGAGAAGCAAAGTTCATGGTCTGTAGCAGTACCATTCTTTTTGGGAAAAGGAAGCCTCAAAGGCACTTGTCTAAGTGATTAGTATAACTTCTGGATAGCCCAACTCCACTCAGGTGTCACCCCACTCAGGGGCTGCCCCACTACTGTGGTCATTAAAAAACAGTTCAGCATTTACATGAGGCATCTTTGTGAAAGACTGCATTATTTAGAAAACCCTCACAGCCAGCATCATTCTTGAAATCAGTCACCTAATGGGCTTTTTGATTTTTGATTATTATTTTTTTTGACTGTGTCATTTGCTGTACATAAATATGGAGAAGGTGATCTCTTTTGCTAAGCTTCTTTGCTGCAGTAGTAGAAATCATCTTGTATAATAATTGCCTTTTGCTTGGCGACTTGCTCTGTTTTCACATAAGAAAACATATTTTAAAACCACATTGCAATAGTTTTGATATTATTACCAAATTAATTATGACACTATTGGTAGTCTCTTGATCTTTGCAAAAAAATTCTCCTCAGCCTTCTGAGGAAGGTACGGAGCAGAGGATGGAGCCAGTTCAAGAGCTGAGCATTTTCAAATAAAGATCATCTGAAGATCCAAACCCCCATGGTAGATAATGGCTGCAGCCATGGGACCACCAGTGTCTCAGCTGTTTTCTCCAGCTCTGGAGGCATCCTGTGCACAAATTCTCTTGCTCTTGCTTTGCTCATGGCTTGGAATACCACTTAATCACTATCAGTGTGTATGCCTTCACTGGAACTCATTTTGTCTCGGGTATCTTTAAACAGGAATGAAAATTATATTGGTGGAGCCCATCAATGCAATGGAACAGTTTTAGTGAGCAGGCAGACACTGGACATTTAGTATTTTCCCAAATCTACTTAATAACAATCCCTTGTATAACATGGTCTACTCCTGCTGTTTATTAATATCTGTGATTTGGGGGGAAGGAAAAAAAAAAGAAAGGCAATATGTTTGAGCCTCAAAGGGTTTCAGCGGGGTTCAGTTTGTTTTAGTTGTCAAATGTTTATTAATTTCCTTCAGAAGAAAATCCTTATGCTTTCTTGCAGAAGGGTGTTTTATTAAGTTCAGACAAACTGAACTGGCTTTCAGCAAATAGCATTTGGCTCTTGAACCAGGAGGAAATAGCTTGGTATGGTGTCATCATATTACAAAAGTGATATTGTGGCTAGAGGTCAGAAATTCTGTTGTTTGTTCATTTGTATTGAATATATTGAATTTGTGATGCATTATCTGAGTTCCTGTCAGTACTTTTCTCAATCAGAATTTCACCCTAGTCCAGAAGGAAATGCAATCAATGTGTGGTCTGTGCTCCTAGAAACAAAGGGCTTCTGAAAACGTTGATATCACCGTGGGTGGGTCCAGGACACTGGAGCTGCTCCGAGTGTGCTGAACACGTGGCCTGCCTGCCCTGGGACTCTGAGTCTCCCAAAGGCAGGCAGCTGCTGCTCGCCCCAAACGGGGGAGAGACACGACCTGGAGGGACCACAGAGGTGTCCATCACTTTGGGACAGCCTCTTGCACAGCCACCCACAAAAGGCTGTTTATCTCTATGTTCAGAATTTGGCTATAAACCCCCCAGATGTCCTGCCAGCTACAATGGTTAATGTGCCAGTTAACTTTTCCTCATCTTGGGCTGCTGAATTTCTTGGTGCATCACTGCATGTCCCACTGAGGCCATTTTGTGCTGCTTACCTTAGACCCTGGGTAGCTGCATGTGCAATAATCAATGGCTTCTTTGCTAATTACTCCTTCCAGGCCAAGGGGAGCATGGTTTGCACTTGCTTCCTCTAAAATAATGTCACTGCCTCATCCCAAGTAATGTTTAAGGCCAGGCTGGATGGGGCTCTGAGCAACCTGGGCTAGTGGAAGGTGTCCTTGTTCATGGCAGAGGGTTTGAAACTGGATAATCTCTAAGGTCCCTTCCAACCCAGGCCATTCTGTGATTCCATGAAATTCAAATCAACTGCTCATCTTCATAAGCCACCCAAAATTGTTTCTCCTCCTGCAGTGGAAAGGTCTCTGTGTCACATCTCCCTGTGGATTTGCTGGCAGGGTGAGAACATCTGCTTCTGCTTTCCATTCCTAAATACCAATGTATGCTAATACAGACTCAGCTGGTGGTCTTTCCATACATTTATGGTTATCCCTTTATTAATGATGGAACAATCTCATGGGCAGGGATGAAGTGAGGGGAGGGAGGAGATAACAGCATCATTTTGGTTGGTTATGTTCTATTTTCTTGTATAAATAATTATTTCACCAAGAATTGCAACTGATTTATCCACAGTTACCCACTGTTTATTAGATTTAATCTTTTTTAAACAATATTAGCAAAAGCACAACTGAGGGAGTCTCTATGACAACTGACCAACAGAAAATTAATTAGGATTCTGAATCTCAACTGCTGAAATCTTAGGGCTCTTTGCATCTCTAGATTAAGTTACATTAAACTCTTTATTGAGGAGAGCAGGGATCTTGGCACTGGAATCAAGCCCACATCTGCACCTGGGTTTTCCTATTAAAAGTGGATAGAGTGAAAAGAATGTTAAATCTTTTTATCCAAGATTCAAGACATGCTAGACAGGATGCAGAAAAGATGTTTTCTTTTTTAGGGTTTATAATTTTGAGTGTTTACCTACCATGGGTTTACAGTGGGATTTTTTCCTGTTTGTTTTGGAGTGTTTTATGTGTTTTTTGATGCTTAGAACACATCCTTTATTACCAATTGCCTGTCTGGGATCCCAGGATGAATGTTTGTCTTGTATTTTTAATGAGGCTGAAGTTAACATGGGCATGTTTGTTTAGCAACAACATACCCAACTCTTTGCATGTCAAGGCGCCTTTGTTTGTGTCCCACCGTCATCAGCCCTTTCAGCAGGATCAGGGAATAAAGCTGGTAGTTAACTTCTGATGTGGATAGAAAATGAAGCATTGAACCTGAATCTCCTCTCATTCATGTTGCTATAAAATGTGAGTAAGTCTAAGTCAGCTGAATTATATCAGAAAGAGAGAATTTGGCAAATGTAATTCACAGTTGTGCACAAACAAGATATTTAAGTCTGGTCTAAGTATCAGCTCTTGATTTTTGAACATTTAGCAGTAAGTCTTCAAGGAGCTACAATGACAATGTAATTAAAAAAAAAAAAAAACAACAAAAAAAAGAAGAAAAAAAAGGAAAATAAAGAAAGTGTTCTCAATTCCAGAAGGTCTTGGAGGGAGCATCATCCTTTCTCTCTATTCAATAGCTAATTTCTTCCTAGGAAATACAGTTTCCGAAAATAAATAAAGTGTTGTATCAAATCAATTGGCAGCACTTCACGAGAGCAGTGGTTTCTGTGCCTGTGTGCTTGTGTGACAGTCAGACCTTGTGGCTACTTCAGAATTAGGATGGAGAGTTCAGAGATTGGTGGCAATTCTGAGCTCTTTCACAGATTTTGCCCCTGCAAGCCTCAGTAACCCATTCTGCTTTGATTTTCCATGCAGGAAAATAGAGTTTGCCATCCCCTTCTTCCTGTCATGGCTCCTCTGGGGCTGGTCAAGGACGGTGGTGCTTCCACTGCTACCTAATCTGGCAGCATCCAGGGTAGGAACTACCCTCCCCTTGGCTTGCATTATGTTTGGTGCACTGGCTCTTGATCTCACCTGGGGCCTTGGAGCACTGCCCTGAACCTGATCAATTTTATGTGTTGTACCTAACTCAGCAGAGTACTCAGATCCCTGAGAGCCCTCCAGCAGCCAGCAGCACTGGTGAGCCCCCTTGTGTGTTCCAGTGCACGTTTCTGGATGCTGTGTTCTTCTGGAGAATGTTGTTTCTGTGACAAAAAGAACCTCAGCTTTTCTCTTAAAATATCACTCCTAAACCAGTATTTCCGAGACATGCCTGAGTAGTGGTTTTCTGGTGGTTGCTAATATTTGGATATTACAGTGTTTGTCTGAGAGCTGTCTTCATTCTTCCACAAAAGTAGCTGGATGAATGTCCTGCTTTCTCACTACACAGCTATGTATCCCTCCATAAAACAGAAAGGGGAAAGAGCCCTGGCAGCTCCATATCTGCTGATGCTTTGCAGCTGCTGAAGACTGTTCTTTCTCAAGTGCTGCCACAGAATCAGGACACCCAGGAGATATGGGTGAACAGAGAGTTAAAACTCCTGCACTCCCGTGGTGTTCAATAATATCTCTTTTCTCTCTATGTCTTTCAAGCATAGCCCAAGGATTTCTGTTGCTGTGCAGGGCAGTGTCAAGAAGCTGCGTGGTGCTAAGGGCACTGAGCAGCCTGCTCAGCAGAGAGCTGGGGCAGGGCCTCCAGCTGACTGCTGCAAAGTAATAAGGGGAATAATAGATGAGTTTGCTGGAATGGAGGAAATTTTTAGCCTCTTTTGTCGATAAAGGTTATACAGAGTCTTTTAAAACTTGTAAAATCACTTCCACTCAAGCAGGGACAGATATGAGTTGAAAGTCTCCAATGTGTTTATAGCCAAGGAACCTCCTTGGAGCTGGAGGAGTGAACTCTGGGGTGCCAGTCCCGTGTCTGGCAGCAGCTCCCACAGAGCCACTATGCCATGTGACAGTGCTAACAGTGTCCTCTGCAGGACTCCAGATGATTTTAGAAATCATTCTAAAACTTTCAGAAAACATCAGTGTTTTTGTGTCTCATTGGTGAGCTTTGCCTTCTCTTGGAGCAGGGCTTTTGTTCACAGTGCAGTGAAAGGGCATGAGCAAAGATGAGTGTTCTCTGTTGCTCCTGCCCTCCCTGTTTTATTTCCTGCTGCTGTTCATCCTGCTCCTCCACAGAGGAAGGTGCTGACTCCTTCCTGTCCTGTCTGGGGAGATGCACACTCAGCGCCACGATCCTGACCCCATCCCACAGCAGAGACAGGAATGGAACGTTGGTCTCTGGATTGTGCTCCCACCTTGTCAGAAAAACATGGAGAAGGCCATGAATGTCTTGATCACCTTGGGACAGGACAAGGGGAAATGGATTTCTGTAGTAAATAAAGATAAGTGTGATAAAAGGGAGTGGGTTAGCTGGTGAGGGAGGATCCTGAAGAAGAAGGATCCTGGGGAGAGAGAATTCCTGCTGTGAGGTCAGTCTGGGTCTGCACGTGGAGCATGTTGTGGGAACCAGCAGTCACAGCCTAGCTGGGTAAAAGCTGCAGTCAGTGTCTCCACACTGATCCCTGCAGGCAGAGCTCAGCAGGGAATACCCAGCAGTCAGAGGCTGCCAGGGAAACCCACAGCAGGAGCTGCTGCAGCCAAAGTCAGGGAATGGTTGGGGTCAGGGTGGCTGAGCTGTGAAGAGGAATAAACCAGGGCCCTTTTCATGCTGTGATGAACAAGAAGTCTGTCTTGGCTCATTTCTACCCTCTAACAAGAGGGCTGCTGCAACATCTTTCAACTGAAAAGAGTGGGTTTAGATTAGATATTAGGAAATAATTCTTTAGTGTGAAGGTGGTGATACATGGCTGCCCCATCCCTGAGAATGTTCGAGGCCAGGCTGGAAGGGCTCTGAGCAACCTGATGTACTGGAAGGAGGACATGGAACTAGTTGATCTTCAAGGTCCTTTCTAACCAAACCATTCTGTGATTCTGTGATTCTGTGATTCTGTGATCACATATTTGCACTTGCTAACAGAGTAGGCGGAGTAACAAAAACATTTGAATTTGGGGCCACTTTGCCATCTCCCTGAAAATACTTCTCAAAGGTTGAATAACCTTTTAAACACACAGCAGTGGAAAACCTCCATTAAGATTTAAACCACTCAGATCTCAACATCATAGTGAATTAAAGCCAAAATAATCATGCTGTTCTTTTAATCAAACAAGGTCTATTGCAAGGAAAGCTTTGATTTTTTCCTCCATGGCTTTTTCTGCTTTTTCTTTAAATACACTCTGGACGTATTCTGCCTCTGACTGCTACAGTCTGATGGTCTCTTTGGAAAGACTTTTGATGGTTTTGGAAGAATTTGTATATTTCTACTTCTAATTCTACAACTCAATAAATATTTTAATTTCTGATTCAATTAGGTCTGGCTCTAACCCAACCTGAATGTCTCTAGGCCTCAGGAATGACATTTAATTTTGAAAGCATTTTTCCAGGCTTGGCAAGGTAAGAAAAATGAAGCTCTCTTTAAACATAGGAAGGCAACATCTTATTTGGTTTGCAGTTTAATATTATTGTTTCCAAACAGCTTCTCAAAGAGTGGCTTTGCTCTTGTACAACAAAAGCATTTCTGCTTCTAGGCATAGTAAAGCTTTGCAGGAATAAAGCAAGAAATACTATTTACAGGGGAATAATAATTTACTGAATTTACTGAAGTAATGTGAGTTTTTCAAGGTGGTCACTTTTCACACTCTCAGCAGTTCATCATGGCATAGAAAGAGCAGAAAGGCTCAAGAAAAAACAAAATAAATTTTTAAAAAAAGTAAAGAAGACTGAAAGGTGAAGAAAAATGATATAAGGCAGAAATTAAACACTACATTCATTATCTTGAAATGCCCTTTTAATCCCTGTGCCTGGTGTGTTTGGTACCTGCCCTAGAGTTACCTGCATTCATCATCAGTGGCATTTGGCTGGTCATGGGAATTCTGGCTTTTCCTCCATTACTGTACATAAAATGGACACTTGGCTTTGTCTCCTGCTGCTCATTACCTGATTTGATGGGGTCATTTATGAACATTTTTTTCATTTATTCTTTTTTTTGGAGATAAAATAATGCTTGTCAATGTGGCAGGCAGCTAGAATAGTGAGCACACAATTATGCAATTTTATGTCTTTAAGTGACACCCTTCTGAGGAATGTGGCTACATAGCACAGCCAGTGTTACAGTCTGTGATAATTTAGTGTTTAAATGATCTGTAGAATGAATTATATGCTGCAGCTCAGGTCAGGAAGGTTCCTTCCCAGCCTGTAGAATTCATCTTTCTCCTTGCTGGTGCTGCACCACTCTGGGTTAATATAAATAATTTTCTCATGCTCACAAACCAGGGTTGTGTCAGCTCCCTGATGGGAGGTGGTGCACATTTCCTAAGTGTGTACCCAAAGATTAGTTGATGGAGAGTTTTATTCTGGAAGAGTAGAGGACAGGCTGTTGAAATATTTTTAGATGCTTAAAGAGGGAGATTCCTTGAGGGATTTTTAGCTCTCCCTGGGATCTGTGATAACGTGGTCCAATACCTTCAGAGGTCTGGTTGTGGTGTTGTTTTCCCTGAGTCTCAGAGAGCCCCTTGGGGGTAGCACAGAAATCATTCTTTATCACACTGGGAGTTTTCTGCTACCTGCCAGACAAGCAAGTCAGCTTTGAGCAGAAGTCACTCTCTGGAGGAGCCCGAGATTGTTACACAGGGAAAAGTTTGTGTCATTATTCAGTACTTTGGTGACAACATAAATGCAGAAACGTGGTTTCATGGACTTTATTTCACAAAGTAGCCAATGCAAATAGTATTAAAAAAATGATACTGCCAAACTTGCAGGTGGGAGCATGTGGGAGTCCATGGGGCCCACATGGGCAGAAATCCTGGCCAAAAACTCTGCCAGGGAGAGGGAAGCCCACTGCAGACAGGGATGACTCTTTTCCCATGCTTAGTCCTGTTTTCTGGCCACCACTGGTGCCAAAGAGGGCTTTGAGAATCACCTGGGGTGCTTTGCTTAAATGTGCTGAAGGCCACCATGAGAAGCTGCAGTGGCACCTGATCTTACCTGGTGGCACAGGTCACAGCCAGGGTTAGGTCCTGTTTGCCAGTGCCATTCCATCTGTTTCCCCATTCACCACCACCACAGTTTGTGCTGACAAGTCTTCCTCTCGTGGTGCTTCAGCACTTGACAGTGAAGTGGCATTTCATTAACTCCACTCCTTTTCACAACACTCTCCTCAGTGACACTGACGTGCTGTAGAGCTACTGCAGAACTATTTTAACTATGTTACTTTAGGTAATTTACTCTGCTAATCATCTTCAGGTACTTTCTATTATTTAAATGTGCATGGTTTAATGGATGACAGCAGGCAATAAATTTTGCCTTGCTGCTGGCATCAAAACAGCCACCTAAGAATTCACTCTATCCTTCAGCTGCCACTGCAGTGCTGAAAAGCACACAGAGAAATCAATCACTGCTACTCATCCTGTTGCCATAAAACATAACATTTTCAGTCCATTTCTCAGAAAATTGCTATTAATTACCTGAAACAGGCAATATTTGTCAACATTGCATAGAAAAAAAGAGTAAGATGTATCAAATTCTGGACATTAAATTATTTTTGAGACTATTATTTACTGTTAATACTACCAATTTAATGAGAGCAAATGGGTTTACTTAGTTGCATAATCCTAATGCCAATAATCTCTGTCCCAGAGAGCAACCTTCTCTTAGTGAGCAGGATTAGGGGCTGGGTGTTATGTTTCCAGTTCTATCAGTGTGGTACCTTCAAGTTTGATGGACCATGAAGAAAGACAGTGAGGCTTTGTGTAACAACAGATCAGTGACACAAGCTGGGGAGTGTTAGTGATGGGCAGGGATTTAGGTATTCCCAGCTAGTGAGCAGGGTGAGTGCTGTGAGATAAAAATCTGTCCAGCTGTGGGTGTGACCACATAGCAAGTGTTTCTGGAGTTCAACTCTATATAAAAATTATATTTCTAGTGCCTAAAATTCCTATTTAAGTGGAGTAACTTTGGAAAAACTTTTTTTTAAAAATCAAAGTTAAGAACAAAGACATGCAAATATGCAAGTCTGATAATGCACATGGATCCCTAGGTAGAACATCTTTTCTCTGCAAACGGAAAAAAAAAGTGCTTTTAATTGGAGTTAAGCCTTCAAGAGGAACGTTTTTACATAAATGGGGGGTGAGAAGAGGCTGTTTTATTCCATTTACAACTATTTTCTAAGAATGGATTGTGATAAAGACAGGAAACTGGCACTGGCATTATAAGTAAGATTATTTGTTCCTTGCTGATGGCCATTAACGTTGTCAGCAATTTACATACAGAAAAAAGCTCAGCTGCCTCCCCTGCTGAGATTACAACCTGAATCCATCATTGACAGCACACCTCAGACACCTCACAGTGAATTCAAAACCACAATAGATAAACTTTCAAAGAGTTAAGTTCTTTAGTTAGATTTTATCTGCAACATGTGTTAGCCTTTTTAACAAGACCAGGTGCCTTTTAGTGTAAACAAAGGGACTTGAATCCAGACTGTTAGGGGCAATACCTCAGAGCCTCCAAGTGCACTTGTTTTCCCTCCTGCAGACAGCTCAAACCAGATAAAGGAATAAAACAACCCAAAAGGAAATAGAAATTACTGGCAGCAGAAGAAATCTGACAAGGCTGCAGTTCAGCTTGGGAATTCAAATCAGGTCTTGTTTTCTCTTAATTAGTTGAATATACACGGCTGGAAATTACCTAAAATGGGATGAAAAATGCTGGGGGATGGGATGCAAACACATATTTACCTTCTCTCTCCTGGGTTAGTGACCCTGTGAAGGCTTTCACTGCCCTTCTAGGAAGGAGATGAGCATGTTGGCTGGGTGAGCAGCTGTGTCTGTGCAACCTGGGGCTGTGGCTGGTGGCACATAGAGCCCACTCACCCTTCTGATGGGGCTGGAGGAATGGGGTGCGGCCATGGAGGAACACACAGCACGGATGGGCCCTTGCACCCCACCTGTCCAAAGGCTTTTTGTTCTCCTAAACTTCACTGTAATTCTTATTGGCCCAGCCCCTCACTCCCACCACGTGAGTTCTGCTTGACAGATATGGATCATTACACCCCAGGTAAGGACTTCAGTCCTCTGTCCCTGCTGCTGTCAACAGTGCACAGGGTGTCAATGGTCTGTTCTTACTGCTTTGCTACCCTCACTTATGGCATTTCTACCACCTATTGCCCTTCTTATTTCTTATATCTTCTTCAATTTCAATTTTTAATCCCCCTTGAGGAATGGCCTACTTAACCCATGGGTCACCTATTCTGTGTAGCACTTCCTTTGTACCATCATGGCATCCACATATAAAGTCAGCCTCACCTGTTGGTGCCTCTCTGTCTGAAACTTTTTTTTTTTTTTGGGGGGGGAATATTATTTAGGTTGTAGTATATTTCACTCTTTAAAATTTTCCTTTTATTAACAAGCCTTCATAAAGACAAAAATGTCTTTAGTACTAATCCATCCACTTTTCTAACACAGTGTTGGAACTGCCGTTTAATAATTACTTCAAAATAGGCATGAGCTCAGGAAACATAATACTTTTTTCATCTCAGATCATCTTTTATTTTGAAAAACAGCTGGCCTTTGCAGCATGATATCAGTTGTACCTTCATAAAACTCTGCAGCCTCTCTGGAGAGTTTTGAACGTGTAAGCCATTTTTCATGGCACAAGGGAGAATCAAAACAAACTAGGCACACAGATAACTTAAATTCTTATAGCTGTGACCTTATTTCTAAAAAACATCCAAAATAGAATAACATCTTCAAGCTTAACAGAAGCAAGATAACTAACTCTGGATTTTCCCAAGAATTGCATGTCCCAGATGAGTAGAATTTTCCTATCTTTAAGTTGAAACACATAAATGCTTTCTGAGATCTCTCTTGGCCGCTCTCCCTGCCCCAGCAATGTTGAGGCTTTTAAGTTTTGTGTCTAGCACCTAAATCTGAAATGCTTGGTTTCTGAGTGCAGCTGTGCTGGTACAACAGCCACTTCCAGCACTCCAGGAAAAAAGTTGCCACTGAAATACTTGGGCTTGGCTTTTCAGAGCTATCTTTAAGTGCATTTCTTCCAGTGTTTATCCAAGTGGAGACTCTGTGGTCCTGGCTGTTTCCTACCACGAGAAGGAGGAATTTCTGCAGGCTGCAGCAGGCAGCTTTTGCTCCCTAGAGATGGGCCTGTCTTAGAAGCATCTTGCCCATGCCAGTAGCTCATGGAGACTCTGCTGTCCCCTGGGCAGTTCTCAGGTGTCAGCATGGGCAGGGATTTCCTGTGGCAAGTTCTTGGAGTGTGAAGGAGCCCCTGGTACTGCAAACAGCTCTTTGCTGTCGTTCAGTAACACCTGCTGGTGGAAAAGACTTGTGGAGACATTTAAAATGTGGAGAGGACACTGCCTTTGAGGCTGGCCCTGCCCCAATGCCCATAGCACTGGCTCTGTCTGGCCTGCTTGCAGGAAGACAATGCTAAATTCCTTCAGTTTCCATGGGTTTGAAGGATTTTCTTTAGACAGAAGCACTGTAGCACTTCATACTGTAAAATGGTGGTGGGCATTGTGTTGAGGAGGATGTCTGGCAGCAGTGGTGCAAGGTGCAGGAGATGTCTGTGGCATGAGATCGCCCATCCACTTTGCTTTGCAAGATGGGACAAAATGGGAGTGGGATTGAGGTAACCCTTTCATGACTTCATTACTCTAAGTTAATGAAGAAAAGACAATGAAAATATACAACTACTTTCTGCAGATCATGCACTCATTTCATAACTCGGTATTTGTTGCCCCACTATCTGTCAAGGTAAACAGCAAATGCATAATTCTGCAGCCACTGGCCATTTATAGAGGGGTGATGACTTCAACACTTTCAGATATGTTGCAGAAGTCCTATGCCCATCCTATGGTTTTGCTTCCATGGTCATGGATGCAGCTTTGTACACTGGAGGCTGTGTACCATGTGATGGAAGCAGTTACACATCAAAAGGCAATCCTCACTGCTCTCCAGGGAAAAGCTGTGTGCTCCCAGCCCAGAGTCCTTTCTTTACAGCCTTAGTCAGAAGCAAACCAGCTGGTGCTTCCAGAGCTGGCCCAAACTGTGACATTAACAAGTGAACTGCTGGTTACTGCTTCGGCTGCAACAGCACAGAGGATTTCACAGCAACAGTAAAGTTATTTGAGAAGTAGAAAAACCAAACCCCAAAAGGAACAATCACTTGGATGCTTACCCTTGCCCTGCTCCTGGATATGTTTGGAGTCACTTTCTTGTCAGCCCTGTTTTGATGGGCTGAGTATGTGGTTATTGCAGCCTGCCCCTAGCAACACAGGACATAAATCTATAGATGAGTTTGTGGCATTTTCCTCCTTAGCTCTGCTGTGCTTAGGGTGGCTTCTGGTGGCAGTGCTGTGGATATTGAAAAGAACTGGCATGTGCCCAGCAGCTGCTGCTCTCCTGTACAGCAAACTAACAACTGCTTAGTGTTGGCATGCTCACAAGCAGCACTGGTTTGGGAAATGCAATAAAAGAAATCCTCTAACATACACAGTCTGTTGTTGCCTTGACTTCAAAGGGAGCTGGAAGTTCAGTTCAGCCATGCACAACTCTGCTCTACTTCCACGTCACTCCTGAAAGAGCAAGACAAGTATCATGCCAGTGGGAGTGAACCTCTTTGGAGTCAGCAAGGAAGGGATGAAAGCCAGGACCTGACAGTTGTACAGGGATGACAAGGCTATAACAATGCCTTCAGTTGTGACTTTTTGAGGTTCAAGTATCTCTGAGGATTGATCAGCCTGGTGTGTGAAGAAAAAAATGTGATTCATTCACTGTTAGCTAATTTATTTCTGGAAACTAATTACAGTACATTTTTTTAACTCTTCTGTAATATTATGATGGGCTTCTAGTTCTTCAGTAAAAGAGCTGAAACAGTCTGGTGAAAGATGGAGTATGATTCTGCATTGCCTTTCTTTGCCCTGAGCAAAGCCTGGCTGGCAGTTCTTCACAAATCTATATTACTTCTAACAACGTGGCAATTTTCACACTGGGGAAGAATAACTCAAGTAGTTGCATATTAAGGACCTTACTTTTACAAGCATCCCAATCCCTTTTTCTTCCCCAGACTTCACATTTTGAAACACAGGTCCCAGGTTTTACTTTTAGTGGCATTCCTGGTTTTAGGATATGTAGTATTACTCAGAATCTGCTGTACTTTCTAATAAATAGACTTGACTCAACTTCTTATTTGACATACACTTCACACACTGTAGAGCTTAAATTCACTGTCCTTTCCAAGTCTGTTTCAGTGAGCAGAGAAATGAACAGTAATACTGTGTTGAATTTAGCTGAGCATTTCTCCTCAGGCCATCTCCCTGAATTCCTGCAGAAAGGGCTGTATTGCACATTACCTGGCTGTGGACTGCTACACTGGTCAGCCTTAAATCTGAGAAAGCTCAGTGAGCTGGAAGAAAATACTTAATATTCTTTGATATCAGCACATGCCAAGGGGGTAATTTTTTTTTTTTTTCCAGCTAAACACTGTCTCTTATATTCTCTGATGTAGCAAAGAAATATGGCAGTTAATTTACACGTTTTTATCTTGGCTGAAGGGCTCTTAAAAATGACACTCTTATCTGTTATCCATCAAAGGGTGTCAAAGGCCAGATCCAAAGTAAGCAGATTTCTAGGGTTTGACTTCTTTCTGTCCAGAAGTGATCCAGAGCTTGAGGACATGCCAGACAATACATAAGTTTTCAAAATTGTACTGGTTTTATATATGTATACAGACAAATGAAGTGCAAACATAATGTGTATATGTGATGGAGTTGCTACATAAACAAGTATGAAAAATCTAGATATGAAAACATTTTATTTTTTCTTCTTTTTTTGCTAGAAATAAATACAGTCCTACAATTCTTCTGAATATGTATTTATTTTTATCATTGTGCTGGAGAAAACGATATTTTTCCACTATATATTTCTTTCTCCCCATAGAAGCAGATTTTTTTTTTTTTTTTTAATTTGTCCAGCCATTGTCTGGTACAGTAATATGACTCATCCCCCAAATCCTGGGATATAGAGTAAATCATCTGCAATCCACATTTACAGCCATTCATTCTCAATAACATAGTTCCAAGGAGAGCTAATCCTTCATATTTTTTTTCAGGAGAAAGTGAGTGTTTTCCTTTGGAAATATCTTCACTGGTCATTGAATGCCTTTCCTGTCTACTTTTGAAAGAATACAATTAAATATCTGATTAGATCTGTCAGCACACTCAAGAGAGCAGGAAGTCATGGCCGGGCAGAAATACATTTCTACAGCAGCAACAACTCATTCACTCCAGGGATCCATCAGCCACACACTGCTGCTATAACAATGAACCCAAACAAATGTTGAATGATATTTTAAATATGCTTTAATTGATGGTATTTTACTTTTCCTCAAAAGGAAAAAAATAATGTTTGCCAGCTGGGATAGTTGGGATGCTTTCCTCTGTCTGTGGGGTTGGCTTCAGTTGGAGCTGCTCAAGAACAGTTTGCTGGCCTGGACAAAGGCTCACTCCTGGCTTTTCCCTGCCTCCCACCCAGCTGGGAGCCCTCAGCACACCCTTCAGTGGGGCAGTGGACGTGCAGGGATTGTGCCATGGGATGCCATGTGCTGCACAGCTCCCTCAGCTCAGCACCAGGACTTGGGACTGAGCTGGAAGCAGTGGGTTGGTCCTGGCTGACTCCCTTGGTTTCCACACCAGTCAGTTTGTCCTGTCCCTTCCTCCCCAGGCCAACAACAACAACCACAGTTCAGCCATATGAAACTGATATCGACCTGTTGGAGCAAGTCCAGAGCAGGCCATCAAGTTGATTAGAGGGATGGAGCACTTCTAACAGGAGAGGGTGAGGGAGTTGGGATTGTTCAGCCTGGAGAAGAGAAGGCTTGGGGTAATCTGTTTGTGGCCTTCCAGTACATAAAGGGAGTTGACAAGAAAGATGGAGAGAAACTCTTTATAGGAGCATGTAGTGGCAAATGTCCATTAATTTTCTGGTGATGCTGTAGAAAGGAGGCTGACAATAGATCTACAAAGTAACTTTCTAACTAAGTGGCTTAGAACTTGTATCAAACCGTTACTAACTCTTAATGTCTATAGATAACCTTATTTTTGGTTTGTTTTGGATGTGTCTATCTTAAATATCTTTATTACTTGCTTTAGTTTTTGCTGTTTTGGGTGGTTTTCAACTTACATGGACAATTACTTCATCTACATTATGTGCTGCATTTATGTGCTACCATAATATTATAAGGTTTGTTAAAGATGTAAAATATAGATGTCAGTTACATAATCCAAAGGCTAAAACACCAAGTGGTAGGAAGTCTTCATTTAAGTATTCAATTCTCTCCCATTTAGATTGAATTAACTTTTGAAAGAATATTTTTGATGATATTTGTGACCTCTGTACATTGAGAGCCATGGTAACTTTATTGCTTTACCATCTTTTATCACAGTGGTGAGTGTATTTCTGGGTATTGCTGGATATTTGTGTATGTTATCCTTAATGCACATTTAGGTTTAAATCAAACTGGATGTGGGTTTGAGGTCTCTCCAGTGTGTGACATGGAGGAATTGGCCAACAGCAAGGTACATTTTTAAAGTGCTGATCATCCCCATGGTTTGTTAAGCACTCCTCAGACAAACATGCAGACACTAAACAGATTCCTGCATCTTCCTCAGACAAATGTTGCAGCTGTTTGGAAACACACAGCAGCTGTATTGTGATCCTTGAGAAAGGGAAGTGGAAGATGCCTTTTCTTTTGACTTTTCAGGGCATTTAGGGCAGGCTGCATTAAATGACACATGTTGTACTGTCATAATTTCTAATCTCCCCTGTCCAGAAAAGCTTGAAGCCTTTGTTGACAGGAAAGTCAGCAGCCTTTGCTCGTTTCAGAGGCCACAACATGAGCAACCTCTTGGCTTTTTTGCTGTAGTGATGGTAAAGAGTTGGTCATCCCCTCTAGTCTTTAGATGGTTCACCCACATCAGGTCTTAACTGGGCAAGTATGAAGCTCACATAAAAACTCCTACAGCTGTTGGAATGCTTAAATTCCTGTCAAAAAAGGAGTGTCTGGGCATCAAAATTTCTCCTGTAGACTGGACATATTATTGCTGAAGTATCCTGCTGATCAAATAGTTTCCCCCATCTCTCACCTTGCAAAGGTCCTACCAGCTCATGTATCATTGTATTTTACAACACAGCCCCATAAGTATTTAACATTCAGGAAACTGCAGCAGCTTCAAGAGAAAAGTGTTTCCTTACAGGTAATCTTGTGGTATCCATTCTTCTGCAGAAGCTGCTCCACTTTTCTCAATATAGTCAGATTTGTCCTGCACAAGCCACCCAGCACCCAAGCTCTTGGACAAATTCACAAGCTGCAGTAATTCCCTTAATAAATAGGAAATAACAGTCCAAACACCAATGCCCTTTATGGATCTAGAGCCTCTTTCTTTCACATAATTTTCGTGTTTCTGATATCAAAGACAACTGTGTGTTGTGAGCAACAAGCTTGTTATGCTTGAGTAAATGAATCAAAGTGGATTTTGATAAGAGTTAATTATTTTAGGGAGACAAATGTGCAACATCATCAGCTTTAGATAGTCCAAGAGACAAGGGAATTAACAGGATGCCTTATGAGGTGAATTAATGTACCCATCAGAAATTATTTTTTGCCTTTATTATAGTGTGTGTGCAGATTTTCAGGACTTTGATGATATCTAGATCTATTAATCAAATCCAAATTCACTCAAGGTGAGAAAAAGGGGAAAAATAAAAGCCATTTCTGATTTGATATTAGTCACAAGTTCGATGCTAAGGTCTGGTAATTATTTGAGTAGGACCTCCTTTTGCTAGCTAGTCAGGAGACATTGAATTTTATTAAATGGGATTACTGGGTCATGACATCCACTGTATTGTGAATAGCACTTGATCAAGGAGAATACAATGAAATACCCTTCAGACAAGGTTGTCAACACACAATGACATCTTAAATGAAAAGCACTTTACTATGAAGCAAATCCAGCAAACTTCAGGAAAAAATTCCTTTGTCTGCAAAAGAAAGATCCTTAACTGCAGACTCACAGATCAAGTTCAGAACTCAGAAAAGGGCTTCCATTTTGTATACATCAAACAGCTGCTCCACATGGGCTCAATGTAGTGAACAGTCTGGGGGTGGGCTCTGCCTGCAAGCCTGAACAGACAGCCAGCTTTGATGCCTAACTCCCAATGAGGTTTTTCTAAGGAAACCACGGGTTATATTTCCTGTCTTCTCTGCCAAACTTGGGGTTGTCACCATTGTACCTACAGAAAGCAGGTAAAGGGATGAATAACCCATTGCAAAAAGAGCAATATATTTCTCCCTGCCTTAAGTATCTGCTCTGTTAGACTGAACTACTTCATCTTCAGGAAACACTGGTAACAATCAGTGGATGATTTCATAAGTGTTAAGGAGAAGACTAAGTTGAAAGACATTTGCTGTTAGATCACAGACTCAGCTATGGGTGACAGACTGCAGTGAGTGCCCACATGACTGTCACATAACCCAAGCCACCCTCTAATCCAAATGTATTCAGGTTCCTGAATATTCCTAAAGAGACTGCCCAATGCTGCCTCGCCATTTCCATCCAGCAAACGGCTTGAACACAGTACATGAAACATGAAAACAATTTGTGTTGCCTCCTCCAGCCCTGTATAGCAGCTCTTTGTGACACAGTTGGGTGCCAGGGCTGGGCATTTCTTCTGGCTTCTGCAAATGGGGGGGAGGGTTGGTGGCACTACCTGAGAGCAGGGAAGGGCTGGCATCGTGTCAACTGAAATCCTGTGGGCCAAGTGCAAACACACTGACCACATCTCAGTACAAGCCATCTGATGTTAGATGAAGCCATAAAGGTGAATATTTTTGACCCACTGCTGACACTGAGGCAGAAGCCCTCAGGACAAGCATAATTTTCATTGCCCAGTGAACTACCTCAGGCAATAATCAAATTTTGCTATGGCTGCAGTTTGGGGGAGTGCAAAGTGGATTGCTACAGAGGTGGTGCTGTTGGAGGGGATGCTGTGCCACAAGGAAAATTGCAACATGGATCATGAGAAAAGATTAGGCAATGCAATTTAATCATCTTCCAATGGTTGCATGTGGCAGGGTATGGCTGCCTATTGCATGTCAGTGGTCTGGGCAGAGTGTCAAATGGGCCCATTTCAGCCATGTGTCTCACTGATGAGCCCAGAAACCAAAAGTGCACAGGATGTTCTGGGTATGTATGAGAAGAGATAATTTGAAGCTGAGTGAAATGGACAGTAATGAGGTGAGGAGCAGGGAAAATAGGTTAGGAAATGTTAAAGGCCTTTCTCAAAGGCACATTAACAGTTCTGCTCAGGCACAACAGAGGATAGAGTGAAGTGTGTGTCAGGAAGATTGAAATGAGTCAATGAGATAATACACTGCTATGACCTAAAGCCCCATTTGGTTGCTTTTAATGGCAAAATACTAGGGGCAATTAATTTTTCCTCTCTATGGTAGTTTTGTACAACATGGAAATTGATAAAGATGCTGCTGAATGGTTTTTTACCACAGTAGAAAAAGGAACAATTTTATTAACACAGTTATCATTGTGCAGGTGTAAACTGGAGCCGTTTATTTATTCGTGATTTTTTTTTTTTTGTTAAGATCCTATTAAGTCATCCAAGGGGTCTTAGAAAGTAAAGAAAACAAAGCAAACCCTTAACCAAACAAAGCACTCAGGTGGAGGGAATGTTCAGTGTGCCTGGACTGGTCACATTTAACTTCAAACATGGTCATCAGCTTAAAGAACAGTATCAATTAAGACATCTATTTCTATCTGTCACTTCTTTACTTTTGCTCCATGCAGTCTCAGAAAAAAAACTGAGAAAAATGTAGAACAGACAAGGATGCTGGGGGTCTCAAAGCTGTGCAACTGCAGCTTTGCTTATTCGTGCAAAGATCTGGGAGCTCAGAAGGAAACCTTTTCATAAGTGGAATCCATAATGCCAAACACAGCTGTTCCTTGTCTGTTTTCAGTGTGCAGTACCAGTCTCAATTTGGCATGAATGTAGTTATTTCATTAGCAACTCAGAAGGTGAAATCGCTCTTTCAAAGCCGAGCCTTTAAAATGAAAACATTTCAGTTCACTGGAGCCCAGAAGGCATCATAGCAATAGTGAAGCTCTCTGTGTGACAACCTTCCTCCTCCACTGTGCCTTGGAAAGTTTGAAAGCAGTTCTGTGAAGAATAGTCACCTAACCTGGTTATAAAATCTATTGCAGGGAAATGCTAATGGCTGGTGATGTGGAGGAACAAAAAGAGAAAAGGCCAATTCATGAGACAGAGCGATGGATCATGGTGTGACACACTATTGGGACTGCAAAGGAATGAGCTCCTCTTAGTTCTCATGGATTCAGTGATTATTTATGACTGCTAACATCCATCACCCAAAGGGCAGGGTAGTGGTGCTGGTGCTGCATCATTTCTGTGCCTATTGGAAACATGGGAGTGGAGTGAAGAGATGTCTGAGAGCAGATTCACACGCTGGTTCTTTGGACTGACTCTTCTACCATGGTCTGGAAAAGTATAGCATAAGAAATTATTGCTCATGGCTTTAAGCTTTTAGAGGGAGAGCTGTGATATGTGAGAAACAGGTCCACTTGGCTCTACAGCATAAACTGGGAAATACTGACATCAAGAGTCTGCATAGCCCACATTTCTTCCCCTGTATGTCACCTGGCCCCTTTTCCAAAGCACATGCACATTGAAGGACCGTGCCAGAGCTGGTAAAAGACAGACTAAGAGAGGTAAATCTTCAGGGAAGAGATGGGATTTGGCCCAGGAGTTAGCTCTGCCTTGCTCAGGATCACTACCCGACTGCTCTGTGACACCTTCAGGTTAGAATACAGGAGGCAAAACTGAAACCAAACCAAATTTTCACTTTGAAACTTTAATAGCAAGCACCCTTTATAAATGGGTGGACGTAGATTTCGGGTGGAGGTCGCACCATGTGTAATTCAGTGTAATTTTAGGGAAGTCAGAGAAGAGAGAGTTTACTGTGGCAAAGATCTTAGTAATGAATGTTGGAAATTGAAAGGAAAAGAACCAGTTAAAAAAAACCTTGCATCAACACTGCTAAATTAAAAGACTTATTAGTACCATTGAAAAAAACCTCATAGCCACTTACATCAGGTTGAAACAACTTCCCTCTTTGACAGCAGCAGGTTATCTGCCCTTTCTGGTAAGGCTGTTCTTGCTGTGTGCTCACTGTCACTTGGGACTAGGATACAGCGGGTGGAAAGAAGATGGCTCGGCAAAAATGACTCAGTTCTCATTTGTAAACTGACAATTGTGTACTGGGAAACATGAAGAGCAAACCGAGTTTGCTTTGTAAACAGTGGGAAACCTCAGCAATATCTGGTGTAACTGTTATGTAATGACAGAGTGAGACACTGATTTCTGGGCGACGCCTGCGATACCATAACAAACACTGAAAAACAGAAAGTCAAAGAGAAAAGGCAGTGTGAGTAAGAGGAAAAACAAGTAAAACCATAAAAAACTGGAAAAATCAGAGGCTGCTCCAAGAGATTACTGAAGAGATTATTAGTCAGTATTGAACCCAAAAAACACAAGAAGCAAGCATTGTATACCAAGAAAAGCAATTGCCCATGATCCTTAATACGAGTTCCTTTTTGTGTGAGAGC
The DNA here is from genome assembly GCA_013389925.1 of Aegithalos caudatus. Classification (NCBI taxonomy): domain Eukaryota; kingdom Metazoa; phylum Chordata; class Aves; order Passeriformes; family Aegithalidae; genus Aegithalos; species Aegithalos caudatus. Next base: position 190,274 of record WEIU01015186.1, read on the forward strand.
TTTGGTCCACTCTGAGACATGGGCCAGTTGTGAGCCAGACCTGTCTGCCTCTGTGCCCTGCCTGCCACAGGGCACAGGCACAGAGCAGTCCTGCACGTCTGCCCTGGCAGGTCTTGTCACCCAGCTGCTCTGTGCCCTCTCAGTGGTGTGAAACGCAGCTGTCCCTGAGTTAGCTTAGGGTGCTCGGCTCTTAAACCAAACAAAACAGAAGCTTAAAAAGAAGGGAAGGAACTGAACATTTCAATATAAAACAGGGCTGGGAATGCTTGTGGCTGGGGTTACTTGGAAAAGCTCAGACTTGAGCGAGCGAGAGCACCTAACACCCATGGGTGTTTCCCAAATGGGATATTGCCAATGCTCCCTCTTCAGTGCTCTTTTTTCTTACAATAAAAATAATAAAAGTGATAATATTGAGCAGAGATTTTTTTGGAGTGATCAAGAGCAATCAGCAGTGATATGGTGCCTCTTTTGTTTCAGAACCTACTGGGGGACTTGTCTTTGGCTTTGATGTACAAGGTGTGTTTCACAGCCCCTTCAGGGATAAGGTATTCTCATGTGCCACGGAGATGGTAAGTTAGAGTTGAAGGTTTCCTTTCATATTATGGTTGGCATTCTATGTAGTTTTACCTTGTTTTATATTTTTGCTCACATGCTTCAATTATCTGCACAGCTAAGGCTCCAAGAGTTGTAGATCAACTAAAGGTAAATCTGAAATGATTCCAGTAGGGGAGACAAAATGCCTAGGTCTGCACAACATTATGGTGTCAGAAAAAACTAGCCAGTTTCTGAGGCATGTTCAGTAAGTGGCCTTTTCTATTATGCTTCTAAAATAGAATGAGGCTCTATGTCTGTCCTGCCAGGCTCAAAAAACAAAAAACAAAACAAAACAACAAAACAAAACAAAACAAAACAAAGCCCCAAACTTTAAAGCAGAAATTAATTGTTGCTGAGCTGCTTCATTGCAGATGAGGATGAGTCCATGGTTCAGTAAGTCTATGGTGAAGTGGCTGTACAGTGTTAACACTGTCTAAAAAGTAAAGCAAGAGAGGTATAAAAAGAACCTCCCATCTCCCAGCTTTTATTTTCCTTGAAAATAATTTTAAATTCAGAACCTAAACTTTATCTGTTAAATATGACTACAACCAGGGTTGAAGTTTTGGGGTTGTTTAACATAGGTGGAGTAAAATAATAATTTGAAAGTATGTAGACAGGAGCTCCATCTGCCCATAGTGGTCCCTCTGGCCACATGGGCCTTTGGCTCTAAGAAGAAGCAAATTGCAGCCACTGTCATGAAACTGGACTTTCATTAACAATAGAGACAGTTCCAAACATCTGACCTGCCAGGGAATGAGTGCATGGCCACACTATTTTCTCTGAGTGAAGCTTTTGTACTGAGAATATTTCTATGACACAAGAGCCTCTTTGATTTGCCTTTTCTACCTCTTGCCAATAAAAATCCCCTTAGAATTTCTTCCCTCTTTAGACAGTCTTTAACCCCAGTACTCACTTAAGGACTTCCTGGAATGACCTCTTCCAGAAAACACCTCTAAAGGTGATCATGAGCTGTAAATCAAATTAATTTTGAGTTTCATAATTTCTGTCTGAATTACAACTCATTGACTTTTGCAGCAATGATTAATTAAGTACAGTTTGAACCAAATACTGAGTCACAACACAGGGTCCTTTCCAGAAAAAAATCATGAAACTGATTTATCAAGATTGAAACTGTAGCAGAAACTAACAGATGTTTAAATTTCTATTCTTCTGTGAGGACCTGCACATCCAGAGCAAGTGTTGAAAATTCCCATTTATTTTTGATTTGCTTGGCTCCCTCTTGTCTTGAATGATCAGAATAATTTTTGTATGTGGTCCATCAATGACTATGATGTCTACGATGCACTGTAACTGTGCTATTGCTTCCATTGTTTCTTTGATTCCTGATTACCTTCAGAATAAAAATTCCAGTTCTGCAATTATTTTTAGTAGATAGAGAGGGCTAGTCATGGTTAAATCTTACTTTTTGTGGATTTGAAAGTAATTATTATTGGAGTGATAGCCTTCCCAAGCTGATGACTTTAAAACAATAGTACTGTACTGCATACTGAGAGTCCCGTGCAAGCTTCCTCTGACTCATGATGTTCCTTAAATACTTAATGGATGTTTTATTCACAAAAAAAGGAACCACTGGAGTAAAATTTAAGTAGAAACAAATGAGTTTTGGTGCCTACTTTATGACATATGCTCTGAGTAAAGGCAAATCATAAAATTATTTATTTTCCCACATTGACATTGTTCTAGTGTTGGATTTTTGGATGATTGCTGATTATGATAATTGGCTGATGTGGCCATGAGCTAGACTGGGGTGGATTTTCTCCTAATCATGCACATACTTCAGGGACTATTGATGCTCAAGAGTTTGCCATTCTCACTAACCACGTTGTGGGTACTCTGGTCTACTCTGGTTTACAACTAACCAAAAGCAAAAGCTGGAACTTTGCAGAACCTGAAGGGAAGAGATGAGCAGGAGAGGTATGGAAGGGGAGAGGGGAGCATTGGCCCAGTTGTCTTTCTCCTGTGGCACTGATATGCACATTCCTGAGGCCATGCTGGGGGATGGGAGTGCTGCTGCATCCCTCATCCTCTTGGGCTGTTCATGTTTGGCCAGGACTGGGCTTCCCCAGCTTCTGTTTAGTTGTTTGTGGATCAATTTAGTACTGCTATGACAGAAGGACTTTATGTGAGTTAAGGAATTCATTAACAGAACTCTTCAAGCTCATCAGTGAAACACATTACAGGAATTACAAAGCATTACTTCTGAAGATGAAAAATGTTGTGCCTTGCTGCATCTCCTGCTGTTTGTTGTCCTTTCTTGCCTCCTTCCCAGTTTTACTCTTTGTGCTGTAATACTCTCAGAAGAGTACATGAGGGTTGGCCTCTGTCAGGTCCTGATGCTGTGGGTTTCCCTGACTGCCAGGCATCCAGGAAAGACCACCAAGCTTGCTACACTTACATCTATTTCAAAACTAAACTCTGTTTTTTTAAGTAAAAGCTTACTAGCTGGATTTGTTTTGGTTTCTTTTGGTTTTCCTTTAGGCATGCCTTGATTCCTGGAATGCTCAGCAGCATCCATTGCTGGAAAACTTTGAGACTTGCTCCCTGATGTACACAGACTTTTCTCCAAGACATCTTTTCATGGAAACTCATTTTGCTGCTGCCATGATGACTTTACAATCTGTGCCAGCTTTGTCTTTTGGATTTGATTCTATGAAGTCTTGCACAGCCTCCACACCTACTCTCATAAGTGGCCAGAATTACAATTACTCAGCATGTCAGGCATTAGCACTACACGTACTCAATCTAAGAAAATATTTGGAGAATAAAATACAGAATGAATCAAAATAAAGAGTAAGGGAACCTGGTGCCAGATAAATGCAGACAGAATTATGACTGCTAGACAGCTGTGTTTCCAGCTTCTAAATTTTATCTTGACTGTGGTGATAAAGATAGACTATCATTATGTGTGCCAGATTTTATGCATGTCTTTCTTTAAAGCATAAGTTTATGCTGGAAGGATCCTAGAGGTGCCCAGTGCTTAATCTTAGAAATACCAGTTCAACAGAAATGAAATACTCAGGAAACAAAACACAAATTATATTTCCAAAACATTTTTTTTTTTTTTTGTAATTTGACCCTCCCATGTAAACAGGAGACAATAAAACCTTCTGGGAGTCTTGTTAGCCAACAGTCCCCAAACTGCAATGAAAGAAGGATTTCAAAACTATTTCACAATTGTGTTTGGATGAAACATGTGTTTACTGTATGTAAATGAACAAGACATTCTGTTCTTTTAGGGTTCATCAGATCCTCACTGTCTTAGCTGGTTTGGCGTGTGCAGGAAAGTGGGTCTTCAGAAGGTGCTAGACAGACAATTATTTTTCAGTGGACATTTCCATACTTTACCAAAAAAACCCAATTTTAGTGCAAATTTTTGCCTCAGAAGTCATTTAACTTGACCTTATCTTATTTTTCTTGCTAGAAACCATAATAAAATAAGTTATTTAATGAAAGAGACATGGAGGCACAATTTCCCATGACAATGAATCGCTGTTGCATAGCTCTCATTGTCAAGCAGCATATACCCAAACTGTGACTACTCCCAACTGCTTGAAGCTGTTCATTTCTCTGTACAAGAATTTCTTTTAATAGCTTGGATGCCTACATATAGCCAGTCCCTGGCATGTCATGTGTACCAGCAAACCTCTTTCCAATTTGCAGAGGGAAAACCCAGGATCCATGGCAGACTGGTCAGCTTCACTTTTACCCAGTCTTTGTGCAAGGAAGCTATGCAATAATTCACTTTATTTCTTTATTTCTCTGTCCACTGTTATGATACCATTTGCTGATTTAGGGAGGTTTCACTGTTGTGATGGTGGTTTGTATCTTGGATGTTTTATCTGGGTGCAGAGAAAAAAAAACCTAATTGGGACTGCAAGTATACAGTACCCAGGCCAAAAATACGTGCTGTTTTGTGAGCTGTGCTGCAAGGGTGACTGCTGTGGATCAGAGCCTGGGGCACTGCTTGGGGGTGAAATAAAGAGCATTTTATTGTTCTTCAGCCTCTGTATTGTTGTGCCACCACCTCCACTGTTGCTAGAATTCCAGCTCAGGCATACATGTTCACCTCTGCTGGAACAGAGGATGTGCCTCATGGAAACTGCTGATGGATCTGTTAATCCAGGCTAGCAATGGCCTTGTAGAGTGTTGAGGAAGAAGTGTGGAGTTAGACAGTGATTTATTGTTCCCAGGGCAGCAAGCAACAACAGTTGTTGTGTGCTTAGGCTGCTGACACAACCCTGTAACCTACAAAATTCCTCAGTCTGAGCTGGCTTTTGTTCTTTCCACCTCTCCATGCAGGTACTCTGGCTAGGCTGGCCATCCTTGGCTGAGGGCTACAAGGAGCTGGGAGGGAGAACAGCACAAGTGATCCCCTGCTCTGGGCAGGGAGTCTTAGTGATAACTGCTTTTATTGCTGTCTTTCATCTTCATCTTCATTTCCATCTTTGTCTTCATAAATCTTATGACTTCAAATCACTTCAAGATGATAAAAGCATGTTTGTCAGGAAATTTTGCTCTGTGTCATGAAAAGAGTATTTTTTAATTTGTTCTTTGTGTGAATATTGAATTGATTGTTTAGTTTCTTTCCTTGCCTCAGTCCCACGCTACTCATATTTCTAGGGAGGGAAAAAACCAAACCTTTTTTTTTCCTTTTGCAGCTTTATAGCTGGGATGTTTTTCTGCTTAGCAAACACAGTTTAAATTATACAGGCATCTTTTCCCAGTTTGCTCTCTCTAAATCTAAATCTCATCTAAAGCCATCAAAATACTGTACCATCACCGGTCCAGCAATGTTTTTTGCAGTAACTCTCAATTTCAATATTGCACTAAGGAAAAGTGTTACAAATGTACTAACTCCCTTGCAGGGTCCACTGGTACCATTTATGAAATGTTAATGTCATTAAGGTCATCATTTCCTCCCCAGGCAGGCTTAAAGTGGCTGGTTTTGTGAGATCCTGAGTATCAAAAAAATTCCTTTCTTTTGCATCTGAATTCTGTTGTTTTTCTTTGATAGGTTGCAGTACTTTGGTTATTGTGGACTGTTTTTTTTTTTCAGACTTAGTTTGCTACCTATTTATTTGGCTACCTAGAAATCCAGCACAACACTGAAAATATTTTCAAATAGGAAATGTAACTAAATACCTAATAAATGTCTGTGAAACCTCCTCCAACCCATCCCAATATCAGCTGGTTTACATTCATATGGTAATACAGAATAGAGCTACCCAAGAGAGAAAAATTATTTTAAAATAACATGTGAATACTTATTTAGTCATGCACTGGCAGCCTTGGTACAAAAGCGAAGCACACTTGAAAAATCTTTTTTGACATTAGATGCAGGGATTAATCCCAACAGTTACACATAGATGATTCCCATATCTTGTGGCATTTGAATGGCTGTCAGATACAAAGCATCTTTTAGAAAGACTTAATTTGGTTTTTGGTATGGATTTTTATTGCCTTATTTACTTTGTTCCGTCTCCCTTATATGCTCTATTCCTATCAGTCTACCTCTTTTCCCATTTATTATGTTATTCACACTAAAATATGGATTTTGCAGCATCTGTCTGTTCCAGGATGTTACCTGCTCTCCTGCCATCTTTTCTGTCTCTTTATATATTTTATTGTTTTGCAGTCTTTTACCCATGTCCTACATAAGCCAAGTTTGGGTATTTTGCTCTCACACCCTGATGTTCAGCCTGCTTTGTGTAATAGGAGGATGGGTCCCACAGCTTCCAGTCTAAAATATCATGTTGGAATTCAGGCACATCACCTCCTTCATGGTCCCAAATACTACAGTAAGTAATTGGAAATTGCTCTTAATTAAATGTTCAGCATCAGTGATAGCACTTTTAGTTATTAGACTGGCTAACAGAGCTTAAACCACAGGTGGTTAAACCATTCTAAAAGTATCTTTACACTAGATATAACTTTCAAACATGCTAACTGGGCTGAAGTTTTCTGGAGAAGGCAGGACTTGTGCAAGGCTCTTATTTGAGAGCCTTTTGCTCTACATGAGCCTAGCCTCCCACTTCATCCAGTTCACAGTCCCTTGCTGTTCTTCACACTGGAGGAAAGGGAGTTTCCAGATATTTGATAGAGTCTGTTGTGCTAATTCAAAATCTCATTTTATGATAGAACTATTATTTCAAATGGGCTCCGTTTCATCTTTTCCCAGAGCGAAGCTTAAAAATACAGAGTCTCTACAGGGGAGAAGCAGGAGCTGGGACTGCAGAACTGGGCTACTGCATCTGTTGTTCAGGGTAGTGCTAACTCAAGCAGCAGTGTGGGTATCTCACATAATCCAGATTTATAGGTATGAGTAGCACACAATAAGGCCCAGCAATCTGCAGCTCTGCACTCTCTTGGGGTGGTGATAGGGGCTGGGACTCTTAGAGCAGCCCAGAGCCACTGCAATGTCCCTGCTGTTGGCTCTAGGGCAGAGGTGTGGCTGCTGTTACCCCAGAGAACACAGCACAGCATTGCTGGCCATGAGACTTCCCCACACACCTCTGTACCTGTGCATATTTCTACATACACACCCATAGGCCACAGAATTTTATGGACTCGTCAGACACTAAAGGAGAGACAGCTGAGGAGGCTGTTGGCACTGGGGATGAGGAAGAGACACTGAAACAGGTCTTAAAAATGGTTCAAACTGTCCACATCAGAGGATGTGAAAGGGGAACTTGCCACAGGGTAGGCAGTGACCACATCCTCCAAATGTGCACAATAAAATTATGCTGAGACTGCTTTCCCAGAAATACCCCAGAAAGTCCCTGTCTCCTGACTGGCTCCTTGTCTTCTCTTAGTCATAACTCTGAGATAGTGAACCTGAATATAGTAACTGGGATGCAGCTTTGGATGAACAAAACATCAGGATGGCAATTTGAATTCATCTGTGATGACAATCACAGCAAGAGCAAAGGTATAAAAAATATGCAATAAAGATTTCATGACCTCCCTAGTCTTTGCCCCTTAAGCATTTACTCAGTTATTCTCCAGTATGCACACAACCTGGCCAAAAAATGAACTAAATATATTTTTCAATGTGCAGTCATCAAGATTTTGCTCAGGTACCAAAAGCCTGGAGACGTTTTAACTGAGAAATCCACTTTTTAGTGCTATTTGGCCATCAGAGTGAACCAGAATGTTATTCTTTAGCTTTTAGTTGTTTTCATTATTTATTTTTTATAATTATCCTTAGTCAACTATTAATTTTTAATCTGGACCTTTTCTTGTTTTTTGAATTTTAGAATTTGTTAAACAAGTTTCTGTCTCTAAAGCCATAATTAAGAAAGACGGCCAAGTAGAGAACTGATATAAAAGCAAATAGTTCTGAAATATCACTGATTGTAGCTTACAATAGACAAAAGTCCATCTGTCACTTTAATTGATAGATGCTAGGCCCTATTTCAAAAATTCAGGGAAATGAATAGTATTCAGTTAGTCTGACCATGCAAAATAAATAGCAATGCCCTGAAGACACACTAAAAACATATCAGGAAGTAGAACTGTTTTCTCTGTTTTAAACAACATTTCAGTCAATGGAAAAAAAGCCAAGGAATACATTTTTCCAGATGATTTAAGATGTAGTATGCTGATACTTGTCTTCCAATAGCAACAATTAAAATAGCTTTTGTGACACAGTGTAGATATTATTTCCACTATTAGACCATACTTTTGTAAGAGCAGGAGTTTATAAAAAAATGCAGTTATTTTTGTACACAAAAGCATTTGGTTTTTCAGAATATGTATGGGGATTTTTTTCCTCCCTTTTTTCCCCAAAACCTCTCACCAGGACAGTAATTAGTGATAAATCCCCACAAGAAAATTCAGCTCAGAACTCAATATGTAAGTCTCCAAACTTGAATATACTTTTATACTTCAGTCTTCTCAGAATGTTTTAAGGAAATGGAGTCTGACAGGCTACAACATCTTGCATTGTCAGTCAAAACTTCTCTAAAATCTGGTCTAATTCTTAGTTTGCAACTTTTATCAATAGCACTCTTTAAAACCAATAACAAATAATTAAAAAACACTGTGTAAACACAGAGGGTCTCCTCATTGAAGAAGTGCTTTGCAGGCTCTAGATTTGTATTTGATTTTATTTTCTAGTTTATAGTTTAATTCTATCAGCCAAATAAATAAATAAGTATGAATTTGAATAAATATGAATCTGTGATGCAGAGAAAAGCAATTGTATCACTTTAGTGCAGGAGGCTGGGTTCATGCTCAAAGAAAAAATGCTGTTTCTGCTCAGATGAATAAACAGATGAGAGGACTTCCAGCCCATGCTCCATCAGGAACAGTGGAAAGACATGCTCATAAAATTCACAAATGCAGAAAATAAGAAAAAAAAAATTACATTTTCTTTTCAGCCTTTCATTTTTTCAAAAGGAAGATACAAAGGAAATTTTTTAGAATGTTGTCAGAAACCTCCAGGGAACAGTGCTGAAGTTCCATGAGGGAGATCAGAGAAGCTGCTTTCCACATTCTTGGCAGCAGCTGTATCCCTGTCCTAGTGTAGCAGAGGTGGGTGTGTAAAAGTTGACCCACACTGGATCTTCACCTTCATGGCAGGTGACCATTATTAAAAATCATTATTTCCTGGCATGTACCACTCACTAGTATAAGGCTTTTATCTACATTATCCAGCTTTATTTTGCTGTAAATACTGATTGTTACTCAGTCCCTCAGTTGTTCTTGGCTGCTCATAAAGTCTAAAGTCTCTCATGTGGAGACAGAACTGTCCTGGGGCCATTCTACATTGCACCAGTAATGAAATGCCCCACCCCAGAAGTTCTGAAAGACAGACATATAATGGTAAGGAAGCTTTTCTTCCCCTCCTGTTGCAGACACAGTGGCCCCATGGACCTGAGCCAATGTTTCTGGAAGTATCAGTTTTGTACTAGAGATTGTGTTTCTTCTGAGACCTCCTCAGACACACAATTCCATCTGAAATCAGCTCTGCTTTTAGCTTTCACCTCCTGAATGAAATGACTCTCTTGGGCTTTTCTGATTTGCTTGGTAGCTTTATGAAATAATACCTTTTAGACTGTATTAAATAATCTGAGATTTATTAAAAATTGAAATAATGTCTTTTATACTGGATTAAATACATCTGAGAAAATTTTTACCAGTTCCTAAAGCAGGAAGATGCAGCAGTTGATACAGTTTCTATTCCAAATGCTAGCCCATCTCTTCGCTTTGTCAGAAAGATTTATGAAGGAGAGCAGGGGTCATGCTCATTGCAAATGTGCTTCTGCTAAAGCAGCATACTCCTGGAGGAATAAACACAGACAGTGCTGAATTACTTTGTCATCATTAGAAATTGTCAGAGTCTCATAATGTTCGTGAGAGCAGACAGGTTAGAACTGCACAGACCAGAAAATAAATGCTCACACTGAAAAATACACTGAACTCCTTAGTCCAGTGCACACAGCTTTCCTCAGCTGGGAGGAACGAGTGAGCTGGGCTGCTGAAAAGGAGCACGGGTTTTAGCTGCTTCAGTGGCTGAGGGAGGAGGTTTGCATGCACAAGAACTCTCCTTGGTGTGATAATTTCTCAGTGAATGGCTGAGGAACCTTTTTTTTTTTTTTGAGAAGTAACTCTGCTAAGTATTATAAATAATTTTCCAGAAAGTAGGGAAAACAGTCTTATAAGTATTAATGGATCATTTCAGTGCTCCAAAGGGGAGTTTCTATGCTTCACTTTTTTTGAATGTGAAAATAGGATGTGCATAAAGAAGCATGAAGAAAAATCATTCATTTGGCAAATATATATCAAAGAAATGCTATGTTCTTCTTGCCTCTTCTTCCTTATCTGTGAAGTTATTTCAAATACTAGCTTGAAAAGTTTTCTTTGCTTTTAAAAGATTAAAAGATTTTGCTTAGGCACTGTCTCATTCTTGAATGATGGTCTCTAATACTCCACTAAGGCTTTTGTGTACAATCTTGAGGCACTGGTGCTTGCTGGGGATGTGACTGCACTGCTCCACTTGGATCAGCTGGCTTCTTTTCCTCTCTGAAAAATATATGTACCACAGTGTAAATTGCTGCCACATGCTGTAAGTAATAGCAAAGCCATACTGTAATTAATAGCAAAGCCAGAAACTTTAATGGGCAACTTTAGCTAAAAAAAGCTGTAGTTTAAAAAATAATCCTTCCCGGATTCTAGACTGAAACAATTCATTCTGAGTGATGTTTTCCTGACTATCCAGCAATAATCTGGACAAGAGAGTTGTTTTATTTATAACTGGTGCCTCACAGCTTGAAGACTCAGGTGTGCCTGCCTCCAGTTCTTCCTTTGCTGCTCACAGTTCCAAACTCCCGATTTGTCTCCATTAGGACTGCAGCAATCCTTTGTAAATCTTTGCTGTGTCACCCTTTGAAAGATACTCATGGTGTTCACATTTTCTTTCAGGACAGAGACCCTTTCTCTTGTCCTTTCCTGTCTAATCCTGTTTTTCCTGAATTAGCCAGATATGGAGTGGGTTTGTCTGTCCAGGGCATATGAAGTGCAGCTCCTTGGGCCTTTCTGTGTCCCTGTGCAGAAAACACTTCACTTCTCTGTCTCCAAAGAAACTGAATTTTAATTGATAAAAGTGCTAAATCCACACAGGCAGGGCAGGTAAGAAAAATGCCCTGTTGAAGCTGTGAATTCAACTTCCCTGATACAAAGAGATCTCCTTTCTCAGGTTTGCCAAGAGCCATCACAAATGTTTATGGACTCAAAGGCTTTTACTGTAAAATAATTTGTTAGAATAAGTGATTTCAGTTGGTAGGGACCTACAATGATAATCTAGTTCAACTGCAACATTTTCTGATGTAATTTCCATTCAGTAAAAATTCAGGTATTTAATTTTACTTTGTTAGAATCAAAACCTTTCTCTATATTTTTGGAATATATTCACTGGAGGTGAGGAAAGATGAAAAAAATGCAACAAAATAAAAAAAAATATTCTTTACAGTTTGCTAGTAAAAATATAATATGTGAAATAAAACAGAATACCATGCTGCTGTACAACTGATTTTACGTTTCTGTCCATTTAGAACTTGTGAAAGATTTTGGGATTTGGGCACCAGTATGATTTCCATTTATCCATGAGGTGAAATATCAATCCTTTTTCTTTAACTATTCCTGGAAATATATTGTTCACTTCTGTACTAAGTTTCTGAGAAACAATGTTATTGTTCAAGCCATAATCACTCAGAATATGACAAATAATTAGTTGTGTCAATAATTCTGGGATCTTTTATATATATATGCATATATACATGTGCATTTAATCTAATATATAGTAGAGGTTAATTACAGAATCTTATCTGTAATCTACCTCTGCTGTTTCCCTTAGACTCAAAGAATGGTGTTGTCTTGAAAAAGCCTCAAAGGGAAGACATCTATTTATCATTGGTATTTTCAGTTCTTGGGGAGCTTATGCAGATATAGCATGCAAGGACCCCACTTGGCCAACCATTCAGATCACTCCTGTCTGAGAATTTATTGGATTTTGTGATTCTTTAGGTAACTAGAGCACCATCATGAAAATGAATGCAGGTAGAGTTGAGCTCCTCCTTGTCAACTGCTATGATGACAATAAGAATTTGGAACCATGTGACCATTTAATAGGGTTACAGCATAATGCAAGAGGGAAAAAAATAGAAAGGAAAAAACAGTGACACTAACATAGAAAAACATGTATTTTGATAGTTTGCTGAAAATTTCTGTGTCCTAGAATCTGCCAGAACTCTCTTGAGGCTTGTTCCTATCACTGCACTGATCCAAAATAACAAAGAATGCAGCACTTAAAATATTTGGCTCATAGGAAATAGCTTGCTAGAGCAGGAGGCAGCTTTCTTGTGCACATTTTTCATAACCTGCTACAAAAAGATCAAAACATAGTGAAGGACGTGTATTCAGTTGAGAAATGTTAAAAATGCCACTTCTGATGTAAGACATACTTTTGATATTGTATCTACAGCACATCTAAAACTGTCAGGCTACAATGAAATTTGTCACCTCTATTTTACACTTGTATTAAGTTAGAATGTGACAATTGACCTCTAGTAACACCAAGTTTGACAATTCTTATACATATAAGTGTTACCAGAGTGATTTTATAAACCAAGGCTGTCAAACACATCCTGTTGTAATCTTTTGGGAGAGAGAATGCTACACTGTATTTTTTAAGGCAGTATTTTTACTGTCTTACAACTCTCCTCAGGTCATATTAAATAATTTGCAACGAATTATTTTGTTAGGCAGAAAAGCTTGTCAGTGCTGAAACTAAGAATTGCTCTGTCAAATTAGAAGTGCAGGAATATCTAATATGTAATTGAATCTGTGTATCCTTTGAAAATGAAATAACTGATCTAAAAGTAAGCAAAGTGAAATGTTCAAAAGTACAAGAGACAAGAGGTATCCTGCTAGCTTCTAACTTAAAAGCCATGAGAGTGTGGCTCAGGCATGTGCACGGAATTCTGCAGTTCACTTTTCCCTTTTGCCCACTGGTACTTCTTCAATCCATCTGAGCCAAAGGTTGGTGTCTGCTTGACTCCACCTCGACTGCCTGAGCTGAATTCTCTGCTTAAAGTTAGATATATGCCAGAGGACAAAGCTTAACTGGGCTTTACATACATGATTTACACCAAAACACCTTGTAAATACTGAAAACAGTGATTTGGTGTTTTCTGCTCTATTGCCAATACTTTTGGGAAAGCACAGAAATATGTCTAGATCAAATGCAAACAGACCGAAATCCTATTGCACTCCCTAAAAACAGGGAATTCTCTCTGAGAGTTGCAAGGAAAAAGAACTACCTTTGGTATGCTGATATAAACTTTGGGTGAAATCTAAGAAAAAATGCAACTTAGGACAAAGCATTTTTCCTACACTTTCTTATCAGAAAAAAAAAAAAAAAAAAAAAAAAAAAAAAAAAAAAAAAAAAAAAAAAAAAAAAAAAAAAAAAAAAAAAAAAAAAAGTTAATTAGGTAGAAAAAGAAATTAATAAAAAGAACAGGAAAGGAGCCTGACAGCATGCAGGGCATTACTGGGTGCCAGCTGCCATTAGTGGAAAGCAATAAGCAAGATAGCATCATACCTGGACCATGTACTTCATGCAAGAAGGGGGATCAGTAGGAGACAAGTCACAAGCCACTGCACTTCCAGGTCACCCACTTGTTTAATTTTACAGTTTTTATCTTAAGTCAGAGCTCTGTATTTTAAGAGCTGATAACATTGTATAATTAACCTGATTAATGGGTGTAACTCTAGCTCAAGCCTTTAGGAGCCTCCATATCTCAGTGCATAATTCTTTTCCTTGTGCAGTCTGTCACCTGTCAGCAGTGCCTAAGGCCAGTCTAAACCAGGCTTCACTCACCTGCTGGCCTGTGCTTTGAGATCCTTTGTCAGAAATCTCTTTCTGGCAGTTATTTATAGGTCAACATTTGGGTGTGCTAATTGCAGGCAGGACCCCTGGAACGGTAACTAAACAGTCATTGCTCGTGCTGTGAGGAGAAATGATCATGTGAATTACCAAATCTCATTAATGTGCTGCTTTTAGACATTTTGAACAAGCACTGTTGCACTTGGATTGCGGGAAGGGCTGCCCTGTCAGAGCTCTTGGTGAATGTCTCCATCTCTCATTAAATTTGGGGTGATATTACTATCCTTCTGGTGTTCTTTCAAAACTTTATTCCAAAATAGAAGTGCCTTAATCTCCCTTCCTTTTCAGGAACTTTTCCTATGAGCATTGATAGAGCACACAGGCTCACCTATGTTATACCAGTCAGACTCTGATTCCTGAAAGGCACTTTTACCTGACATCGCTGTGCTTTCTGGAGCTAAGCTCAGTTAATGTGAGCTCATTAGCAAAACCTTCCCTATTCCCCAAATTCCTCTTGGTACTGATGCTAACTTCTTGAGAATGGACTATGATCCATTGAGGTTCTTCAAATGATGTGGCAATTAATCCTCCCTCTTTTGCTAAAACCTCTTATTACCCAGATCTGGCAATTCCCTTCCCACTGCAGTGTTTCATCATATTGGATGTGAGCCCAAAACACCTGCTGCACTGGGCAACACCAAACCAGGGCATTTCAGTCAGGGCCTGACAGATTGTTCTGTCAGAAGTAGTGCAAAAGCAAAGGTATTCAATTTTGTCTTTCTAAGCTGCATTGATGCTGACACCCATGAATTTGTTTTCTTGTTGTTAATACATCTATAAACTATCATTGTATCTTTACTTCTTGTTTTATAATAGTCAGAAGCTGTTTGCAGTTTGATAACATGAAATGTTCCTGTTGGACAGAAATTAAATTTTGCTTTGGTTCAAACAGCTCTCCCTGTTAATTGTCATGGTGTTTTGGAAAAGTCTGTTAGGCTTGTTTAGTTTTATTTGTTTAAGTCGTGCTTAACACTTGCTATGCTTGACTGTCTGTTCACGTCCACATGCGTAAATTCAGAGTAACTGCTGTAAAGCCAATGGGATTTTACTTACATTGAGTTATAAGAGAAAGAGAAACTGCAGCTTCAAGGCTGAGTCTTTAATCACATTGACATCCAGTGGATTTGGCTTTTTATATCAAGTCCTGCGTTTCTTTAACAGGTATTAATAACCAGTTAATACAACCCGATGAAGAAAGTAGGTGCCCCAACAGATTAAAAGTAGTAATCAGAGAATTACAAAATAAGTCTTCTTTTAGCAAGAATATTTGTCTACTTCACAATTAAGCTCCCACATGATCTTGCTCAGATTTCTTCTAAAAACACCTCTGTATTTATATGTCAGTATTGGAATATGTTCAAGGTCAATTTACAATTCTGAAACAACCCACATTTCTATAAAACAACAATTACTGAGAGCACTTAACTCTGCAATGATCATATTTGGAGTATTATGAATTAAGAAGTGCGAGTTTCTGATCCCAAGTACCGTCTCTGCGGCTTATGAAGGTTCTTTGTGACTTATGGGTATGTACAGATGACTTCACTTCTGATGTGATTGTCCACCTTTAGCATTTGGACTTTCTGCTTGTTTGCTGTTTGATAAATGAGATTCTGTCAACATGACTGGAACTCTTGTAGTCCATTTCTGCATACAAGGTTGAGTAATTGGGGGTCATTACTGGAGCTGTTAAAAGCGGAAATAGAGATAAGGGAATCTGTGTCCTGAAGGCACACAGTACCCTGAGTGCCTACCAAAAATAGAAAAAGTTTAAATGAAAACAATGCAACTTACAGGAACTGCACAGAGCAGATAAAAATACAGCCTATCCAGCAGGTGAAAAGTGGCAGTGGCAGACCCAAGGAGTGTGATTTTTAGTTTATCTATTGTTGAACACAGGCCCATATGCTGTTGTAGTATGCTGTAGCTGTTGTAAGAGACCGGCCATTCAAAACAGCACTTCTACCAGCTCCAAAGGATGGATGACTTTTCCTGCTGGGGGACAAGAGTGTGTTGATGTTTACCAATAAACAAAACTCAGGAATATTGCTGTGAAGGAGACATTTCATCCAATGGGCAGTGGTTGCTTTCCAGCAAATAGTATTTTACCCCTAAGAGATGCAGGAAGTACTTTGACCATGCATATACACCACACTCTGTCAGATCTGCTCTGGAGAAGTCCTTTCTTTGGGTGCTCAGATTCCCTCCAGAGCAGATGAGGGGCAGATCGCTTCATTCTCCCATGTACTTTGCCATTATTATCCACAGGTTTTGCATCTAGAGATGGAGTCTTACAACACTGGTTAATGAAAGCTGTAAGGTCACTTTACCTCTTTGTCTAAAAAAGAATTTACACTCCTGGAGATGCTGAAAAATTAATTTTGGCATCCTTGAAGTGAAATGGGGTGGGGGAGTCAGGGAAAGGGCAGGGGGGATGTTTATTACCTTATCCTTGCCAGAAAAGCTACAGGATAATCTTTCTGGGCACTATTAGTGGTTGAGGTGAACTGAATTTATGGCACATATTCACTTGCTTATTTTGGAAGGGTATCTGAACTCATATATATTGGAATAGAGTCCAAGATGCCACTTCTGGCATTTAAACCCCATAATGAATCACAAGTTGAGGATATGATTCAATATCTTAAATTGCATTATCAGATTTGTGACTCATGGTTAATGACACCAAGTCTGGCAGGATTCTAAATGATGCCTTCAGGAACAACAATTTTTGATCATTTTTCTTGTGGTCAGGAGGTGAAGGTGGTGTGCACTGGGGTCACAGTGCTGTGTTACTGCAGACAACCAGCGTGTTGCCAAGGAAGGGCTGTGTTCCAAAACCACTTGCAAAGGGCTATCCTCCCTAACTCTCACCAGCAGTTCCACACCATACCAAGAATTTCAAAATGAGGTTCCCTAAATATATGGCACACGTGCATACTGTGTACATGTTGTTGCAGGTAACAGTAAAAATGCCTTTTATCCCTCTGTTTCCTCTGCTTCTCAGGGTACATAGCAGCAGAGAGGCAACACAAACTCCCCCAATCTCTGCACCAGCATCCTGGTATAGGTATCTTTCCTTGCTAGGCTGACCTATACCCCTGACTGGCAGGAAGTGCAAGACAGGCCAAATGACAATGTCTCAGATGTGTGCTGCACAGCTAGCAATCACTGCACTAGCATGAGGAGCTGGGGATCCAAGCTTCTTAAAGCAGGCTTTTCTTACAGGAAGAAGAAATGAAAATCAAGAAAAATGGCATTTTTAAGGAAGCAGATTGAGAAATAACCAGCTGCAACTGTGGGTTGGAGGAAATTCAGATGAAAAGGAAGAAAGTGAACTAACTATTCATAATATAGCCAAATTAAAGAAGCCTTTGAGTTACCTTTGAGTCACCTTACCTTTTGCCAATTTGAGAGGAAATATGCTATACCCAGTGGTATCAAAGGCTGTGCTGAGATCCAACCAACAGCAAATAGTAATTTCCTAGTTTTCATTGCATATTTAGTTATCTTTACAACATAACCACAGGAATGATAGCTTGGTCTCTCTAAGGACTACTCCACACTAAAACTATAAACGATGATGTAAGTCAGGTATCATAGAAAATGTCTGTGAAAGAATATGAAAGAAAGAAATTGTAAACAGCCCCTTTCTTGTGAACTTTGTCTACAGATGCTGGCAGACACAAAGTCATTCAAGCGGCTTTGCTGCAAGAAGGTCTCTCAGATCTTAAGGTCACATTTGGGTAACACCATTCAGCAGAAGACAGTGTGCTTCTAAACCTCCTTACATGATTCAGACAGTGAATAGTGCCACCCACATCTGATCTGTGTTTGGCTAAACTGCCAAAACATTAAAATCTGTGAAGGAAGCATCCTACTGAATTTAAAATGGGTGTCTTGCCTTAAGAGAGCTGGTCTTAGACCAAACATTCCATGCTGGGGGAAGCCTAGGACAACTCAAAGTCTGGACTAGGTAATTAATAGGAAGTTAACTAATTTCCTCATTACCGTCTCCTGTTAAATACTAAAAGGCACAAAGCTAGTGTGTGCAGTAGCAGAGGACATGCTAATTGGGAAATTCTCCACCTCGTGTCATTTCAATAGGAAGTCTGTTCTTTCAAGATGTTACAGACCTGGGTTCTGAGCCAGCAAGGCACAAACCCCCCTCATGGATGGCAGACCTAATGTGCTTTCTGACTCTTTCAGCTGCCAGGTCTTCTCACAAGTATTCTTGTGCTTTCTTTCCAAATGGCCAGTGAGGCTCAATGAAGCCACAAAGCCACAAAAACATCTTCCTTTCACTCCTTCACTAAAGCTCAGCTCTCCTTACCGGGCGTTTGGCGGCAGTTAATTTCCCAATGCACGAGGGCTGTTGCTATCCACACTGATCAAATATTGGGTCATGGTTTCTGTGTGATCCTCCTGTTTCATGGACCCATGTGTTACCTGTGTGGTTGTAAATGCAGCATGGCAGGAACTCACAATCTCTGTTCACAGCCAAAACCTAAAATTATTGTCCAGGAAATGTCTCCTAAGCTTAATAGTAAGAAAACTACCAGTGCTCATGTAGAAACAATAAGAACATCCTGAGCAGCCCTGAAAGATTGGGAAGAGGCTGATCAACATCCTGAAGAATAATTTTTTTTCCTAACAAACATGAGCAAATTGTATCTATGCCTCA
Source organism: Aegithalos caudatus (assembly GCA_013389925.1). Classification (NCBI taxonomy): domain Eukaryota; kingdom Metazoa; phylum Chordata; class Aves; order Passeriformes; family Aegithalidae; genus Aegithalos; species Aegithalos caudatus. The sequence goes on from WEIU01015186.1 coordinate 209,020, forward strand.
AGCTGGCAGGAGAGAGAGCAGGCTGGATACAACAGGTAATTAAGATGCATTACTTAGTTTTTATATCAGGAATTGCTCTCATTTCTTTCTTCTATGTTATGATCCCTTTATCGATGCTCAGGTAATATTTATTTTCTGTGTCTTGGGCATGTCACATCTTAGTGTAAAAGAAAGATATTTTAGCATCATCTAACATGATGGTTTACTTTGTCCAGGCTGGTTAAAATGAGTCAAAATCCAAGCAAGAGGTGCCACATGTTCAGTGCTTTCTCTGCTGTGAAGTGGTGGTCATATTTCAGACTCAGATAGAACAGATGGGCTTGGTGACAGCTTGACTGGGATACACACTTTGAAACCTGTGCATTTATCTGGAGGGGAATTTGTTGGTTTGGTACAATCATTTTGCATTTACACAGATCTAAACCTTCAATTTGTGCTTTTGTTTAGGAACAAGCACTTCAGTCATAGTAACCAATTACTATGGTTATAGTGGGCCTGAGATTTTTTTTTTATTAAAAGAAACCCTTTTGCTATTTACACCAGTAGCAATAGTGAAAATCTGGAAGTGACAAGCTTCTGTTGGAAATCATGTGTTCACTGGGATTCTCTTACATCCCAGCTCTGGCACACAGGGGGTTTTTTTTCCAACATTAATTCTCCCATTTCTAAAATGAGCTTCCAGTCAACCTCACATCTTTACTTGTACCCTTCCAACAGCACTTACCTAAACTAATGTTTTTCTTTAACATAACAGCAATTTAAAATCAAACTCAAACACTGTATTATAAACCTAATATACCTGCACCATGGGCAATTTGTTTTACTTTTTGCCCAGTTTAGTCCAAGAAAAAGAATGTTCAGATTTGTGTTCCTTTCAGGACAGATAAAATAAAAAGTGTATTAAAAAGCAGTGTCACTATACCACTAAAGGGGAGCCAGGATATTCTCCCATCTCCATTTGAAGATCAAGTCTTTGAGAGTAAGGTCTGACATGGGGCTAGCAGTGATTTCTCTGCTGGCCTTTCCATCATATTTAGTTGCCACCATTGCAATGCAAACCCATCTTTTCAACATACTTTCATTCCGAAGAGCTTAAAGCCTTCCTGTGGCATTTTATTTACCATCACACCAGTATTGTGAGGGGGTCATTCATTAAGATATATGATACAAAAAGAAAATGAAAAAGAGAAAAGCATGAGAACAGCAAGAGTTCTATTCCCACAGACTTTGCAGTTTTTCTAACCACTGCCCCAGGGAGCTCCAGGAATATGATGCATCTATTGCTGCTGCTCTTTTGTCCTCCGACACTGATCTGTTGCCCAATAAAATATCTCTCAAAAGACAGCATGGTGTCACAGCTGGTTTAGAACCTGAGAAAACCATCTCTTTGCATAAACAGGCTCCATCTTCCCTTTGTTCTTTAAGAAATGTACCCAAGGATGTATTTTCATGGTTTTATCTGCTAACCAGTGTCCTCCACTTTGTACAAAGCACAACCAGAGAGTCATTAACACAAGTGAAGGACATCACATAATATAATATCCTCTGCTCAGCCACCTATTTTACGTACTTTTGTACTTGACTGAGTGGATTAGGTAAAGTACAATAATTTATAAAGAAAGACTTTCATACAAAGAAACTTATTTTCTTTTGTAGTTTGTTCTTTTCTCTGTCATGTCTCTCCTCCCTCCTACTGCAGTGAAAAGGGTACATTAAAATTAATATTCTAAGCTGGGATTTTCAAAGCAGACTATGGCAGTAAAGTGTCCAAAAGCCACTGACATTCAATGGGAGCTAAGTCCTTAACCTCTTTGAAAATTCTTAGTCCAAATCCATTAAAGCATTCTTCAAAGAGATAATATTCACAATTCCAGGAGTAATTTTCCTAACAGTCTTTTATTCTCATTTCTGACAGGCCCTTCCTCCCTAGATCCAAACCCCCCGTTGAGGTACAAAACCAAATTGCTTCCATGTCCCTTGTAATTCAGACCTCAGCTTTAGCTCTGGTTCTTTTGAGGCATTTTTTTTTTATATTTAACGATACACAACAATTTGTATCTAGAAGACACAAAATGCGATTCTTTAATAGTGCTTTCCCATCTCTATCTGGTCTCATCTGTCTTTATATGTCTTATAAATGGGTGTAACAGGGGCTTTATAAATGCACACCAGTTCATCCAGATATTTTGACTCCTTACTCTGAAAAGAAAATTCACATATTGTGTTTTTCTGCTTGTGGTCACTTCTGTTATTTTGACAGGAATTAATTCATCTCCACCAGTCTACATCCCATTTGTCAACCTTTCCTTCTAAGACACACTGCTACAGCAGTTGTAAGTTGTCACGTTATTTACTTCAGTCATTTATACTGATTTTTCCCCTCACATCCCAGCAATCATAGCATGAGAAGACCTCACTGATTAAATGAATCAGGTACAGAAAATGTGATCTGACCAGAATTTTTGCAATTAGTGATACAAATACCCTATCAGAAGGCAGATTGGATTTGCATTGAAAGTCAAAGGATGCTGTAAAAACAAACCCTTACTGAGAATCTGCTACACTACATTGACACCTTGTGGCTGGTTCATCATAATGCAAAGTATTCACCCAGACTAGTAGGAACAAGAGTGAGTAAAATGTAAAACCTTTAGGGAAAATATTTTAATTTTAAATCCTCGCAGTGAACAGGAGCATAATGAAAGGAATTGATCAAGCTCCACTTTAAATCTCAGTCTGATCCCAGCCCAAACTCAAGTATGTACGTTCTTCAGTGCTGAACACAGAACCAAGACCGATACATTTCTGATTTTCACTACAATTCAGAGCTCTGTGGGATCCAGCCTTGAAGTGTGTGCCCCAAGCTTACCTCAGACTTCTCTTCTCCAGCTGACACGCTGTATTTCAGCTTCCATACTGAAGATAGTGGGACAAAGAATGAACAGCTTTTGTTGCAGCGGTATCTGCTGCCAAAATAGAATGAGATTAAAATTACATTTACAGAATGAAATGCAAACTTTAGAGTGTGCATGTGAAAAAACACTCTAGAAAGGTCAAACAGAATGAAGATGCAGCATGAGCAGTCTTTTTCCCTGCTTGCTTGCTGGAGAGGAAATGGCACAGTGCAGGACGCCTGTTTCAAACAGGCAGATGGGCTGTGACATAAACCCGAGACAGCTCATCTGCTCAATATGTAATCATCGTGTTTGAAACCATTTTCCTACAATCTTCCTGAGTTCTACCATGAGTTCACATAGGAAATGAACTGCTGAAATGTTAATAAAGGGAAAGATTTGAAAAGGATTCAGATAAATTGGTTACAAAGAGTGCTCTGGCCAGCAGTCAGTGAATCACTAAGCAACATTCAGTGATTTCTCAGGAAGGCTAAATCCATCATGCCTTTTAGACAAATAATCAAATAAAAAATGCTAAACCTCACAACCAAATTACCCTTCCCCAAAACCTATTTAATTTGCTTTAGTTCATTCCTTTACAAATCTGGATACTCTCTGTATCAGTCAGCATCATCACATGACACTCTAAAGTTATTTCAGTGCACACTTGAATCATGACTTTGGTGTTCTGTGGGAAAATACTCTTCCACAAAATAAGGGCTAATTATGGAGTTTTTGAGGATGGGGGAACTGGACATCAGGGAGTCCCTCCTTTCTCCTGCTTATTTTCTCCATGAAATAATGAGATGAGTGAGGCTGCTTGGAGACCCTGCTGCTGCCTTGGCAGAGGTGTCAGAGTTACCTACAGATGGAAAGGGCAATCACACCAGGATCCGTGGTGGTGCTCTGGTGTCTGTGGACCCTGAACACTTCTGGAATGCCTTTGGGCAAGAATGGCTGAGTTGGGGAGCTGCCTGCACTGACAGCAAGGGCCTGGTTCCAAAGTCAAGGATATGAAAGGGAGGGAGAAGGGGGTGGGAAGGATGCCTGGACTAACTGCACCCATTTCCATCTCCATCCAGAACTCAACAATTATTGTTTTGAGGTTTAGACAGTTTAAGGGTTATTAGCTTCCTGTGTCTAATTTTATTAATTAAGAAAAGATTTGGTCTTTTGGCCACATGGGAATTTACAATAACACAATTCCATGAGGATGTGGTTGGGAGTTGAGTGATCTGTGGCTCGGCCCATGGGAGAGCTTCCAGAAAAGCAAAGATCTGCTGGATAAACCCTGTCCCTTGCCATTGATCTCAGCCAAGTAGCCTCAGCTTAAGGATAGCCATTAATAATAAACAACCTGCAAAACTTTGTTAGTTCAAATTCCGCTAGCGTGAAATGATGATTCTTTAAAAAGTATGACAGTAATCTATTCATTGCCATGGAACAAGATGTAATTTTAAAAATTCCTCCAACAATAACTTAATTAAATATATTTTTGTTCTAAACTGGCTTTTTAAAGATTATTTAAGTTAATTATTTAGTCACTACAAAACTGTAGTTCAATGCAATAATAAGTATCCTTAATACTGCCATGCAAGGAGCTACTGGAGAAGAAAGCAGTCTTGAGGAGATGTATAAAGGCAGCATGTCCTAAACAAAACCTGAAACCTCATGTCACTTCTATGGATGCAAATAGATTGTGAACTTCTCTCATCTCTCCATACATAATTATTGTCAGTATTCAGAAAAAGAAAAGGCAGCTGAAATTATAGACCCTTTCCTCTCTGAGTTAAAGAAGGAGTGGTGTTTGGAGGAAGGTGGAAAAGGCATGGAAAATGTTCTTGAGAGTCAAAAATCCTGAAGTACAGCAAAAAGCTGCAACTGCCCTCCAGAGCAGTGAGGACACTGCACATCCCAGCAACAGGGTTCTTTCCTACTCTTATCTAGGAGTGATATGTACAACCTGTTGCATTGTAACACAGAGCTGTGGCCAGTCCATGTGTTCTTTGCATTAAAAGCAGTTTTCAGTCCTAGCAAGCTCTTCAATAGAATTCTTCTTTTAACATACCCAGACCTCTTCATCATGGCACACTATTCCCAGCAGCCAAATTTGCACAAATGCATTGTGATTTGGAGACTGAGATAAATTTACTTACATACATGTGAGCTGTCCTATGCCTGTTGTCCTCAGTGACTGTGAAATTTTCCAGGGATTTTAGTTTTTAAATTTACTAAGCCAGAACAACCAAGGAATATATTCCAGGCCACACAGAAAGTCTGTGTTAGGGAAGGTATATCAAGGTAATGCTCTAAAAACAACCAAAGTTCCCTTTTCCTTTCTTACTCTTCTCTATAAAGAACTTAGGAAATCTTTTCACTCCCTTTTAAATCCCTGCCTTCCTACCCTTTGGAATCCTGCCCAAACCCCTTCCTGCCTACCAGATATTCTCACATCCCCTCTGCTCTGCTCTTCAGATAACTACAGGAGTGAGCACAGCGGCTGCCTGGATGACAGCCATCAACCCAGCCCTTTCTGCTCTGTGGTTTACCCAGCTCTTGCAATGAATACATATTGACTCATGAAAATGATAACAGATGTGAAAAAATTACAGCTTTACCACCTGTTGCTAGTGTAATGGATTTAATTACTGGCAGACTGCTTGAATTATTTTGAGGTCTTTTACAAAAGGAAGATTTCTTTCTCCCCTGTGGGAGATCCTTGTTGAGAAAATTGTGGTTCCATAAAGGCAATTCACTACAGGGGATAACCCTACACCACAAAACCCTCTGGTTCCTTACATATTCCTCCCCACCAGGAATTTTCCCTTGCATCGTTCTCTGATGTGTTAATTATTTCTTTGCCTAATTGACCTGCTGAATTTATCTCAGTTATATACTTTCAAACTGTCCTTAAACTGACCATAATTTTAGCAGTTGCTTTGCCCACCACACTGGTGTTCACCCTTATACTGATGGGTGCTTTTGCTACCATCATTCACACAGAGAGAAAAAGCTGTAAGACTCAAGCCATACTCACCCCAGGTACCCATTGCAACTGGAAAGATAACTGCAAACACATCCTGCATGGGCAGTTTTTCATTCCAGCTCTGACCTTGTTCAGTGAAATCCTTTCTACTCAATATCTGTATGGGTATCTGAAAATTTCTGTATTGCTACTGATAAATATGAGACAATGGATTTAATTGAGGACTAGTATGTTTGAGCAAGGTTCTATCTTCAGTATGAGCTCGAGTTTGGGAGACTGGGAAAGAATATCTTTATTTATAGCATGTGGTCTGCTGAGTGGCCATTAAGAGGTTAAACTGAGCTTCTTGATTATGGATTGGCCTCAGAGTGCCCAGAGAGAGAAGGCAGAGGGTAAGCAGTGCTACACTATCTATTCACTGGTGGGAGAACTTGCTCTAGGACTTGTTTGTAGAAAATTGTGACTGAGTCCTTTGTTATCTGCATCAACTGAGAAGATCTGTGTGGGCACTTATAGATTCTCTCTGGTTAGGGAAAAAAAAAAAAAGAATAAGGCAACCCCTGCATGCACAAGAATCCACTTTCTGCCATGTTGTAACACAAAAGTTCAATGAGAAAACAGCTGACATGAGACAGATGACTTATGGGTATGTTTATCCCACTGAAAAGTACCACTGTGTTTCCAGACTGTAGATATACTGTCAATTTAAAATATACTTGCTTAGTTAAGTGGGAGCTGTTGGAAGAGCAGTAAATGGCATATACCTGTGACCCCAGAGACAAAGAGAAAGAAAAACATGGAACCAGCAAAAAGGTAGCACTGAGGGCCTTAGCAAGCAACAAAAGTGGGCAAAAGTATGTGTTCGATCTCAACACATATGCTGCTGAATTGTTGCCAAATAAGAGCTAGAAGAAAGTAAAACCAAATGGAAGAAAAGGAATGGGAAAGCATAATGCAAAGAAGATGTAGTCTACCTCCCAGTTTTCTCTCACTTTTTCTCTCCAACCCAAATTTTCTGCATAGAGTGGTGTATTTAATTTTATTTAGCATCATTGTCAGCTACGGTGAAAGGTAATTTGTGCCATCATTATCAGCTTTGTCTTATTGACTGCAGTCTGCAGCTCAGATTTTGCATGTCTTTTGCCTAGTAAGCTCTTCCCAGTCCTATTTTTTGTCATTATAGGACCATCAGTAGATGTTTTGTGTAGTTAAAAAAAAAAAAAAAAAGAGAGAGAGAGAGAGAGAGAAAAGAAAAGAAAAGAAAAGAAAAAGAAAAATGAGAGAGAGAGAGAAGAAATATAGAAGGAAAAAAGGCTTCTTTAAATTCAGCTGTGTGCTCTTCAGGAGACTGATCACTCCTCCTGAAAAGACATATCAGGGGTTGCTTAGCAATAGAAAGATGGCATCCTGCCTGTCAGATGGCCCTTTTCAGATTTTTTCCTAGATAAGTACAATAATTGGAGGGAAGCATCTTTTGTGGCTGGCCGCCCCCTTGCAATGTATAGGTTAACACAAAGAGAAATGCTATGCTTCAGCTACTGTGCTGCAGCTGCTGGCATCTCTTTTCTGGGGAATTAGAATATAACAGTACATGATATTTCTTTACTTAGCATTATCTTCAGCTAGCGTTATATTTAACCTATTATTTTTAGTCCTATAAGGACATATTTAGGAATGGCTGCCATCTGTCCAGACAGGACAATAGAGAAAATAAGTGCTTCAGTAATGATCAGGAACTAGTTACTTCTTCTGAAAGTGAGGTTGTTAAAAGGCTAATTGCCCTAAGCAAGAATGTATGATACAACAAAAATTATAACGGGAAAACCAGCACGTGACGACGTTTGTCTACGTGTGGGTTACGGAATTCTTGTAATTCCAAGTGGTGCCTGCTCATCATTTTGCTGACACTGTTACAGCCTACTTAATTTTATTTTACTCCTGGTTGTTATCACAGGGAAAGAACACAAAAGTTCCTCCCCAGACCTGCATTTCTGCGTGTGGCCATGCAGTGGCACAGGAGACCAGGAATCTGTAGAATTTGGTGACTGATGCAGGAACCGCTCAGGTGCGAGGTGTGGGAGGCTGCCAGGTGACTGCCCAGGTACCTGAAGGTGGGGCTGCGGACACAGCCCCGCGGTGCCTGCCCCTGCCCCTGCCCCTGCCCCTGCCCCGCCGCAGCCGGGGCTCGCTGCCAGGGCACCGCAGGGACAGGGACAGGGACAGGGACAGGGACAGGGACAGGGACAGGGACAGGGACAGGGACAGGGGCTGGGACAGGGACAGGGACAGGGACAGGGACAGGGACAGGGACAGGGACCGGAGCAAAGCGCTGCCCTCCCGCTGCTCGTTCCTCTCCCTCTGCGCGGAGCTGGAAGGCAGCATTCATTATTTGCGGCACACTCTGCTCCAGCTCCTGCAGGAGTTATCGCCCCCGGCGGCTGAATCCCGGCCGCTGACCCCCGGCAGGGCAGAGCCGCTCACACGGGCAGCCTGCCTGGCTTGCATGGCTGAATGCTTCTGCTGGGGCGTTCCCTGATGGGTTGGTGGCACTCTGCGACCGTTCTGACAGGCTTGCAAAGCCTAATGCCTGCTCTGGGAAATGGCAGTCATTTCTTTCCCTGCCTGGGAAAGGCTCAGAGTGCCCCGTGTACTGCATTTACCAGCTCTGTGGGTATTGCTTCCCTCTATTAACCAGGCTCAGAACACCCATTCCACACCCGGTAAGGAGAAGATATCTACAGGTCCCCACTGCTCATCCTTGGAACACAGTGAAACCATCCTCAGGGCAGATCTTCATGGGGTGTCAGGGAAATGGAAAAGCTGTTTCATTCAGGTGAGGAGGATGGTGTGACAAGGGCTCTGTTCCTTACTGCTGATGTCCTGGAGACTGTTGCAATACCATGGCTGCTCAATCCTCAGTGCACTCAGGACAGCTCTGGAGAGGCCTCTGTAAATACAGAAATGGAAAATGAATCCACTTTGTGCAGCCCATGCTGGGATGATCATGCTTTCTGTACTCCAAGGGATATTATGCCTTGTACTTGGGTCATTTTCACTGAAGGAACCATTGGTGGTCCCTGGCAGCAGGGAGAAGGGGGAAGAGTCTGCACTAGAAGACTTAATGCCTTTGGCAGAATTTCATTTCAGGCTTTTAGATCTGCTTGGTGTGAATGAAACAGGTTGAATTTTAGATTTAATCTTTGGTTTTGAAATAGAGCTTTCTTCACATTTTCCTAACTTTAAAATTTAGAAGGGTCCTAAAACTGCAAGTAAAAATCACAGGAAATAATGCTGAAAGGAAACATTGAATTCTGACCCTTTCCATTGCCAACATCATCCCTCCTGCCTCTTCCTTCAACCAAGAGGAAACACCCAGGAGTTTATTTTGAAGGCACAGAGACGTCATCTCTAGAGCACAAAAATAAATTAAGTGATCAAGCTTTGGAGCTCTTTATTCTGGTACAAAGACTGATAAAAGATGTAACAACAAAATTAGCTGATTCAAATTATCCCTAATGATAAACTCAGTGCCAGGAACTCCATTCCTCTCGAGTTAAACCCCTGTGTTCAGAGACATTACATCCTGGGGAGCCAGTCATGACACACAGATAAGGACACACAGATCCTCCAGGTGGCAATACAGCCGTATTTTCCCATATTTTTTTAAATCTCTGAATTTGACAGAAAAACTGCTTAGATTCTGGACGGCGAGAGCTTATGATTTAAATTTATCTATAAATATTGCATTTCTTTACACTATTTATTTATAGTGACAACTATTCAGTGTATATATATATATATGTATACATATCTATTTAAAACATATGTCTTTGTCTATATACATAGATGTACCCACATCTACTTCCCACTGTAGCTGTGCAAGCTACATGTCTGCATTCTGCTCTGCTCTACCTCAGCTGAACTCTGCTGCAGATGAAGGAGGAAGATGTCCTGATGAGAGGGAACAAAGAGGGATGACAACAGTTTAATTTCTAATTAATTAATCCATCATGATTAACTTCTGACATTGAAGCAGTTGTGTTTAGTCTCTGCTGAGTGTCTGATCCAAAGACAGCTGCAGTCAGTGTTGCAAGGGAGAATGGCCCAAACTGGGTGCTCCAGAGGAGATGATGCCCCAGTGTTTTGGCAGTGGGGACTCCCCTGGATGTGCAGGGTGGCACCTTCCCTCACTCTTCTCCCTGCTGGTTTCTGCCCAGCTCCAGAGCTGGAAAGTAGGGAGATAGGCTAAAGGGAAATCTGGTTGAGACAAAAAATTAAAAGGAGGCTTCTCTTTGCATCTTGCTACTTGTAAGATATAAAAGTGTGAGCTGAAAGCAGGTATAGCACTACTGGAGTCAAGGAAATGCATAATTTAAACCAAGTTATTCCTTTGCAGTGAACAGTTTGTCTTGGCTGTGCTCACACTGAAATGGATCAGGAATTTTTCCAATGTATTCTAGCTTCTATAGCCCCATAAGGCACATCAGCTGCAGTTTAGATTTGTAAAAATAAATGACTGACAAAGCATTATTATTATTATTATGAATTTACTTCTTCCCATAAGCCAAAGTGGCACAGTTAACAGCAAGTGTATTTGCCTCAGGATGCCATTTGGACTTTGACATGTCTCCTGGCTGGCTCTCACCCACAGCACACTGGGGCTTACATTTGCTTTCCTGAATCTTAGATTTCTGCAGACACCCCAGAAATGCTCCGATTCACTGTCCCTGTGGCAGTTGCTGGTTGGTGAGCAGCCAACACGAGACACTTGTGGTAGAATATGGCATTTACATTGATGAATTAATAAATTATATAGCTGACCTAATATCTTTGAATATAAAAGTGGAATTTCAGTTTGAACATAAAATGTAAATCAATGGTTGAGAAAATATTCCAAAATAGCACCACGGAAACCAGAGGAAATGAATTAATGTATAATTCAAACAGTTTAGCTAGGAGCAACAGTTCTATTTTAATACCATGAATATTTCTAAATCAAAACCAGGTTCTGATGCTTGATTTCCTTTTCTTTGAGCCTATTTTTTGTTGTTGGAGATATGAATGATAATTAAAAACAACAGTGAATTATGAAGCTATTAAAAGCTGAGATTAAAAATTAAATAATGGAAGTCCTGTGATTTATGTTACTGTGCTCCTAAGGCACATTTAAAGCAAACTCACTAAGAAATTCATGCTACTTCCATGTCAGCCATTTTATTCAATACAAACTTCATTTACTGAAGAGAACTTACCATGTTCCAGTTAATACTCAATAAAAAATTTAGTTTGTGGTATGAGTCAATATATTAACTTCTGAGCCCTATGTTATTTGTGGCCTCAGGGAGAAAACTATGATAGAGCTTGCTAAAGATGAGTATTTTATCTTACAGAAGGCAAGTGATGCTTTTGGGGTGGGCTCTTCAAAGCCAGAGGTTATTTTTATGGGGAGTTGCACAGCCCATTTATGCAGCCCTTTTTGTGAGCCACCTGCCTGCCTGTCATTTCCTCCAAACTCAGTGCACATAAGAACTGATCAGCTGCAGTGCCTGGTGGAGCTGGACTTGTTCTTAGGACTGCAGAGCAACCAACACCCCCATCTTGCCTCAGCACACCATTACTAGGGCTTATGTATTACATATTTGTAAACACCACTGGGTTACTACTCCAGTTAATGACCTCTGCCTAAGCAAGTTGTTTGGTCTGGCATGGTCTGAGGCTCCTGCCTTGATAGCCCAGAATATTAATTCATTTTGAACTGGATTTAACAACAGGATCTAATAGAAGGGAGTAATTAAATACATAATTGCTGTTGCATAAGTGCTTTGAAACCCTCCCCCACATTCCAAATTTATGTAAACCACATGGGAGAGAGCCCTAGGCCCATAGTGAATTTCTTTAGGTTTTAAATAAGAACTTTAGAAATGAAGCTCCCACAGTGTTTCATTATTTTAATTGATGCAATTACTGTAAGAAACAATATCATTAGCCCAATTTCTTTTATTTATTTATAAAAAATTCAGGTACAACACTGACATTTTTCTTAGGCCTTCACAGGATCCATGAATAAAGAAAGATTATATAAATTAACAGCATGGAGACAAGGGCCATTACTAAATATCATCCCACCTCAACAGGCAAGCAGATAATTTTCTATACATTGAAACGACATGGATATTTTGTTGAAATGCCATGATGCAGAAGGAAAGAATATATTTGTCGTGGCTGCTTTTATGTTCTTGAAAACTAGAAAACCAAGAATAAAAAAATGCATATCTTCTCTTGGCTAACACTGAAACCCTAGGGGACAGGTTTATAAACTGCTGGGAAGCATTCTGCATCAGAGTAATTCAATTCACAGAGGCCTCATTTCTCACCTTTAATGAATTACAAAAGAGAGATATATAAACTCAGATTTTTGCACTGTCACTGCTCCCCACTGGGACAGGCTGTAAAGAGACTGATGGCATGAAGGGACCAACATTCAACTGGCAACAAATGAACAGAAATACCATAGGAGCAGAAACCTTCATCACCTACAGCCTTCTCCCTCACCTACCACAAAAGCAACAACTCCAAAGAACTGGCTTATCTGGCATGGGTTGCAAATTATCACTCACAATTACTTTACTCCCTTTACTTCTTTACACTTTAAAAACAAGATGAGATCAGTCTGCCAGCAGATAACAAAACCTAGATGAGGAGATGGCCTCACGGAGAATAGAATGTAGACCCATGCTGATGTTTCAAGGACTGAATCTTATTATACTTTATGAGGCATAATTGCTACATGTCTCTCTCATCAAGGGATATTTTATCTCAGAGTGCTGTGCAGCTGAGGTTTTCACATAAACATCTATTGAAAGGAGAAGCTAACAGGTCAAATGCACCTTACTGCAGAAGAGAAAGCATTGAGGTTCAACAATAAATTTGAGAATATATACTGACCCAGGAAAAAAATTGGTTAAAAATCAAAGTCAGGGCAAAATAAAAAAAGAGAACCATGACTCACCTCATATATCTTCTAGCTCACATGTCATTCACCTTCTGTCCCCAGGCACCTTGGGAAGGGCAAATAGGATCTATTGATACAGAGGAGAGGCTGGAGTTTGTAAAATAAAGGATCATTTGTGAAGTACTGCTACCCTTCCTTTAACAAAGAACTTGCTTTACAGTGGCTGCTGCTTACTATGGGAAGATAATCTACCCATTACCCTGTTTACCTATTCATTGTACTTTTCCTCCAGCTGTTGTTTCATCTACAAGCAGTTCGAAGCAAGCGTGACATCTTTGGATGATGTACTTTGAAAAGATCCTGTTGCTGTGAAGTCCAGGTGCCCAAAGGTAATGTTTATGCAAAAATAAAAAGTAGTGACAAAACATAAGAGTGAAGTCACAAAATGTTAAGGATAAATACAAGAGTCTGATTTGTTTCCTTCTGATTTCCTGGATTTGATGGTCGTAACTGCAATGATCTCTGGGAGATTCCTTGGGTGGAACTAAGAGCTGACCCAGAGCCAGCCACCAGTAGCTCTGTAGGAGGTCTGTCCTGCATAGATTCAAGATAGTGAAACAATAGGTAACCTTTTATATTCTTTTCCTTAATTAAGTCTGAGTCCTGGAGGTTCATACTCCCAACATGCTGCATTAAAACCTGCTACAGGATTTGCCTAGATATATCCTTAATTATAGTATATTGTTGACTTCACATTGATGCAGCTTCCTGAGTTCATTTGTATTGAAAAATTGGAGTTGTAACAGATAACGTGGAACCTGGAAAGTTATAAAAAAAAAGGCAGCAGGGAGGTAACATAGAGGCATGTCTCTTTTACAAGGCCTGCAATGCTTGGAATTCTATCACAGAGAGGTGGAGTGATGGAGCAGGAGATGGAGTGATCATTCTTTACATTACCTACTAGACACTGAATCTGTCAGCAGGTGACCAAACCCTAGCTAGAAAGGAAAAAGCAATATTCTTATAGCTTTCATTATCTAAAAGGATTGCGAATACTAGGATAGAAATTAAAAATGCTCCAAAAAAGAATACTGTTGAATGCCTGAAGCCTGTACCAACCCTGAGCATACATGTTATTGCTTTTATTATTTCTAATAATATTACTGGAGAAGTAAAAAATCTAAGATGATACTAATAAGAAATTATAGCAGAGATTATAGGTCCAGAGGTACTGCTCTCATATTGGATCTGTGCTGCATAGATAAAAAGCACCAGAACTTTTTCTAAAAGCATTGATTTGATTATTGTTTCATTTTGCTCACATCATACCTTTTTGTTCTTTTAAAGAATATTTTGTTTCCTTTTGTTAATTCTCCTCATTTTCCTGTCCTAAAATCTTGTTTATTGACATGCTTAGCTCTAATCTAATTTGACTAAGCTGTTCTGTGTCCATTCGTACTCTCAGTTACCTTGCATGATGTGCCCTTGGAAGCGAAGCTGCAACTCCACTGCTGCTCTTTCTTTGCCTCTCACTGCCATAGTTTGCTTTCTGCTAAAAGTATCGGCTTGATAACGTCCCTTCTTCTTCTTCATAGTGTCCAAGCAGAACTAAAGCACTGGGATAGAAGATCATATACTTGCTCAAAAATAATTCATGATAAAGTAAAATCAAGGAAAATGCATTGCCTTTAATTTATAAATGGAGGCTCTGCTGTCCTGACTTTGGAAGCTTTGATCTCCTGCACAAGTCACTGTATTGTTGTGACTTCCAGTAGCAGAAAACTGCCTGTGTACTGTGAGACACTGAGATTATCAGGTAGATGCTGCTGGATAACTGGAAATTCTGTCAAATGCTGGTTGCACTGTGTAAATCTTTCCAAATCGCATTCACATTAACCCTGATGTTGCCTGTAGCAATATCCTGCTGATCTAGGCTTCAGTTTATCTCAACAGCCCCTGTACAGGTGTTTACGTAGGTTGCTTTCTTTAACCTAAGTGTTAATAGTTACAGAGTGGGAATATTTGTCATGTTACCAACACTTCTGACAATCTGAATAAGCAACAATATTATAAATAAGGCAGTTTCCATGGTTAAGTATACAGATTATACAATCCTTATTCAGCCAACTCTTTATAATCAGTGAGTAAACATATTCCATAAGAAAACTTGGCTGAGGAAGCATTGCAGAGGTAGGTCAAGCAGCTCTGCACTAATGGGTCCTTCATGACAATGAACACTCTAGCAACTCCTCTTAAAAAGCTGTCCTTTTCAAGATGTCAATTCATCAGCTAGTGCCACTCTTTTCTTATATTACAGAAACAGATATAGCTGTCCCATATCTAAGGGTGGCCCAAAGATCTTATATTTTTTAAAGGTAAGACTTGTAGAATTTACTCATACATAGTCAAGACTAACTCAGCTATAGTCCATAGTTGTTTTGTTGTGTTGGACATGACCATTAAAATAACATGTATATCATTGATAGCCAAATTAGTAAAATCCAGTAAGGGAGAGAAAAGAAAATTAATTGCCAGAACTTTGACAGTGGCTAGTGCTCTGCTTGCTTCCTGGGATTTTCAGCCTCTGAAAGAGCTGGATTAACACCCTGGGGGTCCTGTCTTCTCCTTAAGGGAAAGGCTTAGGTGACATTTTTTGTTCCCTTTGGAAAATCAGATATCTTTGAGAATACTATCCCTGAAAATATAGAAAACAATATTTAGATAATAAGCAAACCAGGTAATAAAAGTGTTGTAGCAATTATTGCCAGACAGGACATTTTAATCCTCTCCTTTAATTCCCTGTATTTAGCTAGTTAGCTGTGGTAAGCATGAATTCCAACAGAAACATCACTCACAGAACTCAGTGTTTTCAGGTGTGGTATGCTCTTGTTAAAGTCTATGGGACCTGTGTGACAGCATTAGTGCCTAATCTGCCATGCTGAGTCAATGCAAAACAAATCTCCAGTTAGCTTAAGGAAAAATAAAATAACAGGTCTCCCCTAGGGTAGATACATTTGCTTCATATCTAAAAAAGTCATGCTTCTTTTATCTTATCAGGGCTTAACAGCTCTGCCCCTGGCTCCAATTTGTTATTGACATTGTAGTCAAAATAGGGCAGAAGATGACTTGTTCATACAGGAGAAGGAAAAATAGTTAATGTTGTTATGGAGAACACAATGTACCACAGATACAGTACAAATATGTACCATATAGCTCACAAATATGCTGATATATCAGCTATTCCAATTGAGCATTCAAGGCTGTTACCTGAGAGATATCTGAGAAAATTTAATAGTATGAGGGGGAGAAGAATATGCAGGACCTCATGGTTGATTCTGTAAGAATGAAAAAGACAAGGAGGAATTCAGCTCAGAGTAAAGTCCTTGTTTGCAGACCTGTTGGGGAGCACACCTGACAGTGTCTGAGCACTGCTCCTTATCCCAGGGGTGTGGACATTGAGCCTGCCCACTTGTGAGGCAATTTCACAAACACAGAAACCTGCTGGTAACAGCTCCTTAACACTGGCTTCACCCTGGCTGCAAGGGTGACCTTCCACAGGCACCCCAATCACCCAGCAGCAGGAGCAAGGAGACAGGGCCGCTTTAATAGACATTAAAACATAACACAGCACAGGGTTTACATTATGTATTAACAAAATTGTTTTTCTCTCTTATCATCTGCTCTTTTTTCTTTTTTTTTTTTACCTTGTTACTGAACTGAATTCAAATTCCAGTTTTCATTCAAATTGCTTTTAGACTCAGCATTTAACAATGTGCTGTGTTCAGCTCTGCCCTCCTGCCTAAGCAGCCTTTCCCCACCTGCCATGTATCTCCAATGTTTAGAGCAAGCAAGAACTCAGCCTCTGTTGTAGAAGACTACACAATCTAAACTTATCACAATCTTTGTGCCAGATCAGCTCTCCCTTTCCTGGTGATCTCAGAAACTCTGTTCTTCACCTGTTTCAGTTTATACCCATTGTTCTCTAACATGAGATGTCAGGAATGTGTGGTGAACACCAGTATATCTAAAGAGCTTTGAGGACCAGCACTAGAGTCACAGAATAACAGGTTGGAAGGGATCTCAAGGAACATCTGGTCCAATCTTTCCTGGGAAAAGCATTGTCTAGACAAGATGGTCCAGCAGCCAGTCAAGATTAATATTAAAGTGTCCAATGTTGGGGAATCTGCCACTTCCCTGGTGAGATTATTCCAAGAGTTAATTGTTCTCACTGTGAAAAATTTTCTTTACATGCCCAATAGGAATATCCATGTGACTCCTTGCAAAAAAGGGAGTCTTCATCTTCTTTGTAACCACTTTTTAAATACAGGAACATGGTGCACACAAATAGTTCTCTGTTCCTGGGTGTCCTTCATGTCACATTCAGAAATGCTTAAAGGTAAACACAGATGTTTGGAGGAATCTGAAAGATGTACTGACTAGCTCAGCATATACTAACCTGATGCTAAAGAGCATCTGGAAGAAAAGCTGTGAGGGAAAATTGCCTTCAGAAATGCTGACCAAAATCCCTATCTCTTCCCTCTCTAAACTGCCACAGATTTATATCAGGTTTCATATTGTTACTGGATTTACAGGGTCAGGTTCTTTCTTGTACAGACCTAGGTGATCGTCGTGGGTTCCTTCCTGACCAAACCATTCTGTGATTCTATGATACAATATTGGGTGGGGTTTAAATTATAAATACAGGTGTAGCACCAAAATTTATGTCAAAGCTCTCCTCTCCACAACTGAAGGGCTTGGATTAACCCTTTCCTTCTACTCCTCCCTGCTCTGCAGTGATGGGAACAGGCTCTGTGCAGAAAGGTGTACTCAGTCCTCATATAATTGACAACAAATATAACTATCAAAATAGGTTTTAAAATTATTTTCTAGGTAGCTCCTGCGTTGTCTCCATTGCACAGGACCTACTGAGCTGTGACCAGCAGTTATTCTAGAGAAACAGTATTTTAAAATTTCTTTGCTTGTGTGTCTAACGGATTGACTGCAGAGCCTCAGCCCCTATAACCTGGTATCTCTGCAGTGACTTCATTGATTTGAAAAGCACTTTGATCTGCTGAAAAGCTAGATTTATAACATCATGACTTAAAAAAATTAAAATTAAGTTTTATTTTAATTTTTATGTAAAACTATCTTTTAAAATTCACATCACACAACACAAAAAGAACAGAAAAGAAAATGCATAATTTCTTTAGAAAAAAATCCAAACTTTAAAAATTAGTATTACTGTCAAGAAAACTGTTGCTCTGTGGCTGTAGGTACTGCTTCTTTCCCTAGAAAGTACTCTAAAAATCCTGTTATGGTTATAGCATTTCCCATTCCACTTTACTCAGCTGTTCAATATCCAGATCATGAAATATATGCATCTTGCAAAATGGCTGTTGCTATGGAGAGCTCAAATATTTAATAGGAGAAAAAATAGCTGAATAAGCTTTGATTTACAAGCCAACAAAAGGTGTTTGACAGTGCTAACTCAAGGAATGCTTTCTTTTCTTTTGCTTCCCTGTTACTTCCTCTTTTAGTTTTGTTACACATTCACAAAACAAATGTTTCCACTTAATTTTCTATCCCTTTTCTCTCTGTATTTGAACAGGAAAGGTTTTTAGGAAGTCCAGAATGAGGACTAAACTCTTGTGATGGGAATGGTGGCTGTTCTATGTTTCTTGTTACAGTAGTACTAATGTTTGAATGGGCTCATTTTCTGCTTTAACCAGGATGAATCAGTACCCTGAGCACACATATTATGCAATATTATGACTGCATAAAAAAGTCTATATTCCTCAGCTGTGAGCAATTATTCTCCCTTGAAAATGCCTTCAGTGTCTAGGTTCCACCTGATGAGTTTGAATAAGCGAATATACTGCTTTTTAAAGATACCTGAACAACTATTCCTCATTTACACATAGATGAGATAAATCAGCTGAGTTTAAGTTAAATGGGGTTCTTTAAAAGTCTCAGCTCCAGCCTATTTATTTTTGGGGGAAGAGAAGTCTGTGCACATTTAACTTTTGCAAGAACAGTTGTGCAAACCAACCAGAACAATCACCTTTGTTTACACTTTCATGAATTTCAATTTTTTTAAACCTGAGCTGATCCAACCCTTTCATTTGCATTTCTTTCCTTCAGAAAAGTTTAAATGTCTTCCCTAAATAATCTCTAGAAACCAAAACTATGTTTCTTTCAGAGATTTCATAAGAGATTCTGTTTCCTGGCAACCTCTACACACAAGGATAGACCGAGTTCTGCTTCTCCCGTAACCGGCAGTGCTCCCTCCTAGAACAGCTGATAATTGCAGTGCATCTGGGGCACAGAGAAACTTCAGCAGAGTTCTGGTCTGGATTGCAAACCCCCAAGAGCTGGAGAATGGTGACCCCTGCCCTGGCTTAGCCCCTGCATAGATGGCTAACAGGGTAAAGTCATGGCTCAGCCATAGGGTGGAGCCTGGTGGCCACGTGTTCCACCATATGCTTTGATACTGCTCACAAATTTCCTTAATAAATTAATGAAAAATTACAGGGGTACTTTGCTATAACTACAGATTTGATTACTGTGTTGGCTGATTTGCCTCACTGCTATTTTCAGTTCCTGGATAATTTTCTTCCAAAACTACCAGTAAATTTAAAGAATAAAATAGCAGTATCTGTACAACCATATAAATCTGAGATCCCTGAATTTCAGTGTACTTACACATACTCAAATATACCTAAAAAAGAATTCACAGGTGTCACAGAAATAGAATATTCACCTGGTGGATCCTGAATGCCTGAGAGACTTCAAATGTTTGTTCAGTTCCTCTGTGGTCACTTTATTTGATTTCAAACTATATGTTAGGTTGCTTACCATTTAATACAGTAAAAATTCTATGAAATTTTACTAATATTCATTCTATCAGAGGATGGTCCATAGCTTTTAAATGAGATTTTGTGTCTTGGAAACAACCAGCTTTCTAGAGGAAGTCAATGACAATTCCAGAACTGCTTCCTCAAGATAGAGGAAGCCACAGCAAGTATTGAAATTAACAGAGAGCCTCAGAAGAAATTGGAGGATGTAGAAGAGGTATTGAAAGCCTTAATGTGACTTTAGTGATAAACTCTGCAACTTAATGAATTTGCAGGTTGCTTTGGTGCTGTGTCAATGACAAGAAAGTTTTAAATCCCTAGAAAATTAGTATCAATGCATCCTGACAGCTGCACCCTTAGAGTGATTCTAATAATGATTAAAAAAATTAACTTATCCACCAAACTCTGGTCATTACATGAGACAATTAGTTTGGGAAAGGGAAAAATAGTTGCAACATGGGAACTTGACGAAGCAAAACCAGGTTTGGGGGACTCACCACATGCTGAGACTCCCCAGTCACAAAAAAATTCCTCCAGTGTGAAACTGTGCTTATCTGTTTTCCAGGGATTTTGAGAGCTGCATACGTTCACTGTGCATTCACACTGCTGTGTTGAATATTCCATTTGATTCTGCTGTATTCCCTCATGATGTGCTGGAAGGAGTAGCTCTTTTTCATTGTTCTGTGTTTGTGGTTTTTTGAAAAGAAATCCATAACTCAGTGAAAGGGGAATTATGCCTCCCACTGTACCACCGTGGGAACTGTTGATGCACATAGATAAGCATTGCAATAAAGGATAATAAATGTAAATAAACTGTGAATTGAATAAAAAGCATACATCAGCTATTCTGCATGGATCTCATGAGCAGCTTCCTTTGTCTTTTATGAAGGGTCCCTGGTGTCCAAGTGGGTTCATCCGTGTCCACGAGAGCTTGAACTGCATTGTGCAAACACTGGAGGTCCGTGCTGCTGCTCTCCTCCAGTTCCCCAGAGCAGACACACTCCACGTGAGGCTGTTCAGAAAGGAAAGTTTAAAAGTCAGTCTGACTTCCAGTAGTGCTTCAGGTAGACTTATGGTTTGGATTTTCTAAAATTTTTATCAGAGTAAAACCAATAAATTAAATGTTCTAAATCTATTCTACTGTTATGGCATCTCTTTTTACAAACATACCATTTTTTTAGCAAGAGTGATCCTTTTTGTTCAATAGCTTGTCAATTCTAGGGAATCTGAGGTAAAAGAATGATTAATATTTGGGAAATTCAGCCCTGAATGTAATCTGCAATTCTGAAGAAAAAAGGAATAAATGGAGACTGTACATTCTGCTGCTCAAATTCTTCTCCATGGTCTTCACTTTGTCCTTACCCTCGGCTCTGAGCAGTTGGAACAGATGCTGAGCTGGCATTTTCTCTATCTGAAACTTGATTTTGATTTCCTTTTTAAATTATGCATATCAAAAATTGTACAAACTAAAAAATAAAATAAAAAAAAGTGAATCCTCATCTTCAAATAACATGTTAATTCTTAATTAAGGCAAATTTTGATGATCTAGCAGACACTTTTTTAGAGAAGTGCAGTTACAGCTCCATTTCTGGATTCCTATTTTAGGCCTCAATGCCAGATATTAAGTAGTTTGCTTTGTTTTCTCAGTTTAGGTAGTCTTGCTGGCTTCAAATGAGCTTACTCCTGTGTTTAAATCCCTGGATGAATCAGCCCCTTAATCTGTCCATATTAAACAAATTGTATTATGTATAAGAAAACTCTCAGGACTTTTACTATTATCTCTTGAGGAAATATTTGAGTTAACTCAATGCCAATAAGACCCACAGCTTAAAACCTGTGAAAGAAACAGAACAACAGAAGTTAATTTAAATGGAAATAATAAATTTAATAATTTAAACTGATAATAACCTGGGATAAGAGTTCTAAAAGGTTATTTATCAATGTAAGTTGTAGGCATCTTTGATTTTCCTGTAAATTTCAAACTGATATCTGCATTAATAGTTTTTCAGTATTTTATGTCACCAGACAAAATTAGTTTTGATGAACTGACAGTGTTTTCAAAAGGTCTTTGGCAGTATGCAAGCAGACATTGTGCAGATCTTAGCATTTTTAAAAAATTCATTATTCTAGATATCATGAATTGTCTTCAGCCTGCCATGAATTTTAGGGTTTGGCCACACTGTTAATCTGGAAACATTTCATCTGTCTGTGGCATAGGGCAAAAAATTATTAATGGAAGTCCTAGAATATTTTTTCTCTGATCTTAGTTAGGACAGTTTAGTTTTAGAAAAATTCTTCTATTTTAAAAGAGCCCTGGCCTAAGAAAGCATGAGAACATAAGCCATGTTTTCATTCAGCTTTACACAGTCCCACTTATTCCAGTGCCTTGAAAAGAAACTGTGACAATAATTGCACATATTATGGTTGAAGAAACTTAAGATCCTTTACTCTTTAAAAGCTGAAAAAAGATGTTCTAAATCAAAAGAATTTACTCTTGGACTTTTCAAACCTCCACGAACAATACAGGTTCACTGAAGTCTTGTTTGAAAATGTCACAGTCTTCTTATCATCACTGAGTTCTGGAACCTGGAATAATTTTATTTTTTTTTCTTAGTGCACAAAGAGGGAAGGAAATGGTGTTTACATCTAAATAGGTTTTCTTTGGTTTTATTATCATGTCCTTATCACAGTGTCTAGATGCCCAGTAAAGGATATATTTGCCCTGTGCAGAAGGGCACAGATGTATTGCCCAGTGCAGGCCCTGAGCACACCCTGTGTTTGGATAAAGGCACCAGCTCCATTTCTATCAGCCCCTGCAATGGAAACTGTTCACCCCAAATTAACCTGACTTTGCTGGGGAAGTGACTTGGATCATAAGGCTCAGGAGCAGACACAGAGAACACAGCATCAGCCTTGGACTATTTACTGCTTCAGGAATTCAAATGAGGTGAGTTCAGCATGATGTTTCACCAAGGTCCAGATTTACCTCACTGTCTCCAGTGCAGAGTTCTAACAGTATTACCTGCTGAAAAAAACCCCAAACCAACAAATCAATACTAGCAATGATACTTCATTCAAATAAGATAGATCCTGCTGGAAATTCCTCCTTCTCATCTGATTTTCATTGAACTGCATTTAAATATAACATCTGGATAATAAAGAGACATATACACGTCTTCAAAAGAAATTATTTATAGTGAATCCCTGAAGATTACACCAACATTATGTATTTCCTTTCTCTATATCTCCATGTGTTTCTTGTTCTGTATTTTCCTAGTGCTACTTTTCAGTAGAGAATGTATTAAATATATAGGCATAAATTCAGAAATCCTTATTCAGAAAGCTGTAGCAAAACCCTTCATATTTTCTAGAAGCTGTATGATGGCTTAATAATACCTCTGTAGGTGGAATATTAATGTTTTTGAATTAATTAATTCAGAAAAAGACCAGTGACTTAAAAAAAATTCATAAAGACCTGCATCATAAAACTATGAATATATTAATATTCAACTGAGGAATGATAGCAGAATCCATGAGGAATGATAGCTAGAAATGTGCTTCAGTTTCTATTATTCTTGGCTTTAATATATTGTGTGGTTGTGTTTTAGGCTCATTTCTATTGCATTTGTTTTGAGAGAGTCAGAATAGTAGGAAAAGCAAATGAATAGTTTAAACTGTAGCATTTACAAATTGCTATGAAATAAAATCCATATATTAGGACCAAAATGGGAAAAGCTCTTTAGTTTTGATATGGTGTCTTCTACTGGATTTCATTTTCCCCAAAGAAGAAAACTGATAAAGAAATGAACTGCAGAACCACGTTCAGGCCTGAAAACTATTACAGATCTTTGAGCTGCACAGGAATGTACAACTGGCATAGAGTGGAATAGAGCATCAAGGATGTAATTACAGCTGTTTGATATGATCAACACCTTCTGACTGAATTCAAGGGAAAGACAGGTACCAAAATAAGGTATTGTATCAGCAAAGGTCTAATCTAATGCATCTTTCCTTGTTTGCAAGCCTTGCCATTAGGTATGTATTTTTAAACACAATTTTTTAAAGCTGGATATCTGTTTAAGGTCAAGGATACCATTTCTGCCAACTGAACATTTCCAGATACGTAACAAGTAGATTTTCTTGCAATGCCTGGCCAAGGAATAGGGCAATTTATTAGCACTTTTTTTCACTAGACAATTAACTGAAGCTAGGTAGTCAAGTTACCTAACTTCAGTAAAAGGCCATACAGTAAAATAACATAAAGGTCAGTGGTCTTATGGCAATTATTTATGCCTTTTGTGACAATTCAAGTGTTAACATCTCTCTTCATACTCTAATAAAATTGCTAATATATACCCTTCAATTGTTAGAGGAATGGCCAGTGCTTTATGAAAATGATAGGAAACGGGAGGGTTAAAGTCATTCAATCAGTGTCTGTCTTTGGCTGGTCATGGGAACAGCTGATGGTGCTGATTCAGGATCCAGCCTCCCCCACAGCAGCCAATTCAGCCATGGAAAATGTCACTGTAGCACTTACATTAATGGCTTTTGAGCACAGAAAGACCTCAGTTAAGAGGCTCTGAAACATCTCTCAAGGTAACCTGGAGGTAAAGAGAAATTCATGCTTCCAAACAAAATGACTATCATTTTATATCTCCAAAGGTTCCACCAATAATTGCAGGACTTTATTAATTTGGTTTTGTTATTGGTACATCTGCTGCATAGTTTTCATCGATTTCTCATGAAAATGTTCCATTTGAGGCAGTTTGTATTTTATCACAACCCAGGAACAATGGACATACAGCAGCACATTGAATTTCAATCTCTTCAAATAAGTGGAAAAGAACAAACTAACAAAAATAAGCCCCATCCATCTCTATTCCCTACAATTATGTAAATTACCAAACATAAGCAGTTGTTGACTTTTGCTAACATCAGAGTGGAATCTTAATGAGTAAAATCTAAGCAAGATAAAATGGAGTTAAATATTTGCCATTGGGGCAATAATTTCCAGTAGCAATTGGCAGCCATGTGTGTAATGAAGAATACTTTTGCAATAAAAAAGTGCTGCAATAAGATTTGACTACAGCCATAACAGCTTCAGGAGGACAACCTCTAAGTTTGAAGAGTAGAGAAGCTTGTAAACATATACTGCGAGTCCAAGGTGGTTTACAGCCAGTTAGTCCTCTGTGAGGTTTTATAGAATAGTGCCAAGACAATATATATTAAAGAGAAATCTGATGGTTCCAATGAGTCTTTTTTCCCCTTCACTGCTCTCCTAGTCCTGTTAAAATACATGGCAACATGATAGTCAATCTTGGTCTGAGCTCAGCACAGCTGAGATTTATTAGGACAATAATCAGCACAGCATTTGACTGTGAGTTCAATAACAATGACACTATTTGAAAAGTTGTTTATACTCCTGAAGTTTGTATATAAAACACAACTAGTTTTCAAGGTGTCCCTGTGCCCTTCAGTACTCAAGCCTCTTGCTAGTCAAGTGAAATAGCTGTCATGGAAAGAAATCCTTCAACATCAGAAGCATGAAATATGTGCTTCCAGGATGTGAAAGAATACGCCTCAGCCCTCAATCCTCAACCCCAACCCACTCCTGCATTTCAAGGTTGCTTTGCATACTTCACAGCACAGGTCTGTTACTTCAAGACTGGGCCAGTCAAAACAGCTTAGCACTGACCTGTGTTAAAAACTTGATCATTTCTTCTCTTTACAAATTGCTTAAAAGTCTCCAAAATGCACTTGTTCACACTGCCCCAGAAAAATCTTTTAAGGAGTTTTCAGTTTCCTAAGTGTTTGTCCAGCCACTCTTCAGATGGTTGGCTCATTGGCCTGTGTTGTTACTTTTATGGGTTTAGGTGGACGTACAACTATTTTTGCCCAAGTGGACAGCTTATGTATTTAAAGCAGTGAGCTGCATTTCTATCCCTTGGTTTCCTGAGGCTTAAGGAAATAGGTTAATAGGATACAAACATGCATTGGGCATAGGATAAGGACTATTTTTACTTGCAGCCTTTACTTGCCATATTATTAACACATTTTAAACACAGAAATACTGATCCACTTTTGATTTGACACACAAGATGACTTGGAAATTATTTTAAATTGTCACTGTTACTCTTTTTTCCTTTTTTCAGCTGTATTTTTTTTTTTTTTAAATTTTTTTTTTTTTTAAGTAGAAGTGGCAATTCTGGTCAAGCTGAGAGATTCAGTATGCATCCTTTAAACATGTCTGAAAAACCATTTTGTGTGTCCTATCTATAGTGGAAAATAAAATTTATAAACAAAAGCAGTGCAATATAACCAGAAGCTGATTAGTCCATCTTTATTTCTGTAAAATAAAATAAATTTCTACACTTTTCTTTATAACACAGAATGTTTTTGCAAAATATTACAATTTTACAGTTTATTATCGACTTTGTTGATTTGGTTTTTTGGGTCTTTGCTGTTTGGGTTTATTTCCCAGAAATTCAGACATTGCACATTAAAAGAGCAAACTTTAAAAATAATAAAGTTTATTCAGCACACATCTTTTCTTCCTGCTGTCAGCTGGAATTGACTGTCACAGGAAAGCATCAAGAAGAAAATGTGCTCTCGACAGACTTCTAAATTTGGAAAATCTGCATCCTTCCTTCAGCCCAGGGCTCTGAGGCTTACTAATTCAGACAGGAAGGTATCATGACAACTCTGCATGCTCTCCTGAAACAACCTGTTCTCTCATCCTCTTCACACACATGGGACATTCCAATCCCCCGCTTACCTGAGATACCCTCGTGTTTGTCTCTCATTCCATCTCCTCTGGACTCTCAAGAGCCTATTACTCATTTAATAGACAGGGATCAGTGGGCTTTGTGTGAAATGGCAGCAACATTGCATTAGTAAAAAATATTTATTCCTTGGGTGGAATTAGCAGTGTGATGTCCTTCACTACTAAATGCTGGGCATGTCAGGGGCAACATCCATTTCTGTACACCTGCTGCAAGATATACAGGGCCTTCAGTCATCTTCATTCCCATCCCTTCCCCTCCTGCTGTGCAGAAGAGTGATTATCTAAAATCTAAAACCTGGATATGAAATAACTCGGAAGTACTGCACTGAGTGGTGGTTAGTGCTGCTGCAGCCTCTGCCCAAGGAATTGCCACCATCAACATGTTCTAAGTGTCAAATCCTCCATCTAGAATCCTCTTGTTCTGAGGCTCTGCATGCAAGTCTCTACAGTGATACCCCAGCTGGTGCAGAAAAAGCCTTGACTCTGTGCTAGCCCTGTTCTACACAAAACACTGGGCTTTTATCACCATTTCTAATGACAAATTCAGAACCATCCCAGGCCATGATGGAAAAAGTTAATTCAATCCCAGCCACTCACAGTCCACTCAAACTGTGTGGCTATTATAATGGCTGCTCAAATACACCATTTCCCTGTTTAGAGGAAGGCCAGAATCACTTATTCTGATACATATTTATCTATCTATCTTCTATCTATATCCTTTTCAA
This sequence comes from Aegithalos caudatus, assembly GCA_013389925.1. Lineage (NCBI taxonomy): Eukaryota > Metazoa > Chordata > Aves > Passeriformes > Aegithalidae > Aegithalos > Aegithalos caudatus. Next base: position 236,215 of record WEIU01015186.1, read on the forward strand.
TAAATCCAAACCACTGCTGTGCCTCAATTTCAAAGCTAAAGAGTAAGTGGAGGTAATTTTCTCTAGGGACATGAAAGTACTAAGAGTTTATAAGCAGAGGCTTCCCCAGAACATCTTACAAAGTAGGAGTGTGAAGGATAAAGTGAACAACAGTTGAAGCTGGATGAATTAATGTAGATTAGTTTCCTGCAGCTTTCAGAAAAAAATGAGTTAAGGAAGACAAGCTGCCATCCCACACCATGAGACTTCCAGGGGAAGCAGATTTGTGCAGTCACAGGAACCCCCATCTGTTTTTTCCTCCTATCTCCTTTAGCCTCTACTGACACCCTCCAGCCCCCTTGGATCACTGGTTTATTTCCAGCATCCTGACCTTTTCAGGCCGCTTTTGGCCTCTACTTTTTTCCTGTCTCTGGTCCACTATTGTCTCCCACCTCTGTTCAGCCTCAATTTTATTCTGGGACTCCAGTGACCTTTGAATCTACCAAACCATTTTGTCTCTACTTTTTCTAGCCTCACACAAACTTCCAGCCTGCCACCCCTTTCAACTGCTACATATTTTCTGGCCTTGTCTCTTCTTTCAAGTCTCTAATTTATTTTGGGTCTCATGTCAAACCTTTTTTCTTTGTCAGTACAAGATGTCAACAATTTGAAAGTGGGACACAGGCCTTTTATTCTGTTTCTGAGCTCTAATCTGTATAGCCAAGGGCAATTGCAGTCCACTTTAAAGGCAGATAGCAGATATAAACTGGATTTCTCATTTCACTGCTCTCTCAGAATAGTCAGAAAGCAGTTTGTCTCACTAGGCCAAATTCTGCTGCTTTGAATTAAGAATTTCTGTTTATCTCAATGAGAAGGCTATGTACTAAAGACTGTAATATTTAGCCTTTTTTGTTATCTACTTTTCTCTCTCCCCAGTGTTGTGAAATTTTTGTTGCTATCAATTTGTTGAGGAATCACTACAGAAATTTGTAATATATAAATCTGGAAAGTTTTGATGAAAGAAATTCTAAAGACTAATTTTACACCACTGGAGTCAAAGATATTTTTGTTATTAATAACAACCAGTGCAAGAGCAAGGCAAAAGTTGTCTTTGAGAAATTCAAGCCTTTGAGAAATACTTCAGATAAGAGACCAGAGATGTGATTTCTCCCTTAAAGAATTTCGAATGAGTAGCATTTACTAGAAATGTTTGACTGGGTTGGAAGTATTTGATCATTGCCCCAGCTTTTATCAAAGTTTTATTACCTGAGAGAAAGAACTTTTCTTCTTATTTACTTTGTCCAATGACAAGCAAGAGAACTTAGTGGACTGGTGTTTCCAATAGCCCTGCAAAATTTGCTCTGTGCAATGTCCCAGTATCCTCTCTATAGAAAAGACAGGAGCTGGCAAGGAGTGTAACAGAGATCTTTCTCCCCTTGCTTCATCCACTTCCCCAACAGCAGGGACCCTCACATGCCACTTGCTGCTTCTTCTCCTCAAATATATTTTTTAAAGACTTTGAGCCATTTCTCACTGCTCCATAGACAGAAATCATCAACCAGAGAGGTCTAAGTACTTGAGAGACTCATCAGACCCTGCTGACACCACTGAAAGACTCCCCCAGACTCCACCTTGCACGCTGTAAATTGTAATGTCCATGAGGCAGAAAGTCCCCAGCTCCTTTTTAAAAGCAGCTAGGTTACTCTTCACTCATTTGTTAGGTATTTTCAGGGAGGTAGCTGGTCTCTCTCAGCACTGCAATTAGCTCATCAGGCATTTTGGGGAATGTTGGCTGCTTTTCTTCAAAATCTGCAAGGTGCTTATCACAACTGGAGCCTGGCACACAGGTAGGCAAAACTGTGTTGAGGGGCAGAACCAGACCCCTGAGGAAAGATGTTGCCTTTACAAACTAACAACTATCAGCATGTCATTTTTACCCTACTGAATTCTGACTGACAGGAGAAACATATCCTCAATTTAGACCTGATATTAAAGGTAAATATTTATGTCTGTTGATGGAGGCACAGATGATATCTCTTTGAAAATCAATCATGGATGCTACAGTTAAAAAAGAAGATGTCATGGGTGCAGTAATGGGACAGCAAGGAATTCAGCAACACAAACTGTAGCATTTGGAAATAACAAAGCATGCTATAAATGTCTTGATATGAAGAAAGTGCCCCTTTTTAATGGAAAAATAGAATGTAATACTCTACTGATGTATTGTGTTGGTGATAATGTAAGTAATTCTGTTTTAATCTAAACATCCGTTATTATCAGAATTCATCATATGCTTTTTTCTTATTTACCATAGTAAACTAAACAGGATCACTATGTAGAAATAAATTCACACCTCATTTCCTGCACACTGCAGCTGTGAATAAAGGAAAATTTGGTTATAAGAAATACTAATCTTGATGCAGAAAGGCAAGGAAACTTTAAACTCTTCTAGCTCACTTTTTTTTTCCTAACCTGATGTATATATATAGTAGTATCATTCTTCTGTTGCCTTTAGATTTCTGCTTTCAGTGTAAGATTTTTTTCCATGCTGTGCCTTTTTTGTCTCTCAGTCTGGATGTCATAGAAAAAAATGTAATGAATAATAGCAATTTTGATAGGGATATTAAGTTCTATTCCTCACCCATAAGCCAATCTCTAATTATTACAGACAAATGACATAATGGGGGAAAATGAAATCTTTTATCTGCAGAAAAAATATTCTCTGAGAATCACTATAAATTACTTTTTTTTCGAGAGTGACCAAGTAGGACTAAAGTATCCCAGCAACAGAACAAGGGACAATGAACACAAACTAAACACAGGAAGTTCCATCTGAATATAAGGAAAAACCTCTTTACTTTGAGGGTGACAGAGCACTAGAAGAGACTGCTCAGAGAGACTGTGGAGTGTTCTCTGGAGATACTCAAAACCTGCCAAATGTGATTCTGTGTAACGTGCTCTAGGTGAACCTGTTTCAGCAGAGGGCTGGACTAGAGGAGCCCCTGAGGTCCCTCTGGAGCCAGTCTGTGCCTTTGTTACTCTGGGATCTCTACTTTTATCAGCTATAGCCATGTGTTCCTATCATATTCTGTATCAGTCGACAAACAGCACAAATTTATGAGAGACAAAGATAGAGATAACAGAACAACAGAAAAACAGGCAAAGAAAGACCTACAAAAAGATTCTACCAATTTCATAAGTTAAAGAAAAAAACACTTTTGTAGGAAGCTTCACCTTACAGATAGGGAAATGGGAGCAGAGCATTCAGTTAGGTGTAAATATTACCTTCTACCCAGTAATTGCTGGTAAGACCTCAAATGTTCTGCCATCAGTCACAGCCCCAGCATTAATTTGAGTGACTCAACTGTAAACTGCAGTAGTTTGCACTGGCATTAACAATGAAATGGTTTATGTGAGCCAAATGCAGGCCTCTAAACTTTTTCTGCCACTTGGCTTCCATCAAATCCAGTTTTTTCAACTCAAAAAACCCCCAACCCTATCCTTAGTTTTAAATTTTTGATATAACTTTTGAGATATAAAAATGGTTAGCTCATGTTTTGGATCAGGTCAGAAATGTTTTTCATGGAATTGTCTCCTATCTTTCACTGTTTCATTCTGCAAGAGAGCTAAAGTATTGCCAGAGAAGAAGCATTAGAAATTAATCCACAAAGAATGACTAGGAGAGCACATCCATTGAGCCTTCTGTCCAGCTTTTACTCATCAAATACCCAGTCTCAGTCTGACCCCACCAAAACCCACTGGGATTACCAATGGGGTCAGTGTAATTGAAGTCTATTACAAATTTAAGACTCTTTTTTTGTTTATAGCACAGCTATTACATGTTTTGCCTGAAGCATCAATAAGCCAGATAGTATTTCAATAACTAAAAGTAAATGATTCCAACGTTAAAAGTAAAAATTTTGGTTTGCTAAATTATCTGTATTATCCNACTAGATAATTATCTTTATTTTCCTTTTTTTTTTTTTTTTTTCTCTGTAATAATATAATGAGAAAAGGTTTATTGAAGTGAAATGAGAGCTTTGGAAGATTTAAAGATTCTTAGTAGACAAGTAAAATTGCAGAGATTGATCACCCCATAGTGTAATTATTCAAAAAATACAATTACAAGACAGCACTGAGCACTTTCACAGTGCCCAAGGAGACTTAAATATGTGCTTTTGGAACTGCTGGGCAAAAGACTATTGTTGTCCTTAGCAGTTACTGGAGGCAATAATTTAATCTCCTTAATAAATTTCTTAATTTTCTAAAACACTCTGTCAATGGAGTTTTCATGTGTCAAAGTGATAAAAGTCAAATTTTCCATTGTCTTCTAGTACTGTGAACTAGAAGTTAAGGATCTGGAAAATATCATCATTTAAGAAGCTAATTTCAAGGGAATTAAAGAATTAACCAAAACTATTAAACATATTATGGTATAAAACAAGCCTGGAAACTCAGAAAAAATTTATATTCAAATCCCTACTGCAATCACAAAGGCATGAGGCACTTTCCTTTGCTAATAATGATTTAAATGCTTTGGAAATCATTACACATTCTCAAAACTTTTAGACATTCACTTTAAGCCCTTAGAAGAGCTTATCTTTAATGTTCATAGGAATGAAGAATTGAAGGTCCAAGCTTGTAAAAAAAACAAGACTGAAATGAAATAATCATTTCCTGTAATTGCACATACATTTTTTCTTCTTTAGATTCTCAAATATGGTTTCTTTTTCACTTTAGACTCTCAAATAAAGTGTTAGTGATTTTGACCTTCCTTGAAAATGCGTAACTAACTCTTAAATAATCACCAATCATTTTATTTGAACAAGTCTTAGGCAATGAGCTCATAGGGAACCAGGTTGTGCAGCTGCAGAGCTGTCAGGGTGGGCTGAGTGACAGCCTCGGAGCTCATGGCCTATTGCCACTGATGTCCCTGATGTCCCCATTTCCCACCTCCTCAGTTCCAGAGCATGAGGAGCTACCTAGCTAAAGGTGTAATTTAAAATATAGCCAGCAGAGAAATATTAACTGCAACATTAAAGGTCACTGACTTCCATAGGTATGGAAATAAATGAGATAGACCCTGCAGACATGTACTGACATGATGAGCAGCTGACCGGGTGGCTGGGTTGAGTGAGAAAGCCTTCTGTCCCAGAGCTGCAAGTGATTGCTGCCCATCCTGCTCCTGCAGTTTAATATCCAGTAGAAACTCTTAGGCAAGATACACTAAAGACTTTTTAAAATCTTAGAAAAATGACAGATAGAAGTGTTTTATTTCAATAGAAGAGGAGCAGACAAGTTGGAACAGTGGGTTGCCATCACTTATCTGTGTGAGAGCTCCCTAACTGGAAAAAGCTCACAGCCCTCTGGACCAAACCTATTAGTTGTGTTCCATTCTTCTTAGTGAGCATCAGACACATGGGAACCCCCAAATTCAGAAAGGGAAATAAATTAAGGAGAGAGGCAGGCTCACACCAAATGGCTCAGTAATTATTCAGATAAGGTGTTTATTTTCCCCCTGTACTTTATAGTTCAGGTATAAACCAGAGCTACTGCTGAGAAGGGCTCTTTTCACAGCATCCTCCCTAGCTCTGTTTTCATTTTCTGTATCTATTTCCAGTGTGCATTAAAATAACTCAAGTTCATTTGCAGCATCAGCCCTGATCTCTAACTACTGTTATTTTCATATCTAAAAATAATTCAAGTTTATTTATGGCATTGTTTTGACTACCCAACTGCTGATGTCAAGCAACATCATAGAAAGAGGATCAATGACCAGGTTTAGATTATTTTCAACAGCAGACAAGAAAATTTGAAAAGATTGATGATAAATCAAGATGATTCTGCAAGAAAGCCTCTGGAATGTACTGGCATTTCAATTTTATTAAAAAATAATAAATAGCCTACAGCGATAATATGTTTCCACAAGACAGTTGTGCTCTAGCAAGTGTTTGCCAGTGATAAGAGTTATTTCCACACTTTGGATGTGAAGCATTCAGGCCTTGCACTTGTACAGCTGAAATGGCACAGATACAGAAAGTGGTGCTCCCATGCCAACATCCCAGACTACACAAAGAATAGGTTTGTCCTATATCTTCAGCTTTTCTGTGGCCATCAGAAACTGTAGGAATTTAAACATTTTTTAGGGTACAAAATTGTCTCAAGAATTCAGTAGCTGCATTTGGAAACTGCTTCTGGAAATATATTCTAGTATAATTTTCTATGGAAAGTACTTTTCATTCTGCTTTTTAAATCCTTATTATTTTCACTTTTAATAGCTTAGTTTTAATATGGAACTTTTGTCTTTCTGTGTCATAACTGGAACAGCAGATCTTTCTTACAACTACATCAGTGAATTGTGGCTGATTCATCCCTGACTCATTTTGCTGAAGTTCTTAAATTTATCCTTTTTCTGGTCTCACTTCAAGTAGTTTATTTTAGGCTTGGGTTTGTTGTTTTGTGTTTTTTTTTCACACAGGTAGAAATCCCTTTTCTAATGGCATTGCACAATTTCAGCTGAAAATAAAATACAATCAAATTTAGCTGCTCAGTTAATTTTGAGAGTCTGAGTAAAGCCGAATGTTGGACTTACCAACATCTTATGTGTGTAAGAACAAAGCCAAAATGTTTGTCCTGGAGGCCCTAAACAGTGGTATCCATTTGTGCAGTACCTTCATGGTCCACTATACCCTCCTGAAACTTTTCAATTGTTTTTACTGTGAAAGGTCAGAAAGTCCCAGTATTAACCTTTGAAACAGATTTTTTTGAAAGAGTTAAATTTTGAACTAGGTTTAAATACTGCTGTTTTCATTATTTAAAATGAGAAACACTGAAGATACGACATGAATCAGAGTCACAAAAATCTAGACAAGAAAGCAAACTGGATCCTCCATCATATGCCTACATTTAGAGTTGATGTTCAGTTCCTCTGTGTCATCTTCTTGAAACAGTCAGACTGGTAAAGCAAAGAAGCTCCTTCATAGCTGATTTTATATTGCTATTTTATATTGAAGATAATGCCATAAAAAGCTTATAAAAAGTTTGTATTAGTTCTGCAAAACAGAGTCTGTCTCTACTATCAGATTTTTAAGTATTAATGGAAAACTTTTCTGCCAAAGAACCTCAAATATCTCCGAGCAAAAAAAAATTCTAATAAGGGATGTTTGCCAAGGATGATGTCTGTACAAGGATCCACAAAAATATATTTAATGCCATTGTATTTTATGGGATTTTTTTTCTTGCTATTAAGAATTCCTCATTTATTCACATCTATGCATTGATGAATGATCTTTTTCTACTGAAATAATCTTCATATGGATATGAGTGAGCTAAAGGAGTGTAAATGCTTATCAGAGGTAACATAACAGTTCACCAACTTAACAAGAAATGTTCATATCAGTGAGAAATCCTTTAATAATACTGCACAACCTTAATCATTAAGGAGGAATGAAAGGGTATGGCAAGGCCTATCTCCAAGTTGAATTGGATTTGCTAACTTCAACTCAATGCTCTCAGTGTAGAGTAACTGAAAGGGGATCCACAGATTTGTTATTCATCAAGTCTTTTTACAAACCTGAATTTTTTATGACTAAAAATGTGCTATTAACTCATTTTTCAATTGACTAATTCTGAAGGAGCAGAGTAATTTACATGAAAATACTTATTTTAAACATGCTTTTTATGAAATGCTTATTAAGGTCAAGCACTATAATTTGAAGAGTAAAATATGTTATTTCACTGTAATACATTTAATTTTATGCTGTTTAGAATCATTATTTTAAAAGTCCTCCCACAGATGTGCATTAGTTGCACTGAATTTCAGACACGACGTTTTCTTTTTCCTTGTGAAGACATAAACAACTTCTGCCTGCTTCTATCCAGCACATATGAGATTGCTGTCATTCTTTGTTATGTACCACTCAGAGGAGCCAAAAGCCTTCAGCACCATCAGCTGCTCCTCTGGACACAAGTGCCTTGGGCTTTACAGGTGTCCTGGCAGCTGCAGAGCGCACTGTGCTGGGAAGGGCAGAGCTGCGGTGCTGGCACTGCTGCGATGCCTCACAGCTGCCAAAGGTTTGCCAGCACAGGCACTTTTAATGGGCTTGTGAACAAACAGAAATAAAAAACAAGGGGCTGTTGGTGTGGAATGTCCTCACAGCTCCCAATCATGGAAGCTAAAACCCCTTGTTTGTATCATATGTGTGCTGGAAATTGGAGCTTGCAACTCCTTGATAAAGGCATGTTCCTACAGAGCTGGGCAGAAGCCTTGGCACTCCTCAGCTTCTGGCCCACACAAAAATAAAACTCCCCCAACCACCTCTCCTCCTGAGGGACAGAACTGCAGCTTGATTCTTATGTCTACTTGACCTGAAGCAGAAGCCAGCTGGAGAGAAAATATCGAAGAATTACTTATAAGTTGTTTTCCTTGTAGTTGAAGCAGTTTTACATTTGTCCTAGTCCAAGCCTAGCTGAAACTACTTCCAGGAGACACAGCTATCCAAACATGCCAGCAAGGATCTGACTTAATTCAAACCCTACTGGCTCATTTTGCACTATCTGACCCCAAATGTAACTCTCCTGCTTTAGAAGGGAAGTAAGAAACCTACACAGAGAAGCCTCCAAGCATGGAGTGTTAACAGATCTGCAGTCCTGTCTGAAGCCCCTCATGTGCCTCAGATGTGTGCAAGGGATGCTGTCGCAGTAGGACACAAAATAAAGATGCTTGACTCCAGTCAGCAGGCAGAAGAGAATCAGAAGGCTTTATTTACAATTCATTCAGCCTTTTTACAACATGCTGCACTAAGAAAGGCTTGTTATTGCTCCATCTCTCCATTGGTTAAGTAACAAAAATAGCAAACAACACCTAGGAGAGAGGTTGTTATGGGAAAGGAATATTGTTTACTTCAAAATGTTATGGGAAAAGGTAGTTATTTACACAAAGTTGTTTGGGAAAAGGAAAACTGTTGAAAAGTTTCCCTTGGGAAGAGCTAGCAATTCTCAGGCTCAGAAATATCGGGCCCACAGGATGCACCTTGCAGATAGGGTGTGGCTTCTATCCCAGGTCAAGCTGGAAACAGGGTGCACAGAAAGAAGAGGGATCACAGCTGAAAAGCAACAGAAACAGCAAACTTTGTGTACCTGACACTTATTTTTTTTGTGTGGTTGTAGTTATGAACACGAGCTTAACCCAGAGTACGGGAACTGTACATGTATTATAAAGCTCTTCCCAGCTTCATGTATTTTGCCTGAGGGATGCTTTTCCCTTGCTGCAGTCCCTTTCTTATTAAACCACCCTCAGTGGTTACATTTTGTGAGGTTATTCTGGGGGGAGGAGTTCAGGGGCCTCAGCCCTTTCCAGGTGTTCTGAGGCTGGCTGCTGCATAAAAAAAATAGAGGATTCATTTAGGTTCTCTGCAGTGATTTTAGTTCCTCTGAAAACTGCCCTTCTGCCATGATCATCTGTTGGCCTTACAGAGTGGCAGACTTCCTGTGCCTGGTGTGGTTGAAGATTTATCTTTCTGGATTCCTTTTGTTGTGTTACTACCAAATTGCTAGCAGGTTTTTTGAGCTGCATTTATGGGTTGAGTGGAGGTAATAAAATGGTGATGCTATGGGTTGGTGTTCTCTAGCACTGAATTTCCTCAGGCCTGTGTGCATCATGAAACTCTTGCTCCTTTGCAATGTCACACTTAAGGCTTGAGTAAAATATGTCTTTGAGTGCCTTGATATTACATAGCCAGGCACCTACTAGAGAGCCTTGCTGTTTTGGAGCATGTGTATTTGTGTATGAAAGCTCTTTTTGTTACCATGGTTTAGAGTACACGTATTTCTTCTGTAGTGTGTCAAGAAACAGAAATAATTACTTTTAATGCACTATATTAGTATTTCCAGTGCATTGTCCTAAAATCACACTCTAGTCCCTGAATGCCAGTTTCAGTGAGGATTTGCCACAAGCAGCTGCTTGCAATCCCTCCTCATTTACTGTTCACTGCTTGCTCAGCATGAGGAATGCAAACATGGGGAATCCAATGGAGATTAGGGGATGATTAGACTGGTCCCTAGCTCTGTCCTGAGGCTGTAGCATGGATTTTCTACCTCTTCCCAAGCTTTTGGACTGATCTTCTGTCTCACCTACCCCAGCTATAGGCCACATCTTGTTTCCCAACTCTCTCACTCCCTCTCATGCTCACCATGCAGCCTCTCCTTTGTTAAAAAAAAAAAAAAAAAGCAGTTAATGTTTTCCTGAACTGAATGCTTTATAGAAATAATTAACTATTTTTTTTCATGTTTAATGCATGCCTACCATCCTAAAACACGGTCCTGTAAATGCACAGGAGAGATCCTGTCAGAGGGATGAATAATTGTACTCCAGCTCAACCTAAGATTGATCGATCTTTACTTTCATTTATTCCCTGGCCTTCTCCTTAGTGGACTTTCTGCAATTTAAAATAAATTTTAAAAAAAAGGATTTTTTTTCTAAATAGTCACTAAATGCTGCATGCACAAATGTTCTTTAGCATCTCGCTTCAACCTCCTGCTGCTACTTGGAAAGCTTTGCTGTGCCTGTGGCAGAAACATTGCATACATTAATCATCAGGGAAGATGGTGCCAAGCAACTAGGTAATAGCTTTACTAATATTTGTGCCTTTAAAGATTGGGAAACAACAACTGAACTTTAAAAATCTTTGTTAAAACTTAGTTTGCTGAAGACAGTTCATTATTCCAATATATGGCAGCACATTGATACACAATGTGCATATCAAAGCACTTTACAGCAGGCAAAGCCACGGCTGCTGGTAACTCACTCCTGTCTCCACACCAGCTTAGGGTTACTTACCCTGAAAAAGGAGCCACACAGAGGTTTTACATAGGTGTGCATCCATCTCTGGGGGCCAGACACACCAGCAGAGAGAAGAAAGAGCAGTGTCAGTGCAGCTGGGGATTACACAAGGCTAGACCCAACTGTGTGAAGTTCTTTCACTGCAGCAGAGGACAGGCTCGGCCCCAGCTGGAAAAGCACTGCCAAGCTGAGGCTGTTCTGTACTGCTGTCTAGAGGAAATGCAATCCTGCACAGATTGCTACCATCTCATCTTTTTCAGACATACCTTTTCAGCTCCCAGCTTCTTGCTGCTGCCTTATGCTGTATACTTTCTGTTTTTCTTCATGAATACGATTTCTATTTTTTTTTACATTTCGGTTTGGATATATTGGAAAAATGAAGAAATGTCTATTGTGTTCATCCATACCACCAGATTTGATGCCAGCAACTGAAGAAATAATTTCCATTTCATAACATAACATCCCTATTGGAGAAATTTAATGGAGTTTCGTGTCTATTTATCACTTCATGTTTGATTTAATAGCAAACTGCTACAGGCTTAAGTAATACAATGAATTTAACATGTAAATACAATAATCCATAATTAATTAAGAATGTCTATACTTGAACAGAAAATGTGAGTTAATGGGAAGGCAAATCATAAAGAAAGTACAAATTGTTTTTGATAAAAAGCTGCAATTTGTTTTTCAAACTTAATCATTAAATTCACAGCACAGAACAATCTTGGATTTTTTAATTCCCCTTACACTTCTTTTTCATATGTTATGACTTCAGATGGTCACTTCTCTTGTCTCTACTAAAAATAAAGGAAAAATAAATCTGGAGTCATAAAACTGTTACTTTCTAGCTGAGATCAAATAAAGGAGAATAAAGAATAGAGATACTCAATCACTAGAAAACCAGTGATGGAAGAACTGTTCTTTTTCAAAAAAGAACTACTACATGTCATTTTCTGTTCAATGACATGAATTATGATGTTGAGCAGTTACAGTCTGAACACACTGAGTTCAGAGACAATCACAAAAAGGCAGAGGATTAATATTGAATTCACAATGGTAAACACTAAGCCATTGCTTTCAATCTGACTGAAAAAATGCCCGAAATTCTAGACACATCCTGAAAATCTTTCAAGACTTTTATGCTTGTTTCAGCCTCAATATTTGAAAGTAACCTAATAATACAGTCAGTAGCAAAATTAAAACAGTGTAGACTTATTTAATTTAATTTCTTATGAATAAAAATAATACATGTCCTTTATTTTGCAAGTCACTCTAGTCTGTTAGGATGCTGCATGGGATGCTACAGCATTTCAGTCACGCCAAGTTGTGTGTGACAAAGAAAGGCAAAAGGAATTCTTGCTTAGTCCAGCAAGCCTGATACCATGAAAAAATCTAGGATAAGACAGTTTTTAAACAGTCTCCTTTTAAATTTAAGGGTAAACTGTTGGTTATGTGCACTTTAGTTCTTATCTGGGTGTTGTTTTTCTAGACTGCCTTACGTTTCTGCAGGGAACTGCTGCCCCAGGCTGATCTGAGGGTTTACCATTGTTCCAATTCACTCCTCTAATAATTTGGGACAATAGGATCTACTAATTGATTCTTGCTTACAAAATTAATATCTGGAAGTGGTTCAGAGCTTCCTAACAAGTATCAGCTGCTTCTCTGCTCCACTAAGCCCTTTATATGTCCTGTTTTTATTGTTTACATCTGTGCATAAAACCCTGGGCCCTTCATACCAGGAGGTCTTGCTATTGCCATATCTCATAACAGGGTCAATTCCACCTGGTAAGTCACTGAAACCACTTTATTTTCCCAGTTAGTCACTAATTGTGTGTTTCTCATTATGGCACAAAAACTCTGATTTGAAATGGGGGTGTTTATTTTGTTTTTTGGGGTTGTCTAAGTCTGAACACCCTTGTCTGACTGGTATCACTGCAGTTCTTACATTTGAAAGCCTAAGTAAGACATGGCCCCTGTAAATCTCAGTTAGATGGTGACCATGGAAGCACACATTTCCTTTACTCACTCTTTGTATTGGTTCTGCATTTGTAAAAGATCACACAACTCTTCTTTACCCAACATTCTGAAGAGGAATCTGTATCCAGAACTAGGAGCAGCACCACAGAAAAACCATTAATTACTAGCAATTTTTCCTTCAGACTAGAGTTGGAATCATCACCAGTAAATGGGCCACAAATTGAAAAATGAAGAGATAAAGTACTAATAGCTTTGTTGATTTTATGACCTAATGAAGCAGGAGACCTATAAAGCATAGTACAATTGTGCTTGATTATAATAATGAATAATATAATGCATTATACACGAAGGAGCAACAGTTCATTTTCCTGCAGCTGGCCTGACTTTGGGGAACTTGGGTTTATCACACTAAGAATGTAATGCAATTTCCATGGGCCTTATAATCCATATATATTCCTTCTTCTCTGTATGAGAAAAGGGAGACTCATGGACATATTCATGTTATATGAATCCTGTTGCAGTGAACATGGGACCTTCTGGGGGAAAAGTGACAGAGGAGAGTGACTCTGTTTCTGGAAACCCTGGAGACCTCTGGGTAGAGAAACGACTGCAGCCCTATAACTTTCTCTCTCCCTAATGTGAGAGAGGAAAAAAAAAAGGAAAATTAATTTCCTATGCCTTTTTTTCACCTAACTACTTACTTTCTTCCATGGACGTTTCTATGCAAGTATATGATGTGGCCCAGTTGGTGCCTTCTGTGCTGTGTTCCAGTATGGATATCAACCCACATGGGCCTTCCCTCACTCCTCATCCATACATTTGCACTTGTGGAGCTTTTATGTAACAGTGCACAGAACCTGCTACAGGTCTCTGGGCTCTACCAGCACAAAGAATCATTAATGAAGAATAAATGAGACTTCTGAAAAATCTTGTATCCTAGCTGGTGTAAGACCGTGCCAGACTCCTGAGTTTTCTGTCCTGCTTATAATTATTATAGCTTTGAAGCGTCTTTTAATCAAATCAGTGAGGAAATGACCTGAGATTCTGCTCTGGTCCTTTCCTGTGAATAAAATATAGATATAGTTCTAAGGTAGTTGAACAAAATATGCAGAAACTTGGGTAAGTTAATTTGTTAAAAAAAAAAAAAAAAAAAAAAAAAAAAGAAAGCTTTATTCCCTCAGTTCTTGGAAGAAAGAACTCCACTATGTGGTGTAGAAATTATTTAGCTTCTCCCACAAAATAGATGAAATTTTCAAACTGATTTTGCATAGTTAAAATACAAGGTTTTTCCTCACGCTTCCTTTCCCTGCCAAATTTTATTTTTAATTGCTTAGTACTGATCATTTGCAGTTCATGAGCATGTACAGCACTGTTATTGATGATATTGGATATTATATCAACTTCTGTCCATAACAAATGGGGCTCGAAACAGTTTTCCCTCATTTTCCTACAAAACAAACTATTTTCACCTTTCCATTCCCTTCCTGATGATCCTCAGAGCACCAAATATATCCATTTTCCAGCTGAAATATGGTTTTCAGAGAAACAAGGAGTATGAAATGAAATTGCTGTGTCCCACTGTGGCCTCCTGACAGCATCCTGTTGTTAGTCTTTAGAGAAAGCTGAAGACATGGATTGGCACTTGGCTTGCACAGCAACATCACTCTGTCAGGACAAATGTCATGATATGGCCATCACAATAAACAGAATACGAAAAAAACCAGACTGGGAAGGAAATACTGCTCTGTTTTCTGTATCCTGTATGGGCAGACAAAGGATTTGGCAGGTTCCCTTCAGTACAGGGTGCTCTGCAGCAGCAGGGATTTTATGACACTGTGGCATGACTTTCTCATCTGAAATCCTGTGTTCTTTCCAGGTTTGTGAACATCAGAGCTTCTCAGAGGGTTGAGATGTCCTGCAGGTTTTGTCTTTACATCTGATCATATTAAATTGATTTATTCCATGTTCCTCATATTTGTTTTCACAGAAACCCACAAAAGCCTAAGCCTGCAGCCTTCTTTACAATGGGAGTATAGGAACTTGCACTTGCAAGGTTTGGGAAGCAATAAACCCAGATATTCTCTGAAATTTCTGTCAATACGCTCCATAAACAGCATTTTCCAAAGTCACCATCCCCTTTAACATTCAGATACACAATAAGCTCATCTGTTGCAGTTTGCTTACTTGGTTACTTGAAAAAGAGACAAAAAAATTTAAGCCATTTTGTCTGGCCCAGCAGAACTGACTACAGAAGCTACTTCACCAGGGCAACTGCAACAGCACATGAAGAAAACATTTGAAAAATAAGAGATCTGAGAAAATCTCTCAAAGCTACGAAAAAAAAGCCTGACAAAGCCATAGAAGAAACCTCACGTCTCACAATCCTTCTTAGGCTGAGAAACTGAAGGAACACAAAGCTGCATGTAGCTGCGAAAGAGGAACCCAGCTGCCAAAGTGCTCCACACCACCTGATGCCCCATCATCCTCTCTTGCCCAGGGAGATGGCTAATGATGATTGTCCATGAAAAGTTCACATAAATAGTGTCCATTATAATTTCTCTGCTCCACTAATATCAATTGATTTAATTGCCAAATTATATATCCTTCATCCACAATAAGACCTAATCTTCCTATTTTTCAAATACGGCAAATTGAATTTAAATTGTAATGCAAGCAAAGGTTGCAATATTTTCCCTCTGAATTGAGAATTAACATCCAGCTGTCTGTGCCAGTATATCCTTCCACTCATTTGGTCCATATCTGAGTGTTTTGCATTGTATGGATGAATTGGATATCCCGGAACAAAATGCTTATGCTGAAGAAGCTATCTGGAGCCAAAAATCTTTGAACTGATCCTAACTAGTAACTTTTCTTTTCATAAATAACCTCTTTTATGCCTCCTGCAAAGCCAAAGTTCTCCTCACTAAAACAGAGGTAGGTTCAATAAGCAACATGAAGAAAACTACCCTTTAAAAATAGACCAGCCCATTATCTCTCTCATGCAAGTGTATTACACAGCTTGATCTCTGCAGACACCTACGCCTCTCTGAAACAAGGATTAGAGATAAATATCTTATTTGCAGTTCATTGTACTTGTTTGTGCCCATGCTCCCTGTGAGGCTTCCAGCTTACAGGAGCAATTGGCTACTTCTGTCTATGGGTCAGTGGCCAGTGGAGCAGGGAGCTCATTCTAATAGAACTTTGGGTACTACAACAATAATAATGGTGATTAATAATTTTATATTATTTCGTGATTAACTCTTTTTCCTGTTGTTTAAAGCTGTGTGCTGGCATGAATGAGACATTTCTGCCTGTGATGGTTCTGTGCTGCTCCAGTGAGAGGTCACCAGCCTGCCCAGATGAGCAGCTGTGTGCTCTCTCCCGGCGCCTCTCAGGCAAAGCAGCCAGCAGCAATTAGTGTAATAGTATAAATTAGTGTAACAATATAAACAATTTAATCAGCCTGCTTGAATTAGACCCACAGTTTTGTTTAAAATGGATTACAAGAGAGCATGCTGCCCTGAGAGCCTGTATCTCCAGCAAGCAGGCACCAAGGGGAGATCAACTTCTTTACCCCAGCAGCCTCCAGCTGGATCAATGCATATCCACAGCCTCATGCCTCTCTGACACTTGTTCTGCTTCCTTGTGTTTTTCTCTTCCTTCTGTTCCTTGATGTCCTAATGCTAAGCCCAAGAACAGAGCTGAATATTTTTGCAGGTTTTTTTGCACACAACCACCTTGTCTCATGTGCTCCACCTGTGTCCATGGTAACAACTTCCATCTTCCTCTTTGGTGTAAAAAAAATTTAGTTTGGTTGCAGTTTATATTTTTCACTGCTGTCAGACTCATTAACATTAAAAAAAAAAAANGAGTTTAAAATACAAAACACCTTCCTTGCTCATGGGAAAAGGCTTTACTTAAATGACTGTCATGTGTTGAAATGTAAAATGAATTACTGTTCAAATCTGCACATCTCTTGAATAAATAAAAAAGCAGTCATCAAAACAGACCTGACTTCAAAAGCCCAAGTATAAGTCCTGGAACAGTCACATCCCAATAAAATTAGAAGCAGTCCTCATTATCTGAGCAAACGTTAAGAGAAGTAATTGTATTAAAATAACATTGACTGTCAGACACGACTGAAGGAATGAGTTCTCCAGAATGTTATGTTCAAATGGTGACTGAGTCAGTGCTCCTTTTTCAAACAGCTTTCAATACAATTTAGTAATACATTTTTCCCTCTCAATGGCTAGATTGAAACCAGGTAGCAATTGCACTTCTCTGAAACTCAGTTTCTAAGAGCAAGGTGTAATGAACAGTTGATAATTCTCACTTATAAAGAGGAAGCTCCTTAAAAGAAGAAGACACTAAAGACATAGAAAACAAGACAGAAAACATTCACTTTGAAAAGCCTCCCTTATGAGAGGGGTAAATTTCTTAAATGTGAAATAGCAGCATCCTGTTCTTGGATGGGTAACCTGCAAACTATTTGGTTTTGAAGGCTGATGCTCTCTCCCACATTCAGCAAGCTCTTTTCACTTTGTTTCTTGCATGTGTCTGTGGTTTACAGAAGCTTCAGGATTTATATATACTTGTCTTTGATGCACAGGCTACCTTGCTAGAAATAAAACTGATTTTCTGCTCCTATAAAAATTATAAGCAGTTTACCCGTTATCCAACAGCATAATACAGGCAAAATAAGTTTTCCACTGTTTGTATTGATTTTTCTGCTAGCCCATTTGACTGTGCAAAGCAAAGTTTAACAACACGTGCTTGAAATTATATATTAGAAAATATTGTCTCAGTTATTTAGTTCTGTAGATATCATGACAGAACCATATGCCCTCTTTGAGTTCAGAAATATAAATCACATAAGAACAATAAATTTTTTTTTGTTTTGGAACCTATCATGAGAGAAAGGCTCCAACTGTCAAAACTGAAATAAACTGAGGAAAATGAACCATAAAAAAAGCATTTTGGATTTGTGAGTGCCTTTGGCCCAAAAGGATTTTTAATTGAAAGAAAATGGTTATTATACTACTGCTCAATTAAAAACAATTAAGCTTTTTCACAGTGCACTGAATATCAATATCATAAACCTCTTAAAATCCCAATTACTCCCTGTGGTATTCCAGATGAGTTAGTGAAGGATAAACAGTGCACAGTCTATGCGTGACTCATCCCAAAAATTCTCTTTGAAAACTACCCCCAATAAAACCTATTGAGAAATGCAGTATTTGTTGTAGGAGCAGATCCCTTCCAGCTGCAGGAAATCAGGGATAGTTATTGGTTGAGTGATAAACAGTTCTTGTAAGATTACTGGTCATTGATGCTCCTCTGTTCTGTCATACCAAGCACAAAACTGAAAGTCATTTAATCAGAATAAAAAATTAGTTTTGCACAGGAAAATGAAGGTTGATAAACTTTAATAAGAAGAAATCTGGATTCCTTTAATATATCTCTGATTGTCTTGGTGAAAAAAAAAAAAAAGGATAAATGAAGTACATTTCCAACTGTCTAAAAAGTCCCATTTCATTTTATTACAATAGTCTTAACTGTAATTAGATAAGTCATTTTGCTGCACATTTTCAGATAACGTAATACAAATATCAGGATAGAGGCACTATTAGATTCATTGATTTCTATATACTCAAGACCTATGAATAATTTTAAAACCAGTGAACTAGAAAACCACAATTTTGTGAACAGAATCTTTTCATTTCTCCAAAGAAACAAATGAAAATGAGCCCTTAAGAGACCATTACTTATACTTCATCTCAAAGCCTTTTCATTACCAAGATTAGCACCTTATGCAGGGCTCTTTAGTTAGTAACACATTTCTCCCATTTGCCTCTTGTGCACAATGTTTGGTGAAGCTTCCTCCAGCGTGTGGGGATGGGAGGGAGGTGCCTACAGGTTTTATCAAAGCCTATTGCATTTATTTGGCACAGAAGAGGAAGTGCTTTCAGCATACAGCCATGGGTCCACTCTCTGGGGCAGTCAGAATAAGCACTCATTTAGACACCTGGCAAACACAGTGGCCTCTGGTGAGTCACTGACAGCCAAACTGCTGGCAGAGATTAAAGCAAAGCAATAGGGAGATAACACCTGAGTGAAAAGGTTGGGGGCTGCACTCACATGCAGGCTTCTAAAAGTTTCAAGAAAGTAGAAGAAGGTGTTTTTCCAAGCCATATCTCCTGCCTTTAGCAATGGTTTACAGTGAGAAATTTAAAATAGAGCAGAGAACTCAACTTCACAACAACAGATAATACTGCTCTGGAATCCTGCAGCAGGAAAGGGTAAAGCTTGATGAGGAATGCATGAAACATCACTAACTCAGCAATACAAAGGCTCTGCCTTCTACTTGTGCTGTCCACCTCTGTTCAAACTAGACACCTTGGCCCCATCCTGTGTGCTGAATCTTAACCAGAACTGCAGGAACACAAAATGTCCTATCCAGGGAAATGTCCCATCAGACTGGTCTGGCAGCTGCCCTGCAAGTCTCTTGATTTCCAGATATGTCTTTCTGGCTTTCTTGTCCACCTGGTGACTCATGTTTGTCCACCTGGCACAATCCATCTGGCCCCTGCTACAGACATGGACTTTTCCTGCATTCCCCAGATCTTGAGTATTTGATTTTGACCTTTTGTGTCACCAGCCAGTCTACAGGTTAGCTAAAATTAAAAATTATGTTCTTGGAACTCCTTCCCCAAATATATAATCATTGCTCAAAATTGTCTGGACAAAAGTTTTGAGTTAGATGCTGAAGGAAATTTCCATCATGAAAGGGCCAAACACATGGCAATCTATGAACTTCAGAAACAGTTTTTTTATCACATAGAAGACATTTCACTGAAGTTTTTGGTACGTACTGTGCCAAAAACCTTGTCTTTTTTTCCTTTTTCCTATTGTATATAATAAAGGATAGTATCTCTCCACTTGCTTGTCTTATATGACTACACTATGGCAATGCTTTCTAAGAAAGGTGAAAGCTTTCAGAGGAGAAAGGGCTGCCATTACTTTGGAAATGTAAAACTTCTGCACTCTGATGACACCTCTTCTAAATATGTTAATTTACATACTTCTCAGGCTTGAGGTGCAGTGTGTTCTGTATTTTCAAGACAAAACACAGAAGTACATTATCATAGCAATATAAAACTGCACACAAAAATAAAAGCAGCTGTGGGTTACAATCTTCAAAGGTAATGCCATAAAGATCTTTACAACAACCTTTCATCTCATTTGGTTTTAGCATTTTTTATCACCTGACCTCATATATATGTATTTTAAATTGTATTATATATATAGAAAGAGATATAGAGTAAACCTATATGGCCAGCTAACAGGTCTTAACAGAAAAAAAATGAAAATTATCAGAATAAATAATGTCATTCTGATCTTCCACTCTTGTTGTCTGCTTGCTTTACACCCCCTGGCTATAAGATTTTATAGCTCCGACTAGACGTCCCATTTAAAATTCTGAGTGAACCTCCCTGGATTCCAATTAATTATTAATAGCAAAATGTTGCTTATAGAACAGATGGATTATCTTTTCCATGAGAAATTTAAAATCCAGACAAACATCCAGGAGCTACAAAGGAGAAACATGAAAAGCCTGCTTGTGATATTTCTCTTGAATTCATTTCAAGAGCTCTCTCTGCGAATTTTTCTGGAAAAAAAGAAAGGGAATACTAGTACATTGCAGGAAGATGTGTATATAAAAAGTTTACTTTTTCAAATACAGCAAACAGTGTGATGTGAAAATATAGTTTTTAAATTTTTTACATTGTTCTAGAATTTCAGAGGTACTTCCTCTTGTAAGAATCCATCTCATTAAATATAAGGCACAACATCAACAGCTGTAGCTTATAAAAGAGGGATGATGTAAGTAGTGAAGTGGAAAGTGAGTCCTCCTTTGGGTCTAAAGAGCAGGTACCTCAGGCTCAACAGTTTTCCAATACATCTTGTTCCTGCTGAGCCTCTTGGCTTCAGTGAACCTTCAGGTAAAAATAGTCCAGAGGACAACAAGCAGAGAAAATCTTGGCTTTAAGGATGAACTTATTATCCTAACCCCTTACAGGGAGACAATTCCCAACCAGAAATCACATATCATTAATGGATAGATACAGTTATCAAATATTTCATAGCAAAAGCAGCTTGTGTGACACTGAGATATAGGCAGGCTTTTTGGAATACTCTATTCTTAGTCTAGATGAGTGAAGCACCTAAATCACATTTAATTTTTAGGGTATTTAGCATAGTACCCTAGTCCTTTCCTCTCTCTAGGCTGTGGAATACCATTTCACCAATTTCCACCCAGATGTTCACCCCTGCCCAACAAAGAACCCCTCCCTGGATATGCATTCTCAGTGACATTCTAGGTTTGTGTGTTCAGAGAGTTATGGCCTTATCTTAGACTACTCGTTTGAGGAACAAATATAAAGGAGCTCCTCCTACTTTCACCTTTTCTGGATAACAAATTAGCATCAAGCAGGTTTTTTCTCAGTTTTCAAGAAAGTTCTTACTGACTTTGTGACAGACTAGCAATTAAAATACCATTGCTTCCATATGGCATCAGGAAACTATATCATGTTATCCAAGATGTGTCCTCTCCAGCATGTTACAGTTTTTTGGAAGAGCCTCTGACCTGTCATTTATGGAAAGATTAAGACATGGCTTGGGTTCACTGTCAACTTTATGTGTAGACGTTGGATATCCCAATTATCCCTGGGAGGAACAAGGTTTACAAATGGCCTACCTGCCACTGGTCTAACATTAGAGCTGCAGAAGAAGGAATGGCAGGAAAAAGGGAATACAAATAAAGTCACTTTCCCCTCCCACAGTGCTCACTGTGTTCTCAGAACATTTGTCCTGCAATGCACGACTGTTCCAAAGTACCCAGAGCATCTGAGTAAAGACATCAAACAGAACCTCTTTGTACCCTGAACTGAAAACAAAATGCAAAGAAAATTGCTCCATTAGGTAGCTGACAAAGGTGTCGCTGGGTCTGTAGTCAGCTCAGACTGCAAGATATAAATATGCTCTTTCAATAGCAGGTGCAAATCCTTATTGACTCAGAAGCAGCAGAAAAGCAAGCCAAGGGAGACTGCCAAAAATAACAGTCAAAAGTCCCAAGAGACACAAATTCCAGTCTCCTAACAGTCATGCACACCCAGAGTTTATTGTTGACATAAAACACTAGAAAAACATCTTAAAATTTGCATCTCTATTTCCCTAGGAGTTTGCAACTGTCAAAATACGGAGTTCAGCCCAAGTGCAAGCCATCCATGATGATGGGAAATGTGGTATTCCCTTGGGCCAGTACTGCTCCACTGCTTACATATGCCCAAAGTATCATTCACAGAAAGTGAAATAAACTATATTATGGGGATGAGCATTAAAACAACTAAACAGGGCGTTTCTCACTCAGGAAAAATCTCATGCATGATAATTTCAACACAAAGCTATTTCAATTTAGAACACACACAAGAGCTCCTCTATTAACAAAGCATAAGCACTTGTCAGGACCATATTGATTAAATTTTTTTTCCATTTATCCCAAACACTGAACAAATGATGTGCCTAATATTTGCAAAAAACAAATTGGAGGGCAAGCAAAAGAGCAGCTGTTTCTAGTTGGAACTATTACTAGTGGGAACTTTTCATTGTGCAATTATTTTAATGCCCTATATTGGGATCCAGAAGCAGTGTGACTACTGACCTCTTTTCTGAATCACATAATAAATAAATAGTCTATAACAACTGTTTTTGCAGACTTCCCAAGGCTGAACTGAGCCTCAAGGTAGCATGTGGTGAGCTTTCAGCAGAGTGTAGTTAACTAACAGGTCACAGTAAACTAAATTTCATAGTCAACTAAATTAAACATAATTCAAGCAGTTGCATGGCAAAATAGGGTTTAAGGAGCACTGATTACCTTGAAGTCACAGAACCACCACAATATGGGTCAAAAGTCTGGACTGACCCACTGCTCAAAGTGGGCCAACAAAGAGCAGGTTACATCGACATACAACATCTTTGAGTAACTTCGTTTAATACATTTCAGTAGAAGCAATATATAAAATTGGGGGAGGGGGGCTGTGGTTAGAGGTGGCATGTGAGTCTGACAGACACCTGTATTATAGCCAATAACTACAGCTGGGAACAGAAGATGATTTTCCAGTAGATGTCGTTTGGAGGTATTACTATCAAGATGCCAAGAATATTTAATACCTAGTAAAAATGAAGTTAAAACTTTAGTAAAAACAATAAATTCTGGTACTAGTTCTCAGATGGATCTTGTGGTACTCTGGTATTAGCTCCTGCACAAAATGTTGTTCTGTACTTCATGCGTAGCCTGTGAGGTTGGGCAGATGCTCACAGAAGACATATAGAAAAACCATAAAGCTGTTTCTGAGAACTGCCACTTTTGTACCACTCACAGAGGGTCCCAAGAGCCTCACTCAGAACCTGAAGACAGAATTCAACCATCAGATTTTTAAGCCAATTTTCACTAGCTTGTTTATATCTAACCTCAGAATCTGAGAGGAGTTTAATCTTGATCATACCCTTCACAAAAACTCTAGGGAAACCTAGTAGTGATTCTCAATTATAGAAGTAGAACAAAACTGCATGAATGGAGTGCAAGAAAATAAAGTATTATCAAGGCTTCCAGAAGGAATTATAGTTTTCTAATCCATTATTTGTTTGTTTGATGGCTTAGATCTGTATCTCTGGCACAGAGCTTTCAGGAATACTGCAATGTTCCTTGCAACCTTAGGCTACTCACACATGGGTTTGGCTACTATATGTCTGGCTAGAGCCTGTGTAGGTGAAAAAGTTACACATTTTAGAAGTAATGATAATTGCCTGAAAAATCTCAGAAATCTCAAAGATTTGGGTTTAATAAGAACCCAGCATGGAACTAATGAAGCAAGAAATATCCAGCTACCGTCAAGATTATGTTTTGGAACCTTTCTTCTTCATTATTCTTCATTTAAATGTCTAATGTGATATTCAAGACCTCATTCCTATCCTCCATAGATTACATATTATTTTTAAAGGGATTTTTTTTGTTAATTGATGTTCACAGTGATGTTCAGACCAAATAAATCAGTACTATGTAAGGCTCCATTAAAAGGGCACTAATACAAATGCTCTTATTATGCTTGGACCTCAGGGCAGTAAGCAAACTTGCCTTCTGCAAAAGCAAAACTGTTTACTCCTAATTAGTTCAAGTAAAAGCACAAATCTAGTTTCTACCTTAGGGTATATCTATATGGAGAATTTGCAATGCTGATGGCTACTGGTTCAACTGAGATTATGAAGGGCAAAATTTATTCCTGACTACAGAAAATGTTACAGATTTTTAGAAGCTTGTCTCCAAAACAACTAAATTTGAGAAAAATTTCCTTGAAGTCAGCTGATGAATTTCCCATGCATTTTCTTCTTGAGTTGGAAATAAATCTAATTTTCAGGAGCAGCTTACAAACTCTGTGTTAGCAAACCACAGGCCAGAGATGTAAGAGGCTGGGAAAGCAGGACACTTCTCCCTCTCAGGCTTTCCTGCCATCAGCTGTTGCACTAAGGACACACTGCAGCTACTGCCAGTGGATCTGCTGTCACTGGAGCAGGAAATCTGCTGGCTTTTAGGACATCTAACAGCCCTCCTCTATTATCTGTGACCTAAATATGATTATTTCCTTACAGCAAACATTGAACACTTTGATCTATTAAATCTTTAAAACCCATCAAACCAAAACCCAAAGGTCATTTAAAATTAGGAAGCAACCTGCTTTTTGGAAATATATATATACACACATTTGTGTGCATGCACACAGATCACACCTCTGATTTTTACTCAGAAATTAAACAATCCCCACAAGAAATTCCTATCAATCTGTTCTCAGAGATTATACAAACACATTGCAGTTTTATAGAGGAATTAAATTTACAGTTCCTTCCTACATGGCAACAAATACATTATATTTTTTAAAATCTACTCTGGCAAATAAGACCTCTTTTGAGAAAGAGGAAGGAACTTTGGAATAAGTTATGGTGAATATCTCACTCCACTGAAGATTGAAAATGCTTATTTCCACATTCTTCTCAGTGTCATATTTACAAGAGTAAGTGCATTGCACTCATCCTTAGACAAGTAGGCAATGTGGCTATCAAAAAGCTTTTGTTTTCTCAGGTCAGCTATTAATCTTATTTCCTCTTCCCATTTTGCAACCTGGTGAAGTTACAGTGCTGCCATTAAGCAACTCACCTCTGCCATAAGGTGGGGACCCAATAACATTGGTTCCAAACTGCTTGATGACCCGAGTTCTATTTTGCCAGATCAGCAGATCTGAAGGTATCTTTGTCAATCAAACAGAGGAAGCAAAACTGGCTGTGGGTGGATTTGAGAAAATCAGTATACATTAGCATAATCCAGAAATGTCACATCTGAGCTGGCAGGAAACTAAATTAGACACAGAAT
Source organism: Aegithalos caudatus (assembly GCA_013389925.1). Taxonomy (NCBI): domain Eukaryota; kingdom Metazoa; phylum Chordata; class Aves; order Passeriformes; family Aegithalidae; genus Aegithalos; species Aegithalos caudatus. Next base: position 261,492 of record WEIU01015186.1, read on the forward strand.
GACAAATAAAAAGGAATCAAACATATATCTAAAATTAGAGCTGACTTCATGGGGAAAAAAATATTTTTTAAGATAAAAGAATTAAAAGTATTTGTCATACATCCCACAGTAGCTGAACAAATGACCTGGGTGAAAAGTAAGAAGAATTAAGTAAATAACATCTGAGAAATAAAAATTAAGCTCATACACTTATTGCAAGTAAGTGATAGCTAAGAGAGTTATTTTTAAACAATTGTTTTCAAACATTTCACCCTTTATCTTTCTAAGGAAGAATAGCACAAAGGAAATCTATCAGAAGTCTCCCCCTTCTGTAATTTATGAAAAGTTGTATTCCATGTCATCAACTTTTTCCTCCCAAAATAGCCTTGAGTTAAAGGTTATTGAAAACAATGGAATTCCACTGAAAATCCATGCCTAATTCTTGATTATTGCAATGATCAATTGCAAGACTTGCCAAGAGGCAGCTTACCAAATTTCATCTTGCCATGGGAAGTTATTCTATTCAGGTGTTAGGATCACAGCGTAAGGCAGCAGCTAAGCAGTGAAAACAAGCTTATGCCACAGATTTTCTGTTTGGTTCACATGGATGGGCACATTTCTTTGAAAAGCTCAAAATTTCCACTGTATTTCTACAGAATTTGCATGAATTATGTGTTTTCTGTCAGTCTGGAAGGAGAACACATAGCACTATGTTCTCCAATCCCATCCTCTCCTTGAAACTCTAAACTATCTTCTGTCTCCAAAAACAACCACTCATTCTCATAAAAGCTGAACTTAGTTAAAGAATATTACAATCTAGATCAGTTCTTCCCATATAAACAAGAAAGATAATACCCTTCATTGTTCTGTTACTTGGTGGCAAAGGATAGAAACCCAGTCTGATACAAAAATAAAGGTTCTTCAGCATTTTATCAGCTTCAGGACACACTAGGAAAAGAAGAAAAGATGGCAGAGATATGTTTCTAGGAAAGAAGCACATGTGGTTTACAAATTTTGGGCATCACAAACAGGAGAGAGGGAAGGAAACAAAGGGAAAGAGTTGACAAAATGAAGATAAAGAGAGAAGAGCTCAGGGTAAGGGTAAGGTGATGAGATGTACTAGTAGTAGGAAGGGGACAGATTTCTAGGCAGGATGAAATAATTCATCTTGCTTCCAAGGCTGATTTTTTCCTTGCTTACACAGCTGCCAGTGTACCACAGATTTGTAACTAGTGCAGAGTTTCTCCAAGGAATGCCTACAACATCCAGAGTCTGATTTGAGTTTCAATGAACCTGTGGGCCCTGAGAAAGAAATACTAGGGACACATAAATGTAGGACAGCAGAGTAGATGCTACCCCTTAAACAGCACTCACTACCATTGCACTACCACTGACATGCACTGATTTGTCTTTCTTGGATAATACCTCCTACTCTCTGATTCTTTGTTCCTACCAGAAACCCACTTGGATACCTGCAGACAAACAGGCTCAGGTCCCAGGTCCCTGAGGAATTTCCCTAGGAGCAGTCTGCATGCTTTAAAGACACCAAAATGTACAGTGGTGGTGCTTTCCTTATGGATTTGCAAGGGTCTCTGCAGTGAGACACTTCCCACAGTAACATTTCACTGCCTTCAGATTTAATGAGGTTGCTATTTTTCATAAAAAATTTGTAGATTCCTGTGACATATTTTTGCAATAACCTAATCTTTCATTAGTCATGGAGATGAAAGCATTCAATTAGCTGTTTTGACACTTTTGACTGTACTAAATAAAATCTTCAAGTATTTCCCAACAATAATGCCTCCTATCTAACAGATTTTCTGGGAAGATTGCACTTAATGAAGGAAAAGGGGGACATCATCAATTATACAGTTAGTCCAAAAAATGATAGGATAATGTCATAGGAAGAGCCTTGATGGAAAATTAATAGTTGCTTGTTAATTGATGTTTAAAGTGCTTCAGAGTCAGTTCTGCGGAGATCTTCTATAACATGAAGAACCCCACCAGGGCTAGTGGGAAGAAAACCCTCAGAAATACACTTATCTCAGTGCATTATAAAATACATTTTGAACACAAATGACACACAGAAGTGACACAGATGACAAACTTCCTTCCTTAGAGAAAACTACAATATGACACCCAGCAGTGGCTCCCTCCATCCTAGTAGCAGCTATAGTTCAGATAAATCTGGCATCCTTCTGTCAGCAGCAGCATGTATGAACTGGGTCAAAGGAGGCACATAAGACCTCAATGAAGATCCTTGTGGGAGAAACATGGAAGCTGTTTCTCGAGTACACGAGCCAGATGCTCCAAGTACTCCAAGGCTAGAGGAGCTAAGTCACCCCATGAGGAACACTATTCAACCAAAGCCCTTCTTGCACTTTAGCTGCTCTTCTAGAACCAGAGGAGCTTCTCCAGAGCCTGGTTTAATCACTTTTAGCATAGCACAATCTTCCATCACTGAGATAAGCTGGTAGTATCTCTTGTTGAGTGACTCACCAAGATGAGCCTGGATTGTTTGTGTGTGTGGGGAAAGAGTGTGCTTGACTCTGCTGCCATCCATGCACAGTCACCGTGGGATGAGTTCCAGGCTGTACTGGCACCAGCTTCACTGCACACCAAAATAAGAAAGGGAGGCACAGGAACACAAGGGCTAATGTATTCACAGGGAGACAAACTGCCAGTGTCTTTAATAGGAAAGGAAAATCCCTGAGAAAATAAACTTTTTTTTTGTATGGTAATTCTAGTTCAGAGAAACTGATTCCTGTTTTTTTTTTTTACTTTCTGTAAAATTAACCATCCTCTTCTGAGTGGGAGTTTGGTTTTTCTAATGAAGGATTTTTAAAAATTTTTAATTTTTTTTTTTTTTTTTGGTAAGTTGACATTTCCTTTCTTGACACTCAAGAAATCTTTGGGCAGCACTGATGCCTGCTAGACTGTAAAGACAAATTTGGGCACTAATTGTCAGGAAAGTTCTTCAAAAAGTCTTCAGAGTGGTTGGGATTTTTAAAACTGCAAAATATCGTAGATTTCAAAATGTGAACCAAAAAACAATACTGCATTTGTATGTTATATTTTGGCTTTTCTTTTTGATATCCACATTTCCAAAGATTCTTTGCATCAGAAACCATGCCAGCATAGCTTAAAACTAAAGAGATTTTTGGCTGAAGGAAGAAGATAAAAACTTAAAGTATTAAACAATTCATTCTTCAAGTATCTAACTCTGCTGCTCATGCTGAAATCAAGAGGACTCAAGGTAAGAACAAATATTTATTTGCAGGATATACACGTCTACCCAGTGCTAATTTATCCATGAAAAGACTCTTGCAGTAAGGAGCAGAGGGCTTCTTAGTATAAGGACCACAGTGAAAAGGTATACTCTGAAGCAGACCCCCACATGATTACTGGAAGAGAGTAAGCTCTCCAATGACAACGAATATTTAAGGATAAAAAATGTGCTCTATCAAAAAACCTACTGAATTGAAAATGCTTCATCATTATAAGACTTTCCAACCACCATCAGTCCAGAACCATTCCTATTGAACCTTGAGTGTGTTCACAGATGGAAGATTTTCAATATTCAGCAGAGAAATGTAAGATTATTTTTATTAATCATTAGGAAAAAAGCATAAAATAAGCCTGAAAAATATTAATAAATATTAAAGCAACTGCAGCTTTTGAAGCCAAGTCCATTTTGGTTGGATTTCCTTCATCAGCTACAGCTTCTTTGTTCAGCTGAGCTGTCTTTGGCCCTCAAAGTTTAGTCCACTTTTACCTAAGTAAGGGTCTCTTTGGTTTTTTTTATCAAGAGCTACCTTTCTACTTTTCTGCCTTCTCACATCCTCTCTCCACTCAGGATCATCCCTATGATTCCCTATTTCTACATTAGATTTTGGAGATCATTTTGTCCTTGGAGCTTCCCAGCCAGTTACCTTGGCTAATCACACTGACTTTCAAAGAAAAATTGAGTTATCTGTAGAGAAATGTAACCTACAGCACAGGTAGTTAATTTAAGTTTTAACATATGTCTTGGTTAATTTTCACACTCTCCAGAAATTAATTTGAGTGCTGTAGGAGACATCTGAAAAAAAACCCTAGTTTGCAAATAAGCTCAGTTTGGTTGAAATCAGCTATTTCTCTTTATCAAAATTACAAACCTACCTAGGTGATACTATTTTAAATCTAACAGTATGTTGAGGAAGATAACTTGTTCCTCTTTTTTGTTTCATTAAAAATATTATATACAATCAGCATGGGTATGGTCTCATTTTTTCCATTTCTCTCTGAAAGTGTATATACTCTAATCTGCCATGAGAGAGAGACATTATGGGCTGAAAGAGGCTTTGTCAGACACATAGAAATGTTCTCATAAAAGTCTGAGTTGAAGACTGCTGAAATCCTTGGGCATTTTCCACTCAAGAGGCTTTGGATAAAGACCAGACTGACCATAATTAAACAGTCCTGTAAAAAAAAAACTTTCCTGATCACTAATGTTAGCTGTAGTTAATAATAATTAAATATTAATTCTGCCCTTTGAGAATATTTTTTATGACTGATGCAAAAATGTATTTGATCAAATATGAAAAGCAAACACAGGAGCCACAAATTTAGCAACAGTGTTGAATTTTGCATAAGGAACCACAAACAAGGTCTAGAATAACACAGATAAATCAAATAAATGAGTAAGCCTGGTTTTGAAAAGCAAAGTTATGTCAGACCTGAAATAGAAGACTGGGAAAAATGTGACTGTTTCAAGTCACATCTCCCTCCCAAGGCTCCCACACTGCCTATTCTGTTATGGAAATGTGTGTTGTTCATCAGAGTAGGCTGATTCCAGAGGACATGCCTCTGTCTCTGGGCATTCATTTTCATGAATGAAATGGCATGTTAGCAGCCTAGAGTGGAAAACTTCTCAGTCTCTTGAAACAGGATATCAATTCACAGAGAATGTTCAAGGGATGAAGACATTTACAGGTCTTTGTTTCTCTCTCATCTGGTGAGCAGACAAAAAAGTGCAAAATCTACTTTACAATAACTCCAGGTTTTTCATTATTGGACAAACAATATAATTGAAAACACAGGGAGGTTAACCTACTAGGGTTGTTATTTTACCACGTCTCTTCTCTCCCAAATGAACATGGACAATTATGTTAACCCCCTGGGCTGTCAAATAAGAACAAGCAGAAAGGACATGACTGGAAAAAGCATGGCAAATGCCAGGGCTGTCATCTCTGATCTGGGAAAACTGCAAGGCTCATAAGACAAGAGTACAGTGAATGCCTCTTAAGATACTTACAAAATTTTGTAACTGCTTAGGGAAGCCTCCAGAAAACTCCCTCTTAGGTACATTTGCATTTTTTAATAAATCCATTGAGCAAATTAGTTAGGTGAGGGGAGAGTGACCATCACTGTATTTCCACTCTTTTTGGGAAAACCAACCTCTGTTCCTAAAATTACTGTTAGATAAATGACAAAAGGATCAAGAACAGAAATGAGAGGTAGAAGGCATAATTCTCCTTACAACACAAGGGATAGAAACCACAGACTCAGAGAAGTTTCTGAGGGCAGCAAGTGTGAAATGGGGAGGGTGGCAGACCTTTAAGACATGATAACGTCCAAGGAGTTCTTCCTCATCCAGTTCTTACAATATATTATTGTTCAAATATTTTAATAAGGCATTACTTCTCCCAAAACTGAAAAAGTGATTGCAGAGAATGAAAGATTAGGGTCAAACTGGCTGACAATGGAAGGATTGTTATGAACTACAAAAGCAGCTTTGTCAGTCTGTGCTTGAAGCAGCTCTTCCAATCATCAATGTCACTGTTTTATCTGTAAGTTGTAGCAAAGCTACAAGTCTGCTTTCCAGTGGAGGAGCTACTTCTGAGTTGTGCCACATACAGAGTGCTGATGATAAAGAAATGTAGCCTGTTACTAAAATAAAAGCAGACTCCCTGAGAGGTATGTAGCAATCTCACACCTGACTGAGCACGGAAATGAAAGGTAGAGGAACAGGAAGTACAAATGGCTGCTTGCAAAAATTCAAAGCCAAATTATATCATCAGTGGGAATGCATATCCAGTCCAAAGCACACCTGTGCAAGGCTTACCACAGGGTGTGCAGTCTGAGATTGACGTTGCAATGCAAGGGATCTGGCTACAGTCCTGACTGGGAAGCAGAGCTTTTTTGAGAAGCAGTGCCTTAACATATGGAGCTATGGACCTGAGCCAGGACATCAACCACGTAACTGACCCCTGGTTATACAAGTGATCAGTTGGATTTATAAGAATATGTTCTTAGATGATGCTGCAGAAGCAAACCAGCCATAACTTAAAAACTGCACAACTCTGCTCATATACTTCCATACCGTGTTTATATGTATATATATATATGTATGTATGTATGTATGTACATATATGTACATATATATATATGTATGTATATGTGTATGTATATATATATGTATGTATATATGTGTGTGTGTATATATATATATATACATATAAACACAGTATGGAAGTATATGAGCAGAGTTTATACAAGAAACCAGTGGTAGCAAAAGTCTATGATTAAACAACCGATAGTGTTTGAATTATGACTGATCTAAACAACCTGCTTTGCAGCTTCAAATAGCCACATAACAAGGGGAAAGTGTCCCCAAGTCAGCCAGTGACAAAGGACATTCCAATTCTGGATGCATTGCCCAAGTCAGGACTCAGACTGCTGGAATGGCCAGTTTTGGGCCACCTTGGGAGTGTCTACAGAGACTGCAAATGTATCCCTGACTTAAAAAGCACAGACAGATGTGTGAATGTTTCCATCATGTTCCGCCCTAGTTGTATATGAGAAATAACTGGATTGTCTGGGGCTGAGTTAGAATTCTAGTCTCCTTAGTTTCCCTGGATAATCAATGAAGACGGAAAAGGTCATTCAGGTAAGAGTTTGGATCAAACCCACCTGTATTACCCATGTTAGCTCCATTGGAGAAGGCACAAATGAAGCTGGAGAGCCCAGGGATATCAGCCTTGTCTGCAGCTTGGGTGCCTAGCACTTGGTATCCCAGACAAATAAATATACAAAGTATGCAAATACCTATCCCACCCTCAGGTTTCATGGACTCAGCACAGGTAAAGGGATATGCTGGCAGGCAATAATCATCAGCATGGATTTATAACATAATAAACTCAAGAGGAATGTCTTCTTCATTCTTCTACATGTTCATGGTGGATTTAGACAAGAAGTGACAAGAGAAAACCATAAAATTATATGATTCTATAATCTGAAGTTAACCAGAATCCTAAGAATAGGAAATGCTGTGCAGAAAGGATTTTCAAGAAGGGTTATTTTCCAGAGAGAGAGGAAACTACTGGCACAACTCAGTGAGTGCACAGTTTGGTAATCTCCAGGAACAGGAAAAAAAATCCCAAACCCAAACAGCTGATCTTAAAGCTCATTTATCCTAAAAGAACTGAAGATGGTGATAGAAAAGGCAGCATATTTTTAGAACCAGAAAATGTTGAGTAAGTCTGCTTGTAGGGGCGTAGCTTGTGTAGCTAACTGACCACCTCAGGGAACACAGGTGCTTATCAGCTTTCTGGAACACAGAGGTAAAACCTGGGCAACCCAAGTACTTTAAATACTTCAGTTAAACACATTTCACAGTTAACTCCCTTGAACTGAAATTCATACTAGAATTGTTGTGGAATGGCCCAGTGAAAACCCTTAGATTCAAACCAACATTTTTTGTGTGTGTGTTTGCAAAAAGAACATTCTTTTCAAAGGCTTAACTAGCTACCTAATTTCTTTTAACCAATAATTGGGTTTCTATTTCATAAATTTATGTTAGTGTATTCACATATTCGTTTGATTTATCATATTTGCATCTTCAAAATTATATAAATCAGAATGTTATGATGAATAATACTGGCTACCACCAGGAAGTAGCCAACATCTAGGGAAAGCCTCAGCATTTAGGCAAGCGGCATGTGACAAGGATTTACATCCAAGAGTTAGCAGGGGGATACTGGAAGGAAGAGAATTGTTTTGAATGATTCCCTAGATTTGTCCATGGAATCATTTAAGAAATATGTAGAGTCAATGTTGTTTAGGTATTATGCATCTTTGGTGAGTGAAAGAATAAGGATTATGATGCATATTTGAGAATGAAATGCTCCTTTTAAGAAGTTTGCTGGTATTCCTGGAATGGAATACATATATACAGATATGTATTCCATTCCATACATATTCACCCATGAGATTTTAAAATGCATAAGGTGCTTTCAGGCATAAAATCTATTCTTGTAATGGTCATTGAATGCAAAACAGCTTTAATATCAGAGTTAAAATCTTCCCATAGTTTTTCTATTTATGTGTTCCATCCAATCCTGCATGTTAGGAAGTATGAGGTTCATTCAAGGGGTTGCTAAGGATTTTATGGTCTTTGGAGAAGAGAAGCAGATGGTCCCAGAAAGATGAGCACTTCGAACATTGCAGTAGATTTGGGAAACAGACCTACAGCTGCCTAGGGATATAAATGAGAATTTTAAAAGGTTATTAACTGAACTACCACAAGCTGGGAAAATAACTCAAAACCAGATGCAATCACTAATTGCTCACTTGAACTTTGCCTATGAAGTTATTTCAGCAGGAAGAATATTTTTATGCTGACTCCAAACAAAAGTTAGAAAAGGAGATAATTAATAAGATTAAGAAGGCAATTAGGGCTGGTGATGCTTGAAATTCTCTGTGAATGCTGCACATTTGAATTCATTAGGTGACAGTAACTGCACAGATTCATCATACATGGAACCCCTCTGTCCTGGAATGGACATCAACAAACTCAACTGTTTATTTTTATTGGTTCACACACAGTTAGGAGAAACCACAAATACCAAAACAGCTTTCAAATACTCAGAAGAAGCTGAATTTTAGTTCTCGCATTAAGCATAAAGGGTCCTCATCCTATCTGCCACACACGTACATAAAAACTGTTACCACCACTGATAAGAAACCTTTTATCTTAACAAGGTATAGTAAAGCCTTTTGTCCATATCTCCAAATTCAAACAGAAAAATAAATAAAATCAAATCAGATTCATCATGAAGTTCTGACAGACAAACAAACTCAACCTTCAGTCTTAACGTATTTGCAGTGGAAAAGCAACCAAACAGAACAGGATGAAATGTCATTGATGCCAATGAAGGATATACAAGAGTAGCAAAAATGTTAGGAAATTCAGCTGCAATGTAAAATCCCACCAAATAGATTTCAGAGATATTCTGCTGCAAGATTTAAAGGGGAAAATGATGAAAAGTGAAGAGAATAATTTTGTTGTTGGTACCACTACAAGAGTTATAAGACTACAGGAAATCTGTTACTGTGGGGCAACATCAGCACTCATGAGGTAGTACATATCCCTCCGAGCAGATGCATAGGAACACGCAGAATAAAGATTCCTTAGGCTGCCAGCAGTGTTCAAATACTAAGCAGACAAATGCCTCATTGCTTAAGCAAAACTGTGTGTTGGTTGTAAAGAGGAGTGTACACACTTGTCCTTTGCAGCCAACACACAGCTGCTCAGAAACACCAGCAATAGAAGACTCTGAAGAACGGGTTTGTTGCCAAGTGGTTCAGAATTATGCCACGACTGCAGACATGAAGAGTGGCTTCATGGGATCAGAAGAGAACACAGCCCTGTTTGCACATTTGAGGTCCTTTTTTGTGCAGTTATTGCATTAAGGTAAGAGTTCTTCAAAAGAAGTATGGAGTGGAACAAGAAAAACGCCCACATTTTAGCAGGAGTGCCATCACCATAACATTCCAAGAATGAACTACTACTATCCCACTTTGTACTTTCAGTTATCCACTGCTTACAAATTCCACAAATCTCCCAGCACGGGGTTATCAAGCAATACAATTTACAATTGCTATTACCCAATTGTGAATTGACAAAATTATTCAAAAGTAATCTTGTGAATTTATGTGAATAGCAGAAAATTTATCCATAGAAAATCACAATTTCCCTTTTAAGAGCTCTAGGAATAGAGACAAGTTAGAAAATCAATTCAAATGGAATAATTCAGCTGGCTGCCCCAGCCACTATGCTGTGGTTCCAGAGTGGGCTATCAAGCTGTATATCAGAGAACTTTTTGCTGTATGAGGAAAGTCCCAACCTTCCTTTTAACATATGCAAAAATGTGTGCATGAAAAGCTCCAGGCCCACACTATCCTTGCTTATATTTCCAAATATACTCAACAAGCTGCAAGTTAATTTTAATTTTAACACAGGAAGTTTTCTCCCCTATGAGCATTAAAATGTGTGCCATTCCCACCAATCTCCTTTTCAGCCTGAGCTTAAACATTTGCAGAGAGTGTAGCCAGGCATTTTCCTACCTGTACCTGTTTCCCCACCCAGGACTTCCAGACTTTACTAAAGCTTTTTTAAATTCTCCCTTTATAATGTTCATTTGCCTCTACATGGAATTACAGATGTATATTCATGTTGTCACATTACAACAACTGTTTTTACTATATAGCCTGATCTTCTAATCACCCCGAGAGCTGTTCCCCCATTTTACATATTATTTACACATATTATTATTATTTTACATATTAGTATTATATATTATTATTATTGTTATTTGCATTTTACATGAATTATCTAACTGTCAAGGAGAAACATTAAAACATTTCTCCATGAAAGTCAGCCTGATTGTTCCTGTGTTTACAGTGAGATATCTGTATAAACACTGCCATATTAGTTTGTACTAAGGTTTTACAAAATAATATTTAAGGGTTTATTAAATCTTATTTTTTCTAGTTGGATATAATTCCAACTAGTCTTCTCTCTCCCTACCCAAGTCACATATGCCGTCCCTTCAGTAAAAATATCAAATTATGTAGGCATGCATCCCAAAAGCAAAAATGCCCCTTTTGGTGTTTTCCCTTTCTATAGCAGTCTTTTTCCTTCTGTCAATGTGATCCAAGGATCTTTATAACACCTTTAACAGGAAAATCTACCAAAAGAAAGGTTCCAGCATCTCCACCTTTGATAAGTAAGCCAAGAACTGGCAGAGATGTAATCCCTGACTGATCATTAAAAATACACAAAGCTTTAAGCAATTTTTCCTCGAGGGTCAGATGAGTCAACTGCTGCTTGGCCTGATAGGAGCTCAGGGTTGGCAGCTCCATAAAGAAGTGAGCAAACACACTCTTCAGCATCACTTGTATTCCAAATGGAGATGTAAATACAGCAGCAAACCCCAACTGTTTTTCTGTCCTTCATGAAATCATTTTATCTTTGATGATTTGAGATTATGCATAAAGATTGAGTGCCATATTTTGCAGACTCTTACTCACCCATGAGATTTTAAAATGCACGATTTCATTGCCCAGTAACATGTCACTGGGGGTTCACCAAAATAAGATATTGCTTTATTAAACATGGAAAGGTAGTGCATATATATTACTTGCATTTATGTAAGCAAATGATCATTTATATTCTTAGAATAGAAGACCACTGTAAATCCTACGGCTCTCCCTCCACTGCTGCTCAATTTCAATTGTTTGAAAGGAAGAAAAAAGAGAGAAACACCTGAAATCCTGAATGCTGCTGTGATAGTAACTGGTCATTCTGCAAAAGAGAAAGTTTCTTTCCTGGAGCCTTGGAGCCACTATGGGTCCTTATTTTACACCCCCCAAACAGCTCTCCCAAGTGCTGGACTGAGCAGTGCTCATTGTGGTCAGTCCCTAAAATTATTCTTCACTTTCTACACCATCAGATAAAAATGAAGAAAGACAAACTTCATCCATAAAAATTTAGATAATCACCTGCAGTTTGAGGGGTTCGTAACCCTGCTCTTAGCAATTTTCTTTATGACCTTTATAACGCATACTTAACACTGTGGTTTAATCCTCAGGCACATCAGAATATGCATTAACAAATATACCAAAGTTGTGTTCTAAAAAGTCAAATCCTGTTAAGAAATGGATTACTTTTATTCAGAACTGGATACTTCAGATTAACTAAATGCTGCTCACTAGATTTTGTTTTAAAGCAATCTTCAAACAAAACTATTCTTTACAGTCAAATCCATTGAATTAAACAGAGAAGGGGACAGGAAACTTGTGTGTTATCAAATCAAGGCTCATGGTGCTTCCTTTGATAATATATATTTTCAAAAACATGACATTACTAGCAGTGCAAAGATATATGTACTATTTATGCTAAATCTATTCTCAGACTGAAGATTTGTTACCATTTTTTTAGTCAACAATTTACTGAACAGGTATACCCACTTGATATTAGTCCCTCCCCCCACCACTGCCAGTATCATATCTTTCCAAATATTCCTTTATATTTGGATTAGACAGGCACATACATCTGGAGCACAGGTCAGAACATGCACAACAGTTCAATGAAAATAACATCATCACTGAAAATTTTTACAATTCCCATTCCATTTCCCAGTCATCAGCAGTGAGATGACAGCAATAGCTTTATGTATTAACCTATTAAAAAGTCAGCAGTACCAACCATACTATGCAGTGATATTTTGTTTCACATTTAAATGTCATGTTTTAGTATCTATATAAACAAGTGGCTGTTCTGAATCTATGACAATAAAATAAAGTTTTGTGCAGTATATTTTGATGCAAGATTTGCAAAACACAGAAAACTCATTTCTGAAATACCCAGGCACCTGTAATTTCTAAGGAGCTGGGACAATGGGGAAGAGAAAGTTATATTTGCTTTGCTCCCTAAGCAGATTTGGGGCAGAGGTGGCAGCTCAAATTCTGGCCTCAAAGTCTGCTTTTCTTTGTGAATAAGCTATCCAAATTAGGACTACAGTAAATATAGATCACTGCGTCTTCTCTGCAGGTTCAGTTGATGGAGTTTCGCAGGGATGAGTCACCAAACACAGACCCTGTTCTGCACCTCCCAAGCCTCCTGGACCAGCTGGGAGTAGTTGCTGTAGGAGGCAGGACACCACGTTAAAGGGACATCTGGCCTGATTTTTCAATGCCTCCTCACATCCTTAAAGCCAGAGAGCTGGCACCATCCTGCCCACCCTCTGCGCCTGCCCCGTGCTGCAGAACCCTGCACAGCTCCAAGGAGCAGCAGCCTGTGGGTGGGTACAGAGAGCTCAGTGAGACTGTGCTGGGGCAGCCACAGCCAGCTCACTGCACTGAACACTAACCACAAGCTGAACAGACCACTTAGGTCAAGCTCAGCGGCATTATTAGCTCAAAGCTCAGCAGCTCTTCATGTGTTGGCACTGCTCTGCATGTCAGTTAATAAACCTTCCTGACCCTCCTGCTCCTGTGCCTTACAAGTGTCAGGGCTCCAAGAGCTGTGACTGGGCTAACAGACCCATCTGGAGCATTGAGAGCATGCTTGTACTCAGCCCCATCAGCACAGTGGAGGTATCTCAGCATATCTGCATCCATTAGCAGGGCTGATGAGCCACACTCTGCACCATGACATGACTGTGCTGCTGCTTCTAGAGCCCTGGCAGCTGCACTAATGTATTCAGTGTGCTGTATCTCAGGCATGAAAAACCTGTAATCCATCTTATTAAAGACTGGCCTTCTAAAATCCAAATCTTGTTGTTCCTGATACTTCCAGCTTTCAAAGAAAGCCTTTGACTGCATCTTTCTATGCTGTTCCCATTTTTCTACCATTTAACACATGCCAAAGCACTGCTGACATTCTAAATCATAGCAAATGCACCTGGTAGCTCTTTGACTAACATGATGAGACCAAAAAAAACCCCAAAAACAACTTTTAGACAGGTAACAACACCAAAGGTTGACTGTGACTTAGTGCAGAGCCTCTGTGAGCTGAGTGCTGCTGACCCACAGGGTGATTTCACCATTTTCCTGCCACTTTCTCACAGTGACCCATGCACTAGGACTCTGAGACTCACTGAACTCTTTGCTCAAAACACCCTTCACAAAGGCAGACTAGAACTGAGATGCTCTTTTCTTTTCACCCATGACCTTGCTGTCATAAATAAAATTGACAGTTATAAGCAATTCATTTGAGAGGTGTTTTGATCTGAGGCAAAACCTAAATGACTAAACATCTTTTGAAAACACATGTTTAATTTCTGGGAGTTGAGTTATTTATAAGACAATGTACAGTTGTTTGGTTTGTTGTGCTTTTGAATTTAAAGAGACCAAGTAGGAGATGTTGCATCTCTGAATTATTGTAGATGGTGGACAACAGACCGTGGGACCAATTTAGTGATAATGTCAGAAGCAAGCTGCCAACAGATAAATAACGATGCTCATGTAACAGCCAGACAGCTGAAACATGTCCTGCTCAATGCACTACAAAGACAGGCTTTCTGTACTGTCCCATTCAATTATTCTCCTCTTGTTTCTTGTTTCCTAGCAGATAATTGGATTTTAAGAGAAGGCATCTCCAATTTCCAGGGCTTCATTTCTCTTCTGTTTTCCTTCTGATTCCTCACACTCTTACCCCCATTGTCCTGTACAGAAACAGCCAAAACCTTTCTAAACTTCTAAGCTACCCTTGAAGTCAAAGTGAAAAAAAAGGAAAAAGAAAAAAAAAAGTCTTCAAAGGTAAAGGACTTGATCCTGCTAGGCAGGAAGGAGTGCTCCTAATGTGGTGAAAGCATCACTGTTGCAACTGCTAAAAAATTTGCAGGAACATGGGCCTCCACAGAATCAGTCTCTTAATAAGAATAAAATATAATTTAACTGAGAAAAGGGAACTTCAGCTTTATTTAAACACACATTCAAAACAAGAGTAAGAAAGCAGGCTGTTTCTATCCTAATGTTAAGACCATTATTCAGAATGCATTCCTGTAACAGCTTTCCTTCCGTAACCAAAGAAGGTATTATAACACTCTGTAGGAAACAATACATATTTTATTAAAATATGATGAAGAAATTTCTCTATTCAAGACTCATAACATGCATATAGCTTGTCAGTTTTCAGTGATTTTTTTTACTGTTGTTTGTTCAGGGAGTTTTCTCCCTATCAGAAAATAAATTCATGTGACAACTTAGAGAAAGACCTGAGTTGACTACAATGCTGTACCTTCCTGGGTGGACAAGAAGTAGTCATTAAACTGCCTTCTGAAAGACTGGATTACCAGTTGTATATTATTCAAAGAAAAAGGTATTGCTTTCAGCCCAGAAATGCAAAACTCTTAAAACTCTCTGGGCAATTCTTTCCCAGCAAGTACTTCCCCACAAACTGAAGGAACTGAGTAGAGCCCTGTCATTTATGGATCTGTGCTTTCCCTTCCCACACCAGGCAAGGCTGTGATACTGCCTCCATTTGCTAATTCTGAGAGTGCCATGTCTACAGTTGCCCAGTGACTCATGCTGGGAACAGCTATAAACTGATGAGCACCAACCCAGCACTGCAGCAGCACAGCACCTATGTGACAGGAGACAGCACAGCAGCAGGTACGGCACTTCACAGCTTTAAAATGCTAAGTCTATCAAAGCTACTTTTGAAAAGCAAGGTCTTCAGTTGCAGACTCTGCTGAATGCTGCAGCTACACCAACTGCTCCAGCTGGTCTGCTGGAGGGTTCATGTTTGTAGGGTCTCTGAGAATGGCATCAGAAAAAAAACACTGGAAAACTGGATCATCTATGCAAAAGATTTGACACCTTGAGAAATGAGTAGCTTAGGGAATGATCAGAATGGCTTTCAGTTCATTCCTTCTCTTGAGGGTTCATCAAATCTCATTTTTCAGAAGCAGCCAGAGAACTTCAGGCTGCTAAGGTAATTCCCAGGAGCTGCTTGGACCTGCTCAAGTGTGAAGCAAGAAACCATAAACAGCTGCCTGCCTCTGCAATTAATCTCTGCAAACTGCTTGACCTCTGCAATACAGACAAAGGAGCTCCAGTGCCTATTTTTACCAAAGGTTTATGTGGCATGCTTTGACACAACATCCAGACAGAACACATAACTTGTGTCTTGTTATAATGTCTTTATTCTAATCCCCTCTGTAAATCTACAAAGTAGTACCTTTATTAAAGCAGCACATAAGTATGTGCTACATAAAATCTAAGATATGGTCAATAATAGTTATATAACAGCTACAATACTGCCTTGCTATAAAGTTTAAATAATGAGTCAGGCCAGAAGAAACCATAATGGTATCTCACCTGGTGTACTTTTTCAAATGAAATGACCCTTATCCCTTTTGACATGTTCAAAGGCAGCCCAGGACACGCAGCCATCTGCGCACAGGACAGCAATAAACGTGACTTCTGTTTCTGCCTGAAGTAGGTGCCACCTTCAAGCTGGGAGTAAACATATGCAAGCCAAGGCACTCCAGAAGAATTCAGATATTTTCAAATCACCCTTCTTCCTCAGCCATCACTCCTTTTTGCTTTGGAAAATGTCAAATAAGCTATTCTTATCTTCACTCTGTATTTTCTATAAATTACTTAACTTCCTTCCTTAGTGGTTTTGTTTGACTATAAATGAACAAACTGCTTGTTTTCCACAAAGGTTACATTTTCTCTTGAATGGCAATTTATAAAGCCTGTAGCAAATCTCTTAATATTGCCTAAAGGTATTTAGTTCTGATTATGCCCTTTGCTAGCATTATCAATTGCCATGATATAGGCTGCCCAAATCAAAATCACAAATTCATTATCACGAGCTCATGTAGTCAAGACTGATCTTAAATTATTTATCAAGGTTTCCTGAGTCAGGGCTCTGTAGAACAAGTATTGTTTACTAGGATTACTTGATAACTCATGGGACACATCTGTATCAGTTAATTATTACAACAATTAGCTATTATGTATCAGAAATCTATATCTTTCCCACTTAAAATACAGGGCTGTTTTATTAAACAGTATACTATTATCAGCTATTCAGAGAAGTAGAAGGCTTAATAATGAGATAAATGTGCACTCAAAATGGAGCTGATGCACATTGAAATCAAGTTCTAGCTTGACTTCTACCCAGTTCTGGCAGAAATGACAGGGAATAAAGAATCCCCATGGCAGGGAACAATATACAAGTCTCTTCTCCAACAGCAAGCAGCAACTCCTGGCTACAAAGTGCTTCTGTGTCCCCACTGACAGAGAGTATAATTGGAAATGTTAATACGTTTGACACAGAAAAAGAATATAATCCTTTTGAAACATCAAAATCGCTTCAAAGAGCTCCTGATGCATTGAATTTTTTCCCCTGACATTAAAATAAAAGCAGAAAGAATACTAGTATAGACTCCCTGTGTAGTACACTGTCCTGCCAGAGCTGAAATAGAGCCTGCAGGACAGAGATCAGTTGGGAAGCTTTACACTCATCTGGCCCAGCTGAGATTACTTCAGAGCAGCGTTGTAAACTCCTGTTCAGAAATCAGCCTGGACATAATGCCTTCTAATTCCAAACTCAGATGCAGCAAAGCACACAGAAATTCCATTCATTGACCACGTGAATACCCTGAAACCCAAAAAATTTACCTACCTAAACACTCTAGTTTACACTATTTATTTAAACTTTAAGACACACTTAAAGTAGCTCACAGCATTCCTCTTATCAATGCAGTAAAAATAGGAAAAAAAAGGTCTGGGTTTAGGTGTGCTGAATTTCCCTCTTTGTAGGTTTTCAGGAGGAATTTTAAAATGTATTTCTTCAGTCGGCTGAATGATGGGAAAATTGTACAATTAGTTTCATCCCTACCAAATGAGGGTATCACATCCTAGTGAAGATATGAAGAAATTACATTGCTACATCCAAGAGGTACTCCTTGAGAATGAGCTAAATATAAAAGATCTAATTGTCTACTTACATAGTTTAAAAACTTCAGCTTTTGCCAATGCTTTGAAGGGAAGTCATAAGTTCTCATCAAGGGTCAGATTCTCTACAGGCATTGGCACACAACCAGTTAGGGCTTCTACCTACCTCATATTTATAGCAAAGAAGTGTCACAACACAGATTCTGGCATAAGCAAGGAGGTTGTGTGATTTTCAAGATGTAGCTGATTTTCCAATTTCCCATCAATTCTGCTTTGCCCTGTAATGGCATCTAGAATGTTGTACTCATGTAGGTCTATTTTCAGACCATTTCCCTCCCTCTGTGTGTTTGCTTCTCTCCTGTGCATGTTCTACCAATCTGTAAAGTTCTGAAAAGCACCAATTAGGCAGTGACACTGACATTCTAACACTGTGCCTGAGGACCTTACCTGGAGTTCTCACCTTTACCTCTGAACTAAGGATACATAAATATCATCACTTCAACCTTCACAGCTTAAGAAAATCAAAGCATCCTGAGGGCAAATGTAGGTATAAAGAAAGCCATTTATGTCTTCATTCAGTTGAATTCACATAATAAGACTGTGCCTCAGGCATTTTATCTGTCATTTTAATGTGTCAAGTGAATGGGTTATTGGCTTATTTCAGAGAGGGAACTGTCTCATTGGGAGGGGACATCTTGACTTATATGTGACCTGGCTTTCTCCCTGAATAGCCAGACTTTGATTCAAATGCAAATATCTTCAGGACAGCTTTCAACACGATCAGTGTGCAAAAGTCATCAATAAAAGGAACAAAAAATGACTAAAAAATAATAAATGTCAAGCATGTGAGATGTCCATTAGTTTCTTCCTGACCTAGATCCATAAAATAGAAAGCAAACAGCAGGTGCCTGGCAAATTGATCTTCAGGAGTGCTTAGAAAGCTTAACCTTCCTGCGCTTAGTCATCTATATCATTCCACTGCATATTTAGTCCACTGAACAGTCACAATTCTATGTGTTTTTCTTTTCACCTTTTTATTTATAGAAAACAGTATCTAATTGACCAAGCTGCCCTATGGTTCTCATTACTCCAGCTTTGTTTTTTAGGAGAGAGATGCGAGAAAATGAACATCTAGGCAGAATTTGAATCTTCTGCAACACCTGTGTAAATTTATGCAAAAGTTAGAACTAGTAGCAGAGACAATTTTTCAGACAAGTTCATACTAAGAAATTTTGAAAATGTATCTGTGGTGTGAGGAAAGTTTCAGGTGCAAACTGAAATCCTTGGCCTCTACCTTGTATGGAATATTCCAGAGTCACCAGGAACACCGTGCAACCACAGACAGTCTATACTCTTTAAAGATTTAAAAATGTTAAATATTTTGAAGGGTGGACTGTACATAAAGAGGTACTGCATTATCCAGTTTGAAGCTTTCACTTTCCTGTTTTAGAGAATGGATTAAAGCTCTATCGGCTTCCAATTCCTAAGTAAATCTGCACAGGCAGAGTAAAGTGAGTCCCATCTTCTTGCTGAGCTATTTTAGCAGGTACAATTAGACATAGCAGGCCTAACTGCAGTGTATTTTCTGACAGATATAGCCTTGTGAAGGCAGGAATGGAACCAGAAGGCAAACTCAGACTGGAGACAGAGCAGCAACTTCTGTTCTCAGATAGGCAGAGGAGTTCAGGGGAACCTCTTCTCCTCCACCCACGGTGTTACTGTGAACAAAATCTGACCACTCCTTTCCAGGGTGCTTGTCAACATAAGCAAGAAAGAGATAACCTAAACATCTTCCTGCTTTGCACTCTCCACTGCCAGATTTCTTTAGAAGAGGCTGTTTTGTGTCTGCACTCCATAACACTAATTTATGTAGAAAAAGCTGTTAAGTTGTATTCAGTCAGCTCTGACACTTTGACATTTGAAAACTCTCCTTTGGATCTCAGTATCAAAAATCAACTTTTTCCGTAATGTTTGTCAAACAATCTGTCACTTTCAAGTAGTCTTCTTTGCACAAAGAGGTCCAGGAAGGTTTTTCTTATGCTTAAATGGGATTTCTTGTATTTCAGTTTCAGCCCTTGTCCTTTCTTCAGATACCCCTGAAAAGATTTTGGTGCCATTGCTTTTACACCCTCATTAGACAGTTATGGATACTGATAAGACACTCCTCACAAATCTTTGCTTCCCCAGACTAAACAAGGCAAGCTCTCTCAGCCTTTCCATGTTTGAGACATGAACCAAGCCCTTGCTCATCATCATGGTCCTTCACGAGGTTTGCTTTTGTAGGTCTGTGTCTCTTAGACTGGAAAACCCAGAACTGAACCCAGATTTCCAGATGTGTCTCAGCACTGCTGAGGGGAAGGACAAGGATCACCTCTTAACTGTGGAAATGCTCTTCCTAACACAGCCTAGCAGGCTGTCATCCTTTGTTACCATTGCTGGCTTGTGATCAACCTGGTGTTCACCTACACCCTCAGAAATCTTTCTGATGTCTCCTTGCAGCCAGCCAGCCACTGATGCCCTGTACATAATACAGGCATGTACACAGATACAGGGAAACAACCCTCAACCCACGCCTTTTCAAGGATGTTAATTAATTGGACAGGAAGCAAAAAACAAGTCACAGATATAATCCAAGGATTACAGCAAATGCCTCCTGGTAACCTAAAGAGGTTATCAGGAAAAAAAAAATCAAAAAAAAATCAAGTTGCCACATAAATGAACAGAGCTCACTCAAGAAGGAAATACCAGATGCAAAAGTACTAGATGCAAAAGGGTTCTCTACTGCAGCAGGGCACATAATCACAAAAAGCAGTGCCTGGAACACAAACAAAGCAAACCCAGAAATTAGATAAAAATTTTAAGCCACTGAGACAAAGAAAAGGATTTCTTCAATCTGTTGTTGGAGGCACAGACACCACGACCTTGAAGATAAAAGGTACAACAACCTTGTCACAGCCACTTTCTTCAATTCATTCCATGCCCTGATCCAGTCTGATCATGTACATTTTATGTATATTAGTCTGTGCTTAGACCCTATTTTTAGGTTGGATGAACCAGTTTCCTTCCAGTGCTGTAGTTCATCCAGGGATAATTTGTTCCAAGGACTATTCTGTATCCAGAGTATGCAAAAAATGCTCTGTCAGATTGAACACCATTTGCTCTACACACTAGTCCATCAGCATCCCAGCAAGTCCTGCACCCTCTGACACTCCTTCCCATCCTACAGGCTATGCTCCAGCCCCTTTGAGTCCCAAGCCCTTCTGCACAAATCCTGAGGCCACACTGAACAGGAAGGAAAAGACTTCTCTCCCCTAACAGGGACCAAGCATGTTCCTGTAATGTTGGGTGTCATTCCATCCAACACACAGCATAAGCACATCCTGCATGTCATTAACAGAAAATAAAAGATACTATGAGTGTGTAAAACCTACCTAGCAGAGGCAGAGAGGCTGAAGACAGTGAGGAGAAGAGTAAGGACATAACCCTGCTTTTTACCAGTTCCTGCTACAAGACAGCGCATTTCAACACTCACCACGGCAGCCTCTGCCTCCGCTTCACTGGAAGTGGAGGTATATTTAAGATGTATTTGCATCTCACTGGCTACTGTCACAAGCTCTTCAGAAAATCAAGAGATGGTGAATCAGTTCATTAACAAAACAAGTGGAGCTAATAAATGCCTTAGAGACAGTTCCTTTAGGGGAGAAGGAAAGAGACACTGGAGTTCTCCCTAGAATGTTAATGGAACAAATGTCAAGTGTAAATTCATCTTAAATACATCTTAAAATAGCTGCACTGAGATCTCTCTCTAAAGATCTTTTAAAAGAGCACTCTTTCTAATTTGGCTGACAAAACCTAAAAGGTAAACAGGACAGCGTTGCAAACACATTATTCCAACACTGTCACAAACAGTGTAGCTTCCCTTCACTGTTTGTTTCCTACATGATAATGCATAGGATTCTCACATATGATCAGCTTTTGGGAATCTTTGCTACCACTGGAATTAAGAGGTTACACACGTGACTTAGGAACACAGTGCTGTGCTTCAGTAAGGCCGTGCAATTAGCAGCCAAAAAGTAAGTAGTTCCTATAATTTCTATATATGATTTATTAATAAAGATAAATAAGGCAAATATTCATAACTCTCTTTTGCTTTGCTGCAGGTAGAAATTGATAACCTTTGAGTAACTATGAAATTGAAGAGGTAAGCTTTGCAAGGAGGAATGCAAAGAGGAATGCATTGCAGACTCATAGAATGCTCAATGAAACTTCCAATTATAAAGCAATGAATGAAAAATTCATGTTAATGTGTATCGCCAAGGGCATTACAAATCTAAACATTACGATTAAGATCAAAGTTTATTTCCTTGGGAGAATATTCATTGAAGCAATCAAGAATTTTTTGCATAAATCCCATTAACTTTCTATAGCAAAACCAAAACATCCAAATATAACTTCCTAAGCAAATTATGATCTTGGCTCTTGAACAAATAAGAATTATCACTTAAAAAGAATGACAGGTTTATGGGTGGAAAATAATGTTCAGGAAGCCGTATAAAGTAGCATCATTTTAAGCAGCCATCTCTCTTGATTTGAACCAAATGAATATTTTAAACTTTCTTACAATACATTGATCAAACTTGCCCTCTGAACACATCAAGGAAAAATTGTCTAAAACTCAATATTCTTCTGGCAGTGTATCTGAGGGGCACATCCTCCAACATCACAACCTGTCCTTCATCTGTGCAAAAGTCTGACTGACTTGTGGTAGCTGAATAACATTATGTCTCATCTAGCATTACTGAAATGTGTTTTTTAATAAAAGGATGGCATTTCTACAATACTGAACTGTGCATTCCAAAGTTCATTTCTTACTGTTAAAGCAGAGGTTTAGTTCATGCCTGAATGGATGTTTGACAGCTCAGGCTTGTGGGAGTTGGCATCAGTCCTTTGGTATTCAGTTAATGGCTGAGAACAAGAAACTGCAGCTGACAAAGTCTGTGTATGAAACCTCACTGTTTGTTCCAGTCCTGTCAACATGATGCAGATGATGATCAAGAAATGGTTTTCTAAAATGCCTATATAATTTTGGTGAAAAAAAACCCCACCAACTTTTAAGGAAACTTCTCTAAGACTTGAAAACCTTCTTTGGAAGCTTTCCACACTTGTTCCCCCTCCTGTCAGATGAGGAAAAGAGGTTTACTTTCACTGAAAAAGGTGATGAATAATTTTGATCTGCTGCTTGCATTAACACACTACTCCAAATACCTCTTCTACAGAATACTTATGGCCTTGAGTATGCTATATATCCTTGAACTCTTTGCAAAACTGATTTTACACCAAAAAAAATACCTACAGAAATACAGTGAAATGGCTCAGTTACACAGACACACGCAGAGGTATCTGACTGAACTAAACCATATCTCGGGATGGGAGAACATCAGAAATGGTTTCATGCTGTTTATGGGTACACACTCATAANTCCTTACTGTAAGGAGATATTGAAATAAATTACACATTATCTTGTAGAAGCGGCTGGAGAGGTTTAAATAGGCAAGATCATTAGATACTATTTACCTCCAGGATTTTGAAGGATTTAAGGAGATACTAAAAAATTGTCTTCATTTCCTACTGAACTTCAAAGTACATGAAATGTTGGCCTTTCAAAATAATTTAAAACAAATCCCAGACCCAACAACAACAACCAAAGCATAACAAAACAAAACAAAACAATCAAAAAAAAAAAAAAAAAAATAAAAAACCCAAACCACCCCACCCAAAAAAAACNAAAAAAATACCTACAGAAATACAGTGAAATGGCTCAGTTACACAGACACACGCAGAGGTATCTGACTGAACTAAACCATATCTCGGGATGGGAGAACATCAGAAATGGTTTCATGCTGTTTATGGGTACACACTCATAAGACTTTCCTCAGTAATTGTGCCAGAAGCCAATGGCCTGGAAGCAGAAGAACATCAGTTCCATACTGCACAAGTTAAAAAAAAACAAACTTCTTCAGTGACACTTTACTTCCCATCATGGCAATTCTGCAAACTGCTTTCAAATTAAAGCAATGATATGTGTTCATTAGTCAGATTGTAATGAGCAAAATACAACTTCCTCTAGTAATGCTGCATTCTGCCTTCACCA